>QTSX02002206.1:0-353851 GCA_014839935.2 Entomophthora muscae
ACTGTATTTTTTAATTATACTTTTACATTTATTTAGCACTAAGATGTTATGCTGAACCTAACATCTTTGATTCTTCACCAAAATTCACTTATTTTCTATGTTTTAACCTTTATATCTATACTTTGAGCTTCCTATTTTCTTCTATTTACTTTGTTATGTTTTTTTTGATAAATTAAGCTTTATTTGCATACTTTTAATTTCTTTTTACTTTCTTTCCTCTGTGTTTCATATCTTTCACACTGTTTTATTTACAAAACTAAAACTTTTCTTTAGACAAGATCAAAAAAACAAGAACAGCCAACAGCCCAAGCTACCAAGCCTGAAAGACTCCAAAGAAACTACCTCCACTCCAAAGCGTGCCAAGAAGCCTGCAAAAGGCAAAGTCTCCCAACCCCATCTCCTCCCACACCAATCCTCCTACTCCTCCCACCTCACTCTCATTTTCACACATCCCCTTCACCTTCCCCCAAAATTTCCTCCCCCAATAAATCTGATGGTTATCTTACCAACCACTCCTTTTACCACTCAGAGATCAACACTGAGCCCACCAAGGAGCAATATACCAAGAAGTCCAAAGGCTGCCAAGGAGCCCACATCTTCTTCTGAGCAAGAAATGAGGCATCCAAGCAGGCCTCAAAGAACCCTTTCCCTCCCCCCTCCTGATGGCTCTTCCCCCCCCTCCCCTCATCTGATCCCCAAGATGAGCCTGAGGAGTACTCCAAGAAGTTCAAAGCTTCTGGTCATGTGGCTGAGATCCTTTGGCCATTCACAATATCTTTAATGTGGACAGAGAGTTTAAAGTCCCCAAGCGCTTCCCCTGTTTTTCCCCATCATGTCAGTAAAAGGCGGCCCTGGATATGTTGCTGACAATTACATTTTCAACTGTGATAATCAAAAGCGCGCCACCAAGAGCAAGCACTTTGTCTGTGAGGATAAGAATTGCATGTCCTAGCTAAACACCAAGGGCTGGGAGCAAGTAACTACAGAGAAGGGGAGCACTCTTGTGAGCCTCCCAATCATCTTATAACCCAGATGTTAAAAATGGTACCTTGTCTAGGTGATCCCAACATCCTCTCACCTCTGGGCATCTGATCTGGCTATAAAGTCCCTGTAGCATTTAAAACCCAACAATCTCAAGCTGGTTCCAACTCAAGAGCAGTTGGTTAAGTTTATAAGCAATAAGTGTATTGCTTGCCAATCCCCCTCCCCCCAAGGCTTTGGACATCCCTCTCAGAGCTTACGCTCACCCACAAGCTCAAGCAGCCCCTGGTGGGTAGCACTTTCTCCTCCATGACAATGGGCCTGCCAGCAAAGACTGCATAATCTACTATGCCACCCAGAAGAACCCGATGGAGTTAAAAAGGCTTCAACCTGGCTAGTTGATGATACCTTTGCCACTTGCCCTCGGATGTTCAAACAGCTCTGGATAATCCATGCCCAGATTTACATCCAGGTGATTCCACTTGTGTTCTTTCTTCTTCCTGGGGCACCAGGCCATTTACACCTGTGCTTTTACCATCCTCTTCCAAGCACTTTCCCTCCTTCTTGACAACAGCAATACCAAGAAGACCCCCTACACCCCCTCAACTCTCCTGGCTCTGAAAAAGACCGGCCACCCCTGGACTTGGAGGAAGAGGTAAGGCTGAGAGCTCTGGGGCCTGACATGTGCATTATGGACTTTTGAGCCTGCTCAGTTCAATGCATTCAAGCAGTTGTTCAGTGGGGAAGTGCAGGTTGCCACTTCCACTAATGCCAAGCAGTTGCTTGGAATGGCTGCAGGCCATACTGAGCTGAAGTAGGTTGAGCCAGAGGGACACTTCTGACACCTGTAAATTTGTGCTTTCAATTTTAGTGCTGCTTTTTTTAAGCCAGAGGCACAGTCACGCATGGGTTCAAGGTTCTCTCAAAAGGATCCTTACGTAGTAAAGCACTTGGGCTCAAGCCTTGCTTGAGTACTTAGAGTCAGTGAATTGGGAAGGTTGTCACACAGAGGCAAGGCGAGCCTTGTCAGTTGGAATGTTTACTGAGCGGCTATCAACGGGAGCTCAAGACCACCTTGGCGCTAGGGAAATATCAAAAACACCTCAAGGCCAACTTTGGGCTCCACCCAAGTCGGCAAGTTTTTCTCCCTTCTGCAGCACAAGCAGGAGAAAACTATCTTTAAGCTGCATGACTTGGCAAACCGCATCCCCCCACCAAGCCCACAACCTGCTCCACCCCTATTCACCAAGGCCATTCAAGCAGCCAAGCATAAATACAAGGCCTCAGAATTAAGAAGCAGCTTGAGCTCATTGCAAATTCCACTCCTGAAAGGGCTAAAATGAAGAAGCGGAAGAATGAAGAATAAACTTCACTTGCTTATATGATTTTCTTTTAACTTTTTAGCTTTAATTTTTACATTTAGTTCTGATCAATTAGTTTTTTAGTTTTTAATTTTTCTATTTTTGATTTAATTAGATAGCACTAATTATTTATGTATACATTATGATTTGAGATGAATAGTTATAGTTGAAAGTGAATGAAATATCTTAATTTTTTTAATTTCCAAATAAAACATATTATATTCCAGTTATGCTTATATGAACTATATCAAATTAAATTACTATTTCTTCATATTTGGTATAATTTATTTGTTGTGTTTGTGTTTATTTTGTTTCATTGGAATTTTAATTTTTATGGTAATAAAAAATATTTATATAATGAAGAGTGTAAATTACATATTAAAATGAGGAAATAATTCTTATTTCTCCATATTCTAATTAATCAAGATACAGTTTTTATTTTATTTCTGAGCTTCCTCTGGGGTCATCTTAGTATACCATAGCTGTATAGCTTAAGTTTTTATATTAAATGTTTTCAGTACATTAAGATCCGTTAATTAAAAAAGTGTTAATTTCCAGTTATCAATCAGGGCAAAAGCTGAATTCTCACTTTACTATAGTGTTGACTACCAGGGAGTCAAGTTTAAGGGAGTAGATCACCAGGAGTTAACTTACCACAGTTGCCTTGTGGGAGCCTAGTATCATTTGGTAGAGCTCAACCCCCTTTAGATTAAGGAGAGCCATCATTGAGTATGCTGTGGCGCGGACTGCAGCACGCCAAGCCATCCTGTCATTGGAGCCTCTGGGGACATACCCATACTTATTGTGCATCAACAAGGCAAATGCTGATTTGTTAAGATAATAAAATTTCACCGTCCCCTTGGCTTTGAGGACAGTGTATGCCTCTGCGTAATTTTTCTGGACGTCAATGTTGGCTGGGCTGTTTCTGTTGTAGGGGGATACCCTGAGCTTTTTCCAAGAAAATTGCATTCCCTTCACCAGATGGTAGTAAAAGGAAATTATGGCCTCAATCCCAAAAACAGACTTGACCATGGCCTGTATATTTTCCAGTTCAAGATGGCAGTTCCAGGTGATCCACTGGCGGATTGCCCATTTGTGCTCCTTAGTGAGCATGGTTGACACGCGCAAGGATTTCTCCGCGGCAAGGACACGACCAGTATTAATGAATTTATGGAAGGTCTTGCTGGCGTATTTGGGATCCACTCTAAAAATGGCTGCAGCCGCCTTGTAGTCACCCAATTCCCGCATTAGCTTAAGCAGGATGATGCGTTTGATGTCAGGGATGCGCTTCTGGGCAGGCTTTTTGGCAGTAGGGGTCAACTCATTGGGATTGGGCACAACACAGGGCATGGGCACCTTGGTGTAAAACACAGCAACTTTCTTTAGCATCAGCTGTCTCTCATTGGTTTGGTAGAACTGGGGCTCCTTGTCATCCTCCTGATTGCCATCACTGACGTAGGGCTTGTAGCTAGTATCAAATACAGGATTCACTTTCTTCAGCTTGGCTGATGGGACTGACTCTTGCCGGTACACAACGTCAAACACATACAAAGTAAGTTCTACCTCCTTGTTTCTAACTTTCTTGGTGAAGGTAACCTTGGTTGGCTTCTGGGTCAGCTTGGGGACCCAAGGGTTTATGCTCCGCACCCTAGCAGCTTGTGCTCCTTGAACTGGCTGTGTCAGTGCAGCGTCACTATGGAAGTCTCCTCTCCCGCCTCCCTCCTGAGTAGGCACTTGTGTTGTACTAAGTCTATTCTTTGACCTGTGGGGGCAACCACAACTGTGGTGCACAACGGGTGCAATGGTAGTCTGTTGCTGTGTTTCTTCCATTTTAAAATTTAATAAAATATTAAATAGAACTTAATTAAGTTACTCCCTATTTTTAATTTTTGCTTTTATCTGTTTATGGATATTCAATTAATATTTTTCCCCACCCAATATCCCAATTATAGATTTTCTATTTCTTAGTTAGTTGTTTTTGGTTTTACAACGCCCATTTTAGAATACTTAAAAAAAATCCACCCATTTTCCTAGATTTTACTGCCAAATTCAAACACCCAACACAATATTTTTAAAATTTTATGTTTCAGATCTTGTGTTTTATTTTAGATACCTTGGTATCATTCATGAATACAATTCATTGCACACATTGCGTGAGTGATTTTGTTTACATAATGAGTTGCTATTGTGTTTTGTTTTTGGATTGAGTTTTGACACACCACGCTTGGGTGTATTTTGTCACCAATTCAAATAGTAAACATATGTACACCAAAAGTCAACTCACACCATTTTGTTTGTGAATCAATGTATTTTGGATTATATTTTGAATGGTTTTGCTTTTCATGTGAGCCTTTTGTTGCTGTGTTGACCCATTTTGCCCATCAACGCCAATAAACCCTGTTAACAGAGTGTATATTTTAACCTGAGAGTTGGATTTTGTTTAAATCTGAAATTATTTTGTTTAAATCTGAAGAATTTTTGCTTGTTGCCATAGCTTTTAAAGCTACTGTAATTGTCATCATGGCTTGGTCAACAGTTTCAACAAGCCTTTTAAGATTGATATAGCTCTGGAGCTTATTTCCAAGGAGTTTTTTAAAGTGAAAGGAGCAGCCATACAGCTTGTTCTTGAATTTTTTTGGTGGGGTTGTCTTGAGCCAGATAAAAAACAACTGGAAAATGGCTATAATAATACTATTATGTCCTTTCCTCCACAGTTTGGCTTTATTTTTATATTGTTTTCCCCTTGAAAGTAGGTCTGGGGCCGTTGATGGGGTGAAGTGGATCCAACTCCACCAAAATATTTCAAGCTATAGGGATACTCATCCCCACTCTGACCTGCTATACAAAATAATGTCATCATTGGCGCATCAATGCCATGCTTCTCATGGATGCACCAGATCTGGGAAAGAGTCTTGCAGCAGAAACAAATTTTATATTACTCATCAAATATGGGCTGCCATAAATTCTTCTGAGTCTCCTGGGGTATAGCATATTGTTTGATTATGCTCATCAGGAAAATTACCCTTTAGAAGAGATGGCTTATCATTGGAGGTGACTATTAGCTGGTTAAGAATACCCAACTCTGGTATTTAAGGGAAACCTCTTCCCACCTTACATGACTTATGATGTTTATCCATCACATAACTTTGGAGAAATCTCAAGGTATCAACAGACTTCTTTTAGAGCTGGGTAAGCTGTAGACAATTTGACTGCTATCTCATAAGAGTTAAGGTCATCATTAAACAGCTGCCTCTGATGCAGATATCACTGTAAAAAACACTTGTAAACCCATTTGGCTCAGGAAAGGCATGACAACTATTAATCTCCTTGAATCTAGTGAAGCTAGATGCGGTTTAGTGAGAAGAACCCTAATATGTGAAGTGATGAGCACCCAGGTTTTTCTGCTCATCACTACATTAAAAAATAAGAGCATACTGATAGAGCTCAGAATTGCATTTGCAGGGCATCATTGGCAGAGGATAGGAGTAAAATATCTCAGTCTAAACTTTTCTTAATGTTTTCATATCCAGTTGATTTTTAATTTTCCCTGGTGCTCCAGGTCATCTTCTGGGGGTTTATCATCCCCAGAGATGTATAGGTCTTTATGTTCTGCCTCAGGATTGTAGGGTGTGGTGATGGTAATCTTAATCAATGAGTATCATTCTTCAAGTTTGAGGATTCAGGATGTATCTTTCTGACTCAAGTGATAACTTTGTTGCTCTTGATCCCTCTGAATTTGATAAAGATCTTTGTCTGAACTCCTGCTCCAGATGTCTTAGTCTAATCTGGAAGCTATCTCCTAAAGTTTTTCTGGTGATATTTATCTATTTATGAAGAGCTTCTAATAGGTTATATCAACCAAAGAGATATAATAAAGTTACAACCCTGTGGGGTTCCTGTCTGCCAGTCCCCAAAGTATGTCCTGGGTTATAGCCAGGGAACGGCTTGGAGGAGTTGGCATTCCCAAGAAGTGGTGAGTGGTTGGCCAGAAGTTTTTACTTTGCCTGCATAAGTGCAAACTCCTCCAGCACCTTCCCAATGACTAGGCAAGCATCCCCACCATACACCTGTACTTCAGCGGGCACTAGACCTTCTGTGGGCCTGTACCAGTCCTGTAACAACCTAGTAAATTCATTTTCTATGAACTCCCTTCCCCTATCTGTCATCTCAAGATATCTAGTCACTTTTTCCCACTCCTCCTGGGCATACTTACTAAAGGCAAATATTCTATAACCTTGGCAATAGGTATCCTCATCCCCTTGGCTAGGGTAAAAGATATGGGGTAGCTCACTCATAGGGTTTGTATTTTTAACGTGGGAAATTTGGGTAGGGGTTGTAATAGGCGCTTTATTCACAGTCAGAAGGAAAATCCCCTTAGAAACCTTCTGATATAATGCCTGGGTGAGGGAAACAATATGGTTTTGCCAATACTTGGAGTCCTTCAACAATCTCTGGACTTCTTGTACTTAGTCTTGGGCTCCTGCACCTTTATCTTGGGCTTCTGCAGTCTGTTTCAGCTCAGGCTTCTTATCATTAGCCCTGGCTGCTGTATCTTAGGCTTCTGCTCCTTTAGCTTGGTCTTCAGCTTCTTCTGTAGTCCTAGTATCCTTTGTAATCCACATGATCCAGTCCCTGTCAAGCCTCAGATAGCTCCCCCTTTTATAGCTCCTTGTTTCAGTCCAAAATCTCTCTCAGAACTCTTCTTTTCCAAAGCTTAAACTATCCTGTTTTTCTCTCTCTAAAATATATTAAACTTAATCACTTACTTCAGCCAATGAAAGCCCTGCATTTTATGTTTCTGCTCCTCATTTTTTAGGCTTTAACTCTTAATTTAAAGCCCTCAAAAAACTGATCAAATAAACTTCAGATTGCAGCCAATAATACGCCTCAATTCAACTGTTTTGACAAACAGTTTATCCAAATGACTTGCTCTTGACTATGGTTTGAACCCAAAGCTGACTTGCACTGGGTAAACAACTGCTCTGTTTTTGAACAGTTTCACTGTGGTTCCCATCACGTTTCTCTGGAAAATCTTGAGTGCTTTTGCCTATGTTCTACATAAAAAATTTTGAACCCTTGATTCTTCAACGTTTCTCCAAGTTTCTCTGCATTTTTTTAACGTTTTGCGCCTTCAAACTTGCCAGTTGCTTGCCTCTCAACTCTCCTAGTTTTTCTTGGAAAAATTTGCATATTTGCCTTGCAGTTTCTCTGTCCTGTTTCTGGCCTCCTTCTGGCTCCTTCCCATTCAATTGACTTTAATAAATTCACAGTTTAATCACTGTAAAGAATTTCTTTCTCTCTTTCTTTCTTTTATATGATATTTAATTATTTTTATGCCATATCTTTGGCAGCTTAAAATCCTTATTTAACTGCTTCTTATATTAATATTTCCTCTTTTATGACACCAAAATCAGTATTCCAGCCTTTGTATCCAATCTGGCTAGTCCTTCCAAGACATCTTCTAGCTCCATAGATAGTCCTGCACTATAATTTTCTGATTCTTCAACCATCTCTTCAATCCTATCTTCCAGCTCTTCAGCTTAACCAGCAATCAGTCCATCTTAGCCCAAAAGCAGCTCCATTTAGTCCTCACTTATCCTCACTAGGAACCATCTTGGTTCCACCTACACAATGAACCCTTTTTGGTTCCAAACTTCAATATGAACCAACAGTCCCTCAACTAGTTTTCACTGTGATAATACAGTCCTTCTTACTTGTCTTCTCTGCTGATCCCCTACCATGAAACACCTTGGTTCTTTATCTCAGTCCCCTTTACCAGAACCTGTAGACCCAGGCATGAGTCTACATTGAACTAGAGTTTGACTGGGCCCTTGCAAGTGGCAATTCACTTAGTCCATTCAACCATAGATCAATTAAGTCTATGTTGTTGTTTTTACTCACCCAGGTGATTAAGTCTGGGCTTTTAGTTGCAAAGTAATCAGCTTTACTTCCCAGAGGCCTGATCACACCAAGTTCTGCAGCTACTTCCCCAAGCAACCGCCTTGATGACACCTCTGAGCATATTTATGCCCTCCAATGCTCACTTTGGGTTCTCCCTAAAGCTCTCATAGGGACATAAATGAGGACACCCTACTAGTCTGTTAGGTAGAATGCTTTCTCAAAGACTTATGCAAGCGTATCAGGGTACGTAGAGCCTTCAGAGCTCCTTCCCTCCCTGGCAGCCTGCGCTACCTGCCAGGGGTCCAAAACTCACAGCCCTGGTAGGCAAGTCCCCTAATATGCTGGCATACACTTCTACCCTGGCAGCCCGTGTTACCTGTCAGGGTCTAAACATTCTCCAGCCTGAGCAGCAAACACTACCCATCAGACTGGATCACTTCCTACCCCAAACAGACAAAGTTCCCTGCTGAGCTATCTCATTCTTTACCCCAGGAAGCCACAGTTCCCTGCTGAGTGAAGACCTCTAGCCCACAGCAGCCAATATCCTCTGCTGGGTGAAGACCAAAATCTGTCCCCTAGTAGTATTTTCACCTACTAGCTAGGCCTTACCTTCCCTAGTAGCTATAATTCCCTACTAGGCCTCTACCTGCCATAAACCAACAATACATGGACCATATTTAGCATAGCGTCTTTATTTGAAGCCAAATTAACCCTTGCCTGCAAAGCTGCTTACATGTGGATCATCACAAACCCCCATGAGTTATACTAATTCAAACTCATGATAACCCCAAAAAAACTACACCTTGCACATTTCATGTTGACTGATCCATAACATGCCACTCCAATTGCCCTATTTAAGCCCATAACATTTCCTCAAATAAAACAGTATCCAAGTTATCAGAACCTTATACTCTTTTGTTAATTCAAATCCCTTATTTAGTTTAAAGTTTATATTTAGCTTCTCATGTAAGAATTAAGAGATCAACAGCTCATTAAACTAAGCCAACTTGACTTTATGTACTTCAGTAAATTCTGGCAGCCAACTTTCCTTTTAGATCACTGGGAAACTCTATGTAGCTAAAGGCACCTGCCTCAAGCCTAGGGCCACTATATTGACCTGTAAGAGCACCACAAGGGGAATATACTCTTCATAAGCCTGGCTGAAGACAGAATTATGGCTAATTGGGTCCTTGGAGGGTTGGAGAGTGAATACCTCCTTATTAGACTTCTTTAACTGAGGAAGGAAATAACTCAGAAGTCTTCTTGGAGGCATCAGTAGGATTCTTGGCAATGAGCTTTACAGTATTTAAGGCTGTGTTGTGAATTTGACTATATAATGTTAATCTTGATATTTATTATTAGTTCCCCAATTGGTTCCTTTCACTATTTCTGTTGGTAGTGTTGATTGTATACTTAATGGAAGTGTATATAACAATATAAAGGTGAAAATTTAATAATATAATGAGACTATATTTGATATAAAGATAGAGTATTATATAGTATCATTTAGAGCTAAATAATGTCCATGTATGTCATGGAAGTCATAAGGCTTACCAAGGTAATGTTTCAATTGGGATTTAAAATACTTAATCCTCATACAATATGAGCACCTGGTAAGAGTGCCTTCAATTATTAATTGATTGGGGTGTTTATTGTGGAATCTTTTTCCTAAAAAAAGAGAGTAATTGTAGATTTTGCAACAACAGGATAATGAAAACCTTAGTGATAACAGAAATATTAATATATGGTAAAAATGGTGCTTATTTGGATGAATCAATCAAGTATACATAGTACAGCAAACAAGGGGACTCAGCAATTGGGTAACTGGGAACCACAACAGGAACCACATAAGATGAATAGTCATCTTCACAATTGAAAACTCTCACTAAAAGATCCTATCACATTGATGAACATTTATAAAAGGGAATAATCATTCCAGAGCCACAAAATTTCCAACTGTGAATGTACTATAGTCACATTGGGCTGTGGTTTCACAAAGAGGTTGAATTGCAATGAATTTCATAGGTTGAAATTCAAAACAATAGGATTGGCCTTGAAGAGACTTTCCAGCGTAGTAATGGATTACTCAGGAATTAATTAGGCTGTACTAATCAAAGGACAAAATAAATAATCTGAACATTTCAGATTATGAGTCTAATGTCTCAAACACAATTCTTTAACTGAGAAGGTTAATTAATTGATAACCTCAAATATGATTAATGAGGATTTAATCATAGGGTCAAAATGGACTTGACTGTGTCAAGTAAAGACTTGTTGTCTTCAAACAAATTAATTAACTGGGAAGGCTAATTAATATATAACAGGAAATATAATTAATGAGGATTTAGTTATATTATTACAATTGCCTTGGCTGTGTCAATAAGTTTGATTAAGGTTAACCAAAAGTAAACCCCTGTCAAAACAGCAGGCTCAACCCACCAGCAAGATTCTGAGTAAGCAAGTTTGTGACCTGCAATCCAATTATCCAGTCACTTGGAGCCAGACTAGGAAGTCAACTTGAATTTCCAAATCCAACATGAACAAATGATGATACCTTACAATGGATACCTTGTTTTGGCGCTTGACTCATTACCAGGATTAAGCCACCCACTTCACCATTCCACCGTGTGATCAACAAAACCATGTTCCTGTTATCCATGACTCACACTAACTATATAATCATTATTTCTCAATAAAGAATATTATCTAGTTTATAAACATTTTCACCCTTGTAACTTTGCTAAAACAGCACAGTTATAACATTGGTAGCACAGGTAGGTTCTCCATCCTACCTTATCTTGCGAAATTCCACCTGTTGCCTGTACTTGCTGCAGCCAACAAATCCTTGATAGAATCATGTCTGGCCTCCCTGTAGACTGGACACTGTACGCACCTGGTGCAGAGATACCTGATGGGTTTGTCCTCTACTAGAACATGATGATTTCACTCCCCGCGTTCAATGCCCTGTCTGCCCAAGGGTTCTTCCAGGCTCTCTCTGCTATGCCTCAAGCAACTCAAAAAACACTATGCCAGCCTATGTAGCCTAGAGACTTTGAATTGCGGCCCTGGAATCCTTTTCTGGGGCCAAAAATGACAACACCAATGCATGGATTCAATCTGCCCAAAGAAAAATGGCCCAAATGAAATGCCTGCAACAATTCTGGATTGCAGATATCTCCATATGACTGACTAATGATGCTGGCACTTGGTGCAACAAGTGGCATGAAGAGCACACAGAGAAGGACTGGGACACCTTCAAACAAGGCTTCTTAGCAAGATTTGTGCTAAAAGATACCACACTTATGATTATACACCAAATCAAAAACCTAACCTAGACTGGCATCCTGAAGGAGCTCACCCACACCTAAAAGGAAATCCAAATATGTGCCCCCTTGGATATGGCCTTTGACACTCCAGCTACCCATCTCATGTACTATGACTCTCTCAAGTTGAAAGTAATGAGAATCATAAACCTGAACCAGGTAACCAACTTGCAAAGTTTGTACTGCAAGGTAAAGAAAGCAGAACAAACATCCAACACTCTCCACAAGGCGCAAACTGGAAAAAGAGAGAGACCCAAAGACTCTCACTTAGCTGTGCGTTTGAGTTGACTACCCCCTGGGAACAACAGCATCAACACAAACCATAAAACTACAGGCGCCAATGGACACAGAAACAAGAACAATGGTCAGTCAACCTGTACCCATTTTTGTATCACTGCCACATAAGGCAACCAAGACAAGGGAAAAGCCCAGGGAGTGCATTAATCAAGCCAAGCTCTCCCTGCACAACTCCTGACTCACCCAATGATGAATACCAACCTGAGGATGTGGACCAGTGTCCAATGATCCAAGTGCCCTCAGAGTACCCAGTACTTTACACCATTACCAGACACCCAATAAACTGATGTCTTACCCTTTCTGCTTTTGCATTTATATGGGCTCAGCACTCCTGGACTTGGGCACAGACCAAACCCTAGTCAACAGCAGCTTTTTAGACAAGTTCAAGCTAGCCACTAATCCTTTGCAGATTAAAAACGTGGTTTTAGCTGATAAACATCACATTGCCGTGACAAGGGAAACTTCCCCCTTCTCTTTCATGCTTGAGAACCTGCATTCCACCATCCAAGGCCCCATCATTGACTTTCCCAAGTTTGACATTGTACTGGGTCTGGACTGGTTGTAAAAAAACAATCCCCACATATTTCAGGGATCCAGTCTTGGGCGGCCGGCCCGTTGTTTTCAGGGGTAACTCAGGCCAGGTTTTTTGCGGGCAATGCCAACCACAAGAGGAGAGCTAACTTTAAAAGGTAGGAGGCAGACTTCCCCACCCAAGAACATAGACTGGCAGCCAGGATTATAGTGTCAATCACCCCTGTGAGGGTGATGTACACAATCCCAAACAGCTTGCCAGTATGGTTGGTTGGGAGGTCAGGTGCAGAAGCAGGCATGGGTTTTGGGGTCACGGGTGGTTCCATGGAAAGGTCGTAAGCAGGGAGATAATTGAATTTTCCTCTGAACAACTTGGGTGTTGAAAATATCCACAGGCTTTGTCAGTTATACCTAACTGCAGATTGTATGCGGGCCAGGGGATCAAGTTTGAGTATCTTTTCCGGGGTGTGATCTTTGTATTTAGACTTCAGAGGGTAGTTGGTAAAGTGGACAGGTCCAAAGGGTACACCAGGAGGACAGAAAACAGCAGGCAGTGGGGCAGGCGGGCCAGGAGATCTTGAACTGAATTGGTAGAAAGCAAATACAAAATAAGGCAATAGCTGTATGAGTCAAATTAACATAACCTTTATTCAAAAATGGCATAAGTTTGGAGCGCGGGGTCCTTGGGTCTATATAGTACCCCCCTCCAAACTTAACATTTTCTGTTGCAACTGAACCAATGAGGATTCAGTATTTGGAATTGGGGAAGACAACATTCCAATAGAAAGGACAGAATAATAAGAATAAGGTACCGTTTATTGTAGAATATTGTGATTAATATACTATATGGGGAAGCCACAAGGTCACAAGGGGGTGACATAGTGGGAAGTTCCATCTAAGGTTTGGAGCCAAGGAATAACTTGTGCAGGGATCAGCAGGTCAAATTGGCAAAACTCCTAATTAGGATGAAGTACCCACCATTCAACATTGCCATCAGATTAATCCATAATGTTAGACAAGTCAAGGGGCAACTCATCAAGCACCCCCTGTGTATCGTAAGATACGTTAGCAGGCAAGCCTAGAAACCCGATTGCAACACCCCCTTGCCCCCTGTTTGTTGTCAGACACCAGGACTGGAGTCTGCAGAAGGTCTGGTAAGGTCTGCACAAACATTTTTTGTGTGGGGATGGCGCAGCAGGGGCGCAAGCGGTCATGGTGAAGCTTCTTGGTATTTCCTTGGGCATCCTCAAGTTGGTAGGTGTGGTTGTCATAGACTGCAGCTACCTTGAAAGGCCCTAGGTGGTTGGGTTCTAATTTGGTAGATTGGGATTGAGGGTATAGACGGGGTCACCTATGGCATATCTAGCTGCGAGGTGTTTTGTCCCTCCCGCAATCTGCTTGTGTTTGATCTCCCGGGCTTTGGCACACCATTGGTCTAGGGAGGGCGTTGTCACTAGGGGGCTTGTCGGGAACCTTGGGCTGTAGTTTCCCCTGTTCAACCCTGGTCAGACTGCCAGGTGTTCCAAAGGCCAGGGTTCTAGGGCTGAACCCAGTGCACCTGTTAATTCTTGCTCACAGGATCAGTAGGGCAGTGGGGAGATGTTCAGTCCACACAGTGTTAGGGTGCTCTTGTGAGAGCTTGGCAATCAGTTAAACCAGGGAGCTGTTTAAACGTTCCACACGGCCATTGGCTTGCAGATGGTAGGGGGTTGTGACTATATGCTAGAGCACGTTCTTGACGCAGTATGCCTTCACAACGTTTCCAACAAGTTTGGGTCCGCCATCTGTGATGAGACGCTTGGTTTGCCCAAAGCAAGCCACACTATCCTTGCCAATAAAGCGGGTAATGGTGGTGGCAGTGTGGTTGGTTGTTGTCCACACCACTGGCCAACAGGTGAAGTAGTTGATAGCAGTGATAATATACTTCTTATCTAGTCTGTCTTTGGGGATTGGTCCCACAATGTCAAGAGCCCACCACTCAAAGGGTTCCATAGCCTTGATGGGTAGGACAGACTTGGGAGGTGCAAGTTTGGATGTATTCTTCTCACACAACACACACATCTTGAGGAGGTCCAAGATGTCTTGCCGCATACGCAGCCACCAAACCTTATGTTTCATGATCTTGAGGAGGTAACACCCTCTGATGTGACCCAAGGTTTGGTGGTAGTGCAAGATGGTGTCCCCTTGTTGTGTGGTGGGAATGTAAGGCGTCTTCTCACCTGTCTCTGCCCAGCGGCAGACGTTTACAGCATTTATGATGAACTGACTTTTGTTGTCCTTCAGCTTGGAGATGGTGACCAAGTTAAGGCCCTTGTAGTGGTTTACCTCAGGGCGCAGGTAGAGCATGGGCCAGTCTGGGTCCAAACCGTTGTCCCCAGTGATGGACGCTACATAGAGTTGTGAAAGAGCGTCGGCTGTGACAAGTTCCTTTCCAGGCTTGTATTTGATGCGTAATTGATAGGGGGATAGACGCTTGACCCATCCTGCCTGGTGGTGTGTCAAATGAGACTGCATGTTGAAGTATTGGAGTGACTTATGGTCCATCAGAACGCGGGGTGGGAAGGTTGCGCCTTCCAAGTAACAGCACCACTTCTCAACACAGTGTACAATGGCTGCCAGCTCTTTATCATGGATGGGATAACGTTGTTCCAAACCAGTGAGCTTCCTGGACTCATATGCTATGGGAAGAAAGACAACATTGTCAGTTTCCACCCTTAGCACGCCCCCTATGGCCCTGTCAGAAGCGTCAGTCTTGAGTTTGTACTGTCAATTTTGGTTGGGAAACTGCAGTACTGGTGCTGGTGTGAGCCTTTGCTTCAATGTCTTGAAGGCTTGGTCTCTGGCGGGGGTCCAATGGAAGCGCTGTTTGATATTGAGGAGCTCAGTGAGAGGTGCAATTAGTTCCCCGCAATTGGGGATGAACTTGAATACATAGGCAACCATGCCTAAGAATGTTCACACTTGGCCCACATCAGTGGGGGGCGGCATGCTGGTGATTGCCTTGATTTTGGCAGGGTCAGGCTTTATCCCTTGGGCAGATATGGTGTGCCCAAGGAATAGTAACTCCAACTTGAGGAACTCACATTTGGAGGGTTTAGCTTTTAGCTGGTTTTTCCAAAGGGTGTCAAGGACAGCACGGAGGTGTTGGAGGTGCGTGGTTTGATCTTGACTGAAGACAATAATGTCGTCAAGGTACACAACCACAAACTTTCTAATCAGTTCCTCAAAGGCTTTGTTCATCAACATGGCAAAGGTGGAGGGAGCTTTGGTCATTCCAAAGTTATGACACAACACTCAAACAACCCGTAGCGTGTGCAGAAGGCAGTTTTTGCCTCATCCCCTGGTGCAATGCAGACCTGGTTGTACCCCGCAGTGAGATTGATCTTGCTAAAGACCTTCCCACCTGCAAGTGTATCAAACAGGTTGTCAATCAGCGGCAGGGGGTATTTATTTTTAACTGTCACCTCATTTAAGGCGCGGTAATCCGTAACCAGGAAAAGAGACACATCCTTCTTAGCTACAAAGAAGACCGCCACCCTGTATGGAGAGAGCAAAGGGCAAATGAAGCCCTTATCAAGCGCGTCCACAAGGTGCTGGCGGAGGGTTTCATCCTCCCTTTGGTGTGAGATGGTATAATGATTGTGCTTTAGGTAACAATCCTTAAAGTTGTACAGCGTGCTGGATCTCCCGGGGTGGAGGTAGTTGTTTGAGTGTTTCACTGAATACGTCCTTGTACTCCCCAAGGAGTGCAGCTAGCGCTGATGGTGGTGATGTTGACAAGGGAGGGACTGCAGATGGTTCTGCATGGATAACTTCAACTGAACATTGGTTAAAGTCTAGTTTCCCCCCTTGAAGTTGTATGAGCCTGTCTCTGTTATCCTGACAAACACAATGTCATGTAGTAGCTTGTTTATTTCCACGGGGTAGATCTGGAACCCCACCCCATTCCTGTTGGGGGTGATGACGGAGGTATCCCAGTTGATGTAGGGACGGTTATGACAGATCCAGTTGAGGCCAGCAATTAAGTTGTGGCTGAGGCCTGCCATGATTGGCCCAGAAAGCTTAACCTGGATGTTCCCCATTCTTATGGAGAAGGGTACCGTCTTGTGGGTGATGGCCACTTTGCGGGAGTCAGCTACACGTACTGCTTTGAATCTGCTGGGTACCCAGTCTAATTGTTGGGAGTCAGCAAACGTCTGATCTACCATGGTGTGATCAGCCCCAGTATCTATCAGTAACTTGTGGGTGTTCCCACGGAAGCGGAAGGGATAGGAAAAGTGTGTTACTTTATTTGAGGAATGGGTGGCTTGCAACACAGGGTCATTGCTATGGACCTGAAGGACGTCCAGAGTTTCAACCTTGTGAAGATTGTAGTTGCAGGAGTTCTTTGCAAGCAAGGGCTGAGAGGGCAGGTTGGTCAGGGTTGTAAGGCCTCTTGTTGTTACAACCCCCAGGCTTTTCCCTGGTCCTCAATTAGCGCTAGCTGGAGCTCCCTCTTGCTGGGGCGTTTAGTTGCACTTTCTTGTTGACAAGGTTGGCAATGGCCCACTTGACCTTGGCCATTGTTAGGTGCAAGACATGGTTGGGGTGGAGCATTGTTAGTGCGGCAGAAGCCCATTGAAGCCTGGTTATTGGCCTCTACAATGGCTTTATAACAGTCGTCAATAGAGGTGCAGCAACTGCCAGGGACCCACTTGCAAATATGGGGTTTTAACCCATTAACAATGAGAGTGAGCAACATGGCATTCCCATCAGTCACTGCTTTGGGGGCAGCAGCAAGGGCTTGTTGCCAAGCAGCAAGATACTCAGGGACGGACTTAGTCTGCTTGATGGCTAGGAGGGGAGTCCCCAAGACAATGGGAGAGAAAGTTTCACTATATCAAGATTTGGCGGTGTCTAAAAATGTTGCCCAGGTGACGTCAAACTCCTGGCTGGCCCAGTTGGTGAACCACACAGCAGCAGGCCCTGTAAGACGGCCAGATGCCGTGGCGGCCCACATGGACTCTGGGACCTGACAGATACAAAGATGTGTTTTGGTGGACTGGAGCCAACTGACAATGTCAGCTCCTTTGACACCGCCAGTGAAGGACTCTAGTTGGAGGTTGAGCATATGTTATGACAGATCTGACTGTGGCAGGGTGACGCTAGCGTCACGCTGCCAAAGGCGGAGCCAACTGTATACACCGGTAAGAACTAGCTGATCTTAATAGATGACATAACATTTGGGAATGTACCCCTTGGGAATTGGAAGGAATGTCTCTTGTTGTGGAGTAGCCATGCGGCTCGTACTCCATCCTTTCTTGGGGGGAATTTTGTTTTTAAGATAGGGCGTGAGCCTGCCTGTGCTATCACTGTTGCAACTGAACCAATGAGGATTCAGTATTTGGAATTGGGGAAGACAACAGTCCAATAGAAAGGACAGAATAATAAGAATAAGATACCATTTATTGTAGAATATTGTGATTAATATACTATATAGGGAAGCCACAAGGTCACAAGGGGGTGACATAGTGGGAAGTTCCATCTAAGGTTTGGAGCCAAGGAATAACTTATGCGGGAATCAGCAGGTCAAATTGGCAACACTCCTAATTAGCCTGAAGTACCCGCCATTTGACATTTTCATCAGATTAATCCATAACATTAGACACATCAAGGGGCAACTCATTGAGCGCCCCCTGTGTATTTTAAGATACGTTAGCAGGCAAGCCTAGAAACCCGGTTGCAACATTTCCATGGGGGTTCATCAGGGCATTGGGAAGGCCAGGGCCGGGGGAACTGGGTGCTTGGGTCCAAGGGCAGCAAAATGGCACTCAGCCCAAGAGTTCTTTCATTGGTCTGAATTCTTAATTTGGCTGCCTGATTATCTAGCTTTAGTGTTGAGACATGGGACCAGGTTGCAGGCCCGTGCCTCTTTCCTGGGTTGGCTATTGATTGGTTTCTGGTATAGACTTCAAGTTTATGAAGCTAATAGTTGCCAAATCAGTGCCTCCATTAGGCGCTGTGATTAATCCTCCATTTGGCGCAATGATTTCTTTGGATTGTCTCTTTTACTGCATGGGTTAATACGCTTGTTGTCAGCATGTGGGAGCTCAATCCCAGAAAAACGCGGGCAGGCGGTCCCGTGGTCCACAGGCCTGGCGGTCCAAAGGAATCCAGGTTCAGGGTTCAATTCCTGCTCCCGGGCCCGGGTTTCTAGAGAGGAAGAATTGTCAATCCTGACATCATCCCCTTCTCCCCCAAGCTCCCTCCCTTTCAATTCTTCTTGTTCAGGTAGAGTTGGATGGCTTCTTGGGCGTTAGTCAGGTTTCTCAGCAGCTCCCAAGTACTTTTTTCTAGTGGGTATCCTTTCCACTTGACATAATACTTGGGTTTTTGGTAGTGAGTTTGGTTGCAGTGTATGTATTCAACTTCATATTCCTCAGCGCGGCCTGTTTGGATGGGTGGGGGGACTGTTTTAATCTGTTGGTGGGGGAGCAAATTCCCATCTTTTTTGAACAACAGGGAACGGTGGAACACATCATGAATCTTCAAGGAGGGGGCAGGTCTAGCTTGAAGGCAACCTCACCAACTAGTTTGGTGATTTTGTGAGGGCCGCTTCTTCTGTGAGCTAATTTCCTGCAGGGCATGTGCAGGGGTTCGTTCTGGGAGTCTAGGTATACTTTGTCTCCAACTTGTAAGGGATGGCCTGGGATTTGTTTGCAGTCAGCAAAGGCTCTGTATGTCTGCACTGCGCGGTTCAGGTTGGTCAAGCATGTTTTTTGTGTGTTGTGAATCTGTTCAATCCAGGTGCGCCCAGTGGTGTTTGATTCCAGTTTGCCAATCTGGGGGTCCCAGGTGGGGTCAAACCCATAGTTTGCTCTGAACAGGAACATGCCTGTGGAGGCGCGGTCCTTACTGTTGTAGGAAAACTGGGCCATGGGGAGCAATTTGTCCCAATTGTCCTGATCAGTGTTGGCATAGCATTGAAGGTATTGTTCAAGGATCTGGTTCACTTGCTCAGATTGGCCATCTGTCTGTGGGTGGTAGGAGGTAGATACACATCGCTTGGTTCTTAAGTCTTTCATCACCTGCGTTCAGCAGTTTGACGTGAATTGGGGTCCTCTGTCTGTGATGAGTTCCTCAGGTGTTCCATGTTGCATGAGGATGCGGTTGTGAAAGTGTTGGGCTGTTTCTGCTGCAGTGCAATTGGTGGTGATTGGTACAAAGTATGACATCTTGGTGAAGCAGTCTACCATGACCAGGATTGCATTGTACAAGGGTGATGGCAGCAGTTCCACAATATAGTCCATGGAGACAGATCTCCAAGGTCCATGGGGTATATCCAAGGGTCTTAGAAGTCCCTCAGGTTTGTTTCTGTGAGTCTTGGTCCGCCCACAGGTCTCACACCTCTTCAGGTATGCGCTTACGTCTTGATCCATTTTTGGCCAAGCAAAGTTCCTTCTAATGCTCCAGAGGGTCTTGAGTCTAACCGGGTGTCCAGCCATCTCAGAATTGTGGTAGTCTCTCAAAACGTTGGTTCTGATGTCCCCTTCTGGTACAAAGATCCTGTTGTGGAGCATTAGCATTGTTCCCTTCAAGGAGTAGCCTTTTTGGTAGTGGGTGCTATCCAAGGATTTGAAGAGGTCAGAGTTCAAGGTCTTAGTGAACTTGTCTAGTGAATGGGCCCTTAGTACTTCTGGTTTACTGGCTCTGATTTTCATCAATTCAGGTGAATGCCTAGGATTGCTGTGCCCAAGAGGACGTGGGTGTTGTGGTTGCAAGTTTCTAGGAGGGTAGGCACCAGGCTGGTTATTCTACTTAGGGTGTCAGGTACCACAACACCTTTCCTGTCTTGTAGTCTATGATCAGAGTGTAGTCAGCCAGTTTTAAGGCCCATCTTGCTTGTCATTGGTTAAGCTGGCGTGGTTTGAAGAAATAAACCAAGTTCTTGTGGTCTGTCAGGACCTTTACTGGGTATTCAGCGCCACACAGGTATTGGCACCAATGTTTCAGGGTCTTCATTATGGCTAGCATCTCCTTGTCATATATTGGGTAGTTTCCTTCTGCGGGTAGCATCTTCTTGGAGTAATATGCTACAGGATATAGCATACTATCCCCTCCTTCCTGAAGAAGGACCCCGCCCACTTCAAAATCTGACGTGTTGGTTTCCAGAAAAAAAGGTTTGGAGGGATCTGGCATGACCAGGACGGGGGCAGAGGTGAAGGCAAGTTTAAAGGTGTCAAAGGTGGTTGTACATTCCGGATTCCAGGCAAAGGTGACCTTTTCAGAGCAAAGGCGGGTCAGGGGGAGGGTAATGTGAGAAAACTTTTGGATGAAATCCCTGCAATAATTTGCCAGGCACAAGAAACTTCTCACATCCTTTCTGCTTTTGGGCACCTGCCAAGATGTTATTGCTTCTACTCTGTCTTGTGCCATAGCAAAGCCGCCAGTCTTCACTACTTATCCCAGGAATTTGACTTCAGATTAAAATAATTCACACTTCTTAAGCTTAGTGTGTAAGTTGGCTTGGGAGAGTTTCTCCAGTATAAGGTCCAGGTGGCGCAGGTGTTCCTTGTGAGACTTGCTGTAGATAAGAATGTTGTCCAGATATGCCACAAAAAAACGGTCAAGGTATTTCCCTAGGACAATGTAGATCATCCTTTGGAAGGTGCTGGGGGCGTTGCAGAGGCCAAAGGGCATTACAAGGTACTTGTACAGCCCATATTGGGTTTTGAAAACAGTCTTGTACTTGTCCCCCTCCTTGATTTGGATTTTGTTGAACGCTTCTCAGAGGTCAATTTTAGAGTACACCTGGGCTCCAGTCAGTACATCACAGAGGTCTTTGGTATTGGGGATGGGGTAGCGGTTCTTCACTGTAATGCTGTTCATTTTTTGGTAATTCACACATGGACACATCCCACCATCTTTTTTTCCTATGAACAGCATGGGTGACAAGAAGGGGGCTTTTGACACCCAGATGAACCCTTTTTTGTCATGTCCTCAAGGTACACTTTCAAGGCATCTTGCTTGTAGTGGTTACAGCTGTAGATGAGGCTGTGGTGTGGTTGAGTCCCTGGTAGTAGGTCTATGGTGTGGTTGTAGATTTAATGGCTGTGTAGTTTTGTAGCTGCTTCTTCACTAAACACATGGTTCCATCTCTGTAGGGGGTAGGCAGTATTCCACCGCTAGGTTCTATCTTCATAGATAAGAGTTTGTTGATAGAGAATTAGTCATGGCTCATGCAAAAGGGAACTGTGTCACATGATTCTGGTTGGCCCAATGTGGCGGTTTGCTTGCAGTAGTTCAGGATCAGACCATGTTTGTTGGACCAGGAGTTGCCCAGTATAAGGGGGTGGGGTATTCCTGGCAAGAGGATCAGGACCGACGGGTATACATTGTGTCCAATGGTCAGCAGGAGTTCTTGTTAACACTCATAGCTAGTGTCCAAGGAGCTTTTTCCCATGATTACTTGTAGACTGTGTTCCGAGGCTGTCAAGCCTAATTCCTCTGCTAGGGTGGCGTTGATAAAACTTTCATCTGCTCCTGTATCAGTAAAGGCTTTAATCTTGCGCTTGTTCCCTGCTACATCTATGGTCACTTGGATGAATTTTTAAGACTGGGAAAAAGTGTTTATTTGTGCCAGTGAGATTGGGGCAGTGTTCTTCTTAGGGAAGGCTCTGGTCAAGTGGCCCAACTTGTGGCAGTGGAAGCAGAGTCCTTTGTGGTAGTGTTGCTGGAGCTCTTCAGGGGTCATCCCTGTTCTGTTGGGGGTTGGTATTTGGGGTTAACGGGCCTGGGAGGAGCCAGTGTTCTCTTGGTTCATGCTAAGACCCTTGCACAGGGGAATTAGCTTGTCTAGGCTGAGGGTGGGAGGATGGTTCTTCAACAGGTCCTTCATTGCTAGGTTGACACCCTTTTGGAAGATAATGGCTGCCAGTTTGTCCTCAAGTTGGGTGTGGGCTTTCAGTTTGAGGAATTCATTAATATACACTTGGGAGGACAGAGCTTTGTTGGAGTCAGCAGTATTAGCGTTGGTTCTCTTTGGGTCATTCAGGTTTGTATTCTTCCACACGGAAGAGATCAGGTTTGTGGTCATCTTATAGGTGTAATAAGTGATTATCAATAGCAAAAGCATACAAGATGCCCCACAAAATAACAACATCTTGGGGCTCAGGGTAATAGGTTTAATAAAGATTGCCATAATGTCAGGGATCCAGTCTTGGGTGGCTGGCCTGTTGTTTTCAGGGGTAACTCAGGCCGGGTTTTTTGCAGGAAATGCCCACCACAAGAGGGGAGCTAACTTCAAAAGGTAGGAGGCAGACTTCCTCACCCAAGACCACGGGCCAGCAGCCAGGATTATAGTGTCAATTACCCCTGTGAGGCTGATGTACACAATCCCAAACAGCTTGCCAGTATGGTTGGTTGGGAGGTCAGGTGCGGAAGCAGGCATGGGTTTTGGGGTCACGGGTGGTTCCATGGACAGGTCGTAAGCAGGGAGATAATTGAATTTTCCTCTGAACAACTTGGGTGTTGAAAATATCCACAGGCTTTGTCAGTTGTATCTAACTGCAGATTGTATGCGGGCCAGGGGATCAAGTTTTAGTATCTTTTCCGTGGTGTGATCTTTGTATTTAGACTTCAGAGGGTAGTTGGTAAAGTGGACGGGTCCAAAGGGTACACTAGGAGAACAGAAAACAGTGGGCAGTGGGGCAGGAGATCTTGAACTGAATTGGTAGACAGCAAATACAAAATAAGGCAATAGCTGTATGAGCCAAATTAACATAAACTTTATTCAAAAATGGCAATAAGTTTGGAGCGCAGGGTCCTTGGGTCTATATAGTACCCCCCTCCAAACTTAACATTTTTCATGGGGGTTCATCAGGGCATTGGGAAGTCCAGGGCCAGGGGAACTGGGTGCTTGGGTCCAAGGGCAGCAAAATGGCACTCAGCCCAAGAGTTCTTTCATTGGTCTGAATTCTTAATTTGGCTGCCTGATTATCTAGCTTTAGTGTTGAGACATGGGACCAGGTTGCAGGCCCGTGCCTCTTTCCTGGGTTGGCTCTTGATTGGTTGCTGGTTAGACTTCAAGTTTATGGAGCTAATAGTTGCCAAATCAGTGCCTCCATTAGGCGCTGTGATTAATCCTCCATTTGGCGTGATGATTTCTTTGGATTGTCTCTTTTACTGCATGGGTTAATATGCTTGGTGTCAGCTTGTGGGAGCTCAATCCCAGAAAAACGCAGGCAGGTGGTCCTGTGGTCCACAGGCCCAGCGGCCCAAAGGAATCCAGGTTTGGGGTTCAATTCCTGCTCCTGGGCCTGGGTTTCTAGAGAGGAAGAATTGTCAATCCTGACAATATAGACTGGGCAACCTTGGTATTGGCCATCAAACGCAAGGGCGTCAACCACCAGATCTACCCTGACTTGGTAGGCCAGCTCCTACGCAACCACGTCTTTGTGCGCATCACAGAGACCCTGGACAAAAAAAAGAAACCCTCAAGGCAATTGACTGGGACTCCTTCCAGTACAAGATCATACACTTCAAAGACCACCAGGACACCCCTACACCTCAAGATTGCAAAATTGTAGCCCACCATCTAGAAATCTTCAAGGAGGTCTTACACAGTCTGCCTCCAGAAAAGCACATCCAACACTCCATCCAACTCAAAGGAGCTGTAACTAAGGCACAGCCCATCTATCTCCTGACTCCAAACAAAGACAACACCTTATGTGCTTACCTCAAAGAGGCACTGGAGAAGGGACTTATCCGCCCCTCACAGTCTCCTTTTGGGGCTGCCGTGTTCTTTGTGGCCAAGAAGGATGGTACCCTGCGCCTAGTCACAGATTACTGAGCCCCAAACAAAGTTACCATCAAGAATTTTTACCCACTACCACTCATTGAGAAACTCTTTAATGCCCTGGGCGGCGCCACTGTCTTCTCCAAGATTGACCTTCTGCAGGCTACAATCAGATCTATATTAAGGAGGAAGACATCCCCAAGACAGCATTCCATACTAAATACGGCTCATATGAGTGTGTGGTGCTCAAATTTGGCATGAAAAATGCCCCTCCACCTTTGTGACCTTCATGAACAAAGTGTTTGCTCCGCACATAGGCAAGTATGCCCTAGTATGCCTAAACAACATCATTGTCTACAGCCCCTTGGTGGGACAGCATCACAAAGACCTAGAGGCAGTCTTTGCTACCCTGGCACAACACAAACTGTTGTCCAAGTCCTCCAAGTGCCAGTTCTTCTGCAAACAATTACCTTTCCTGGGACACATAATCTCAAAAGACGGCATCAAACCCAACAGTCAAAAGATACAGGCCATCTTCAAGATGCCACCACCCAAAGACAAGTCAGAACTCCGCACATTCCTAGGAATGGTGGCCTATGTACGCTGTTTCATACCTGACTGTGGTGTTTTGACAGCACCCCTATCTGCCATAACTGGCGCCAAATCCAAGTTTGTATGGACCCCCAACATGACCTCTGATTTAGACACCTCAAGAAGAAGCTCATGGCAGCACCTATCCTGTAATACCTCAAATAAGATGGGGAGCACCAGATGGAAACCAACGCCTCAGACGCATCCATTGGGGGAGTACTACAAATCAAAAACAATGATGGTGACTTCCTTCCTGTAGCCTACAAATCACAAAAACTGACGGACAGCAAGTGTCAATAACCTATCCACAATAAAGAGTTGCTGGCCATTGTACACTGCCTAGTCAAAATGGTGTTGTTATCTAGAATATCAGGAAGAATTCATGGCGTTGACCAACCACAAGTTGCTCATATATTTCAAAACTCAAGCAAATATATCTCGCTGCCAAGCCCGCTGGATGGAGCTCTTGGAGAGATTCAACATGCTCATACAGTACAAACCTGGTCACAAGCTTGCCATGCAGACGCCCTCTCATGCCTATATGTCTGTGCCACAAGAGGAGAAAATGGGCTCAATCTAGACTGGCCTCTCTTGGTGCTACAAACAAAGGATGAGGGTTTCCCTCTGGTACAACTGACATAACAAAGGAAACAGTCATCAAAAACAAACACCTATTCACTGACGTGTACAGGACCCTGCACAGAAAAATGTCTGACAGTATTACCATCCCTTATATCCCCACACACCAGCAAGTAGACATCATCTTAAAATATCACAGAGACCTCAGACACACCAAAAGTCAAAACCTATATGAGTTCCTTAAACACAAGGCCTAGTGGCTAACCCTATATTGTGACATTCAGAAAGTCCTAGACCAATGTGAAGTATGCAAGAAATTTTCCAAAAGCAAAGCCCCTCCAAAGTCAGTACTACCCATTTGCACACAACTACCTTTCAAGGTGTGGGCCCTTGACGTTGTTGGCCCCATGCCAGGGAAACATAACAATAAGAAATACATCATCACTGCCATTGACTTTGCTACAAGATGGCCAGTAGCCCAAGCAATAAAGGTGCACACTGGCAATGACGTACAAAAATTCATTGGAAAAGATATAACCAGCAAGTTTGGAAAGCCAGAACTCCTGATAACCAATGGAGGGAAAGAATTGAACTCCAAAAACACCAACATATACCTCACTAAAAATGGGGTCAAACATACTGTGACAACACCATACCACCCACAGGACAATGGACGTGTAGAGAGGCTTAATGGCAGCCTCATGCAAGCCTTAGCCAAACTCCCTGCCGGGAGACCTGAAGACTGGTATAAGCAGCTATCAACTGCACTACTTGTGTGCCAACCCCAAGTGAACAGATCCACCAGAAAAAGCCCTTTTGAGTTGGTATACGGCACACAGCCCAATATCATTCAAGCATTGACAGGACCCAAGCTGGAAATTCCAAGCAAAGTCCCCCCTTGCTCAGATCCTCAAGTTATAGAGGCCAATAGTGATCAAACAGAAAAGTAAAACAAGTGTCTGCAAAAAACATATGTCCCCATCCAAAACAGATATGAGGTTAGAGACAAAGTTTGGGTCTTGAACATCAACAAAAGTAAATTACATCCAGAGAAAGTAGGCCCCAAAAATCATCCTAAAGGTAAAAAAACAACACCTACCTTGTACAAGGACTTTTGGAAATGTAAACAAGATAATGTCCTCCACTATGATTGCCTGAGACCCTGCAAGGCAAGACAGAAACAACGTGAGAACGTCCTATCCGCCACATAACAACAGTTAGTCCAGTATGGCGCCCGAGCTCCTGATAACCTACCCCCAGATGAGGCCAACCTTCAGTTGGGGGTGTCAAAACAGCAGGATCAACCCACCATCAAGGCTCAGAGTAAGTGGGTTTGTGACCTGCAATCCACTTATCCAGTCATTTGGAGCCAGACTAGGAAGTCAACTCAAATTTCCAAATCCAACAACATGAACAAATGATGATCCTTTATGGTGGATATCTTGTTTTGGTACTTGACTTATTACCAGGATCAAGCCACCCCCTTCATCATTCCACTGTGTGATCAACACAATCATGTTCCTGTTATCCATGACTCACACTAACTATATAATCATTATTTCTCAATAAAGAATATTATCTAGTTTCTAAACATTTTCCCTCTTGTAACTTTTCTAAAACAGCACAGTTACAGCACCCCCAAATTGTGGCTTAAAAGTGTCATTTTGGCAAATTTATTAGGTTAAAAGTGCCACCCAGTAAAATTTTCAGGCTCTGAGGCGCTGCCTGGGAAAGTTCCTGTGTGGCGCCTGGTTTGAGTTTCAAAGTGTTTTAATGGGTTTTTAACGCAAAAAACCAGTTAATGCAAAAAATGGCTAAATGTAAACAATGGTTTCTAGGAATTTAGGATTTATCAGCTGGTTCCCAGTTGGAACAATGATAGCTTGGATCAGGAATACATATATTTCACATGGTTTATGCACCAGAAGTATGAAATGCTTCAAGCTGAAACAATACATTTCCACAGAAGGAATCAGGTGATTCTGGAATGTATTATGGCACATTCTTATAGGTTAAGAGTGTGAAGATCTTTTTGGTAAAGATCTTGATTGGATGACACTGTTATGTAATAAACCATGTGATAGGAATCCAGGTGTGATTCTGAAACTGGAGGGGCTTTCAGCCAATTATACCCTGATTGTTATATAATGGAAACATGATAATAATTAATAAGGATGCTTATTTGTGACAATGGTTGCTTTCCCCTCAATCATTTTATGTTTTATGTTTGTTTTGAATTTTACCTGTAAAGAAGACTACCATGGAATGAAATATATGGTCTGCAGCTAAGACTATGGGAATTAGAAAATGTTGAAGTGATCACCAGATGGCAATAAGTTTAACTCCAAGATTGCTTGCTGGAATCCAAGCTCATCAAAGATTACAAAAAGGATTCCCCATTGAACTGTAAAAGAGTCAGACCGGGATAATAAAGAAGCAAGCATGAATTTCCTGGATCCTCTACACCAACCTTGCAGTAGCAATAATTAGGATATCTTCAAAATCTACAGTACCATTGATTTCAGTTTACTGCCAAGACATTTGTAGCTTGGATGGAAGGTTATGCTGCCCACTGATTATCAATAAGAAAGTCACTCAATAACAACTAAGATAAGCAGCTATTCAATATACCTATCAGCATTATGACTTCTGATCTAATATACTTACAAGTAGCAACATAGGGTATAACACAAGCTTTTATCTGAGGCTTATATGTGAATATTTGTATTACTAAGATCAAACAGTTATTTGGCACTAAAGTATGTGCATTTGAGGCTGTATTTACCAACTATTTTAAATTTAAGCATTCACCTTTGGTTTTATTTTTCAGAGGTATGCTGAATGTTGGGCTGTCTCCTTTAAAGAGTACCTTGCACTTTTTTATGTGAAGAGCGGCATAGCAAAGATAGCTCTTTACTTAGTTTATATATCTTAAGGGATTTAATTTCTAATTCTTTAGTTATATGTGCCACCTTTGTTGCATGCTCAAATTTTAAGCTTTTGGGTTGGCCTTGAATATTCCATGGGGCGTATTTTTATCCTTTGAAATGCTCAGCACTGTATTTTTCTTATTGGAAGCTGGTAGCATCTAGTAAGATACATATTAATTGATTTATAATTATCTAATATGCCAATGAAAGTGCACAATTAATTTTGACATTTAGAGTTCATAATGCCAGTATGAAGACAAAGTAATCTCTTGAATTAACATTTAGCTAGTCTGTTGAACTGGCATTGGATTTTGTGCATGGTTTTGATTAACTTGCAGCTGCAAAGTGGAAAATCTGCCTCTTTGAATGGAAAGAGCTGACATCACTCACAAGTATTTCATATTGGCATTGATTGATACACTAGTTTTAAAAGCTATGGCAACAAGCAAAAATACTTTGGATTTAAAAAAACTCAGATGTAAACAAAATTAAAAGTAATAAACTTATATTGATTTACAATAGATTTATTTATTTTTAATTTTGTTTACATCTGAGTTTTTTGTTTAAATCCAAAGTATTTTTGCTTGTTGCTATAGCTTTTAAAACTACTGTATCACATCCTAATTTTCAATATAACCTTAATGAATAAGGATAGTTGTTTGGTGATTATCACCTGACCAACTTTTTTATCTTCCTTTTTTGGAAGCTATTGATCTAAAAAAATCAGTAGTTCTAATGCTAAGCTGGCCAGCTGGTTAAAAGAATATTTGAATTGCAACTCTAATGTAATTTAATGAGGTGGCCTGAACCTGGACCATGCAGCTATTTTTATTCAAGAACAGCAACCTCCAGAATTAACTCATACAGAATGGAACATCCTCCATGTTGACAATTTCAAAAATTGTTTTTGCTTTATCTTTTATAATTTCAATTAAAAGCTCAAAATACAAATCAAGCATTGCTTCTATTATCAGGGTCAATTATTTAATCAATAAAAAAATAATCTTTGATATTGAAAATAAGAGAAATATTTTTGAGAATTGTTGACATGGAGGATGTTCCATTCTGTATGAGTTAATTCTGGAGGTTGCCTCAAGAACAAGCCAGCTTTAGGCTCTAGTTGATCTGGGCTATTCAAGTTTCAACCCCCAGGCTGACAGTCTGCTCTACCACCCAGGACAAAATTCACTTTCCTGTAAAGCTAAATCTGTAAAATTATCCTTGAAATTCCCTTATTATAGCTGCATGCCTCATTTTCCTGGATATTC
This sequence comes from Entomophthora muscae, assembly GCA_014839935.2. Lineage (NCBI taxonomy): Eukaryota > Fungi > Entomophthoromycota > Entomophthoromycetes > Entomophthorales > Entomophthoraceae > Entomophthora > Entomophthora muscae. Next base: position 29,539 of record QTSX02002206.1, read on the forward strand.
CTTCCTTCCCAATATATTAAAATATTGTCCCCTCTTTTTTACTGGCCAAGCCCAGCTGCTCTTTGATTAATAAATGTAGTTTTGACTCTAGTAAGGAGTTGCCCCACAGCATGGGATATATTGAGGGATAAACTGATGATTGAGATGGCTGTCATGGTAGAAGCCCTGGGGTAGGTATCACACTGGTAGGGTATCATCCCAGAATGATTCTCTGAGATGACAGACTGCCATCCTGTTCCAAGACAGATATTAGAGCAATTGACATGCCCACTTGACAGCTTGCTATTCCAGGAAGTTAGGATGCCTTTCAAGCTTTTTATCTCAGCACGGGAAGTGCTACAAACCATATATCTTTACACCCTACAAAATAAGTCAATGCCATTATTGTCTGGGAGTGCTTTTTAATTCTTTGATTGAATAAATGTGAGCTGTTGCCTGTGATGGGGATAGTGACTGTTTTCTGGACACTAGCTCATCAAGTTCTTTGCTCTATAGCATTTATCCTTGTGCATTGTGTATTGTGCTCCTCATATTCATACATCAAAGCCGCTGTCTTGCCTGCTACTGCATGCACCTGCGCAACCCCAGAGCCCATTTTAGCAGGCGCTCAAGCTTGGCTTTAACAGCGCCCAGCCAGCATGCATGTTGCTGTATCTGGAGTTGACCTGGTGCTGGGTCAGTTACCAGGTGCTTTACAGAGCTCTGCCCAGCCTCTGGATTTTCTCTTCTCTGGATACATGGGTAGCTAATAGTCTTTAAGTGGCATAATCAATCCTTTTTTATCCTTACCTTTAGACCTTTTAAATAAAGATGATAACCCTCATTAATTTAGGGGGTTCACACAGTTTCATTTTTGGTATGCTATGTTGGATAATCTTTGTAGTAGGTTCTGCATGAGAGGGTGAGGTTGAAAGCCCTAATAATACAATGCATCAGGTTTACATTATATAGCTTATTAGGATCTCAATGCTTATTTTTTATGGTGGTATTAAGCTGTACCAGTCAGGATCCAGAACTAGCGTGCTAAGGTAGTTTAGAGTGGGGTGCTTTGCTGTTGAAGGCGTGAGAGGTGAGTGTATTCTTTGGTACCAGGATGCCTATTGTTGTGTTCTAGGGTTTGGCATGCCATATGAGATTCCCTTCCAGGAACTCAAGGCCCCTTCAATCTCAGATGAGCCTTTTAGAGGCGTAGTTAAGCCACCTTGACTGGCAGCCACTTTAATTGAACTCATGCCAAGAGGTTAGAGGTTGAAATAGGCCCAATAACAATCTCACAAGCTTTCAGAATACAGTTACTTTGACTTGAGTGGTTATGGAAATCAAGAGCATGCCAGGTATAATAAAAAATGGCTAGCTTATGATTGGCTGATACTCACCAAATCAGCTATAGAAACCCAGCAGGTTGGCTGAGTGATGAGGTTGATATCAGCTCCTCACTAGCCCTTATGATCCCCAAAAGGTAAGAAGAGTTGCACTGATTCCTATCAGGTCCTTTTTGGGAAAAAGTATTTAAACATATCTATGCTAGCTTCCTGCCTGAACAAAGTATAATGAATGGAGATTAGAGCAGTTGATTGGATGCCACGGCCAGAATACAAGTGATCTATGTATGAAGAGGGGGATCTCAAGTACCTCTCACTTATTACCCAATATAAATAGCCCATCTCATATTAAATGCATTCCTAACTCTTGGGGCTGAGGCTGCAGTCTGAGATTCAGAAAGACTGTCCAATCATGCCTTGGAAGCCCCAGATGACATCTTTGAGTTTTTGTTTTACCCCCAAGAAGTTATTGAGTATACATCACTTGACAGGATGTATCCCAATGACTTGCACCTTGAAACATTCAATTGCTGCATGAAGAAGTTTCTCACTCACACCCAGATGTCATCTAGACAAGAAGTGGTGGGCGTTATAAAGGGCCCTTCAATAAGGTATTGAAGGGGAATCAAAAGACACCAGAGCTACTCTGGAGCTTTTATATAGTAGTAAAAATCTGAGAGCTAGATCTCTTCTTGCCAGTAGTGTGTGGAATCTTCTTGGATTGCCCTTCCTCTATATCAGGCTGATGGGATCTTTTGGAAGGGAGTGTTTAGACTTCTATCTAAGTATGCCCCTTGAACATATAAAAGTGGAACTTTTTTCCTGTAAGTACCTTCTAAATGGCTTGAAAACTTTCTGCCATGATAAGGTATATCTACAATGAAAGATATTACAAGCTCTACCAATAAAGATGACGCTCCCAATATACAAATTCTTGGCATCTCCTTCTTAGCTTCTACCAGGGTTGAGAAGAGACTGGGTGAAAAGGTCTTAAAAAAGGAAAACATATTTGATTGGAACACTAGAGGGGAATTCTAGTTGAAGTGGATTATTTCTGCAGGTAGCATTGGGTATATCAATAGCTTGGAGTTGGCTTCCTGAAGCGTTGATGCATCAAGCCAGGGTAATTTTCTGGCTTGGTAGGCAGAGGAACAATCAATTGGACCAATACATGCTATTATATCTATCCTTGTGTGCTTTAAAACCCGTAAAGGTGATCTATAATTCAAATAGGAGTTAGATGAGTTATTGAGTAGATTAACCTTTATTGATAGGAAAGAATTTTTATTGCTGATAGTGGGTATTTATATAGATGAGATTTCTGGTAATAAAGGCATTTTAATGTATATAGGTTATTTGGAGTCCTTATTAAAAACTCAATTGCTATAAGGGGTTATTAAAAGGGCTTTTTTAAACTGTGGCTATTGCTTTAGGCTAGAGGTGGCTCAGGTTTATGAGATAAGCACTCTTTATGAGAAAACAATTTCATATGTTCAGCCTAGTGTCTTTAAAAATAGCATTTATAAAAATTGGTCTTGATAGGTATAGGTTTACTTTTAACCCCCAATCTTAGCATTTATGTACATGTGTTATGATTATAGTCTTCCTAGACCTTCTGGGGACGTCTTTGGTAGGTTGCTGGTTCAACAGGAACCATAGTGGCTTTACTTAAAATGGCTTACCACTAATAAGATGGCATTAAGCCTTTAACTATCTATTGAAGGTAATAACCAAGATTGGTCAAATGTATATCAAGTAGAAAAGTGTTTAAAAGTATGTATATTTGTTTTAGAATGGGTTTATATAGTATCAGTGATTTATTTTAATACAGAGGTGCTACTGGCACCAGCATAGTAATCTATCTGTTCAGGGGTACTAAATCAAGCAGCTTTAGATTATTTAACATGATTTAGCTCATAGTGCAAGTTCCCATAAGGGTTGTTACTCATCTGTGAACATCTGTTTGTACAGATTTCTTAATATGGAGTCAATGTTTCCTCATAATATATTTATATCATTCAAGCAAGCTTTATAGTATCAATACTCACAGTGTGTTATTTCAGTGCTATTATTCATATCTGGATCATTGTCATTGATTATGGGTTAATTGTTAATTGTTAGTGTATATATATATGTTTATTATGATCGAAATTCAATCCATTAATCTGGAACACATCAAACCTTTTGGTGACAGCTGATTGGGTAGGTTCTTCAGTTTTGAACGGTTCTAGATAGTTTTTGGCTTACATGTGATTGGATTAAGATTTATTTTGGTTATGGAATCGAGGTGTATTTTTTGCTTTTTCTAAAAGCTGGTACTGAGAGGACTTTTAGTAGACATTATATGCCAAGATAAAATCCAATATGCATAATGGGCAGAAACCAGTTTTTTATGGGATTGTTTAATAAAATATCTTGAAAGATGATAAATAGGCTGTCTTTATTTCATTTAGAGGCTTAAAAAAGGGCACCTCAATATTCTTATCAATAAAAAGATATCCTCAAATAAACCATGATTTTAGGGTAATTTAGACTATACAATCCCTATTTTATTTGATGCAAGATACCGGCGTGATTTGGATTTTCAATTCAGGAAAAATGCTTCCCTCACACTGGAAATCGCAAACTGGGCGTCACCTAGGAACTTGTTTTCTACAGTGCAGCTTTCATCAAATAAAGAGTATTTTAGTCATGGATTGCTGGCTAGTTAATCTGTTTCGAATGGTGTTGGTGTTTGAATTAGGAAAGGATTGTAAAATGGAATTTATATTGAAGAATTAAATTGGTCTGAGTAGAGTGATTCATAGTAGTCTACAGAATCATGGTAGTGTAGAGAAGGGGAATATGGAACAAATGTAGTTTGGGCAAAGGGAGGGATGCATTCAGTAGTGGCGAGAGAATGCAAGGTTCGAATGGTGAATGTGGGACTGGTGATTTCAGATCCGAGCTCAGTCTGGGTTGAGTGGGGAGGTTCAGAGTGGGGCATGGGACCAAACAAGCAGTCTTTCAGCGAGGGTAGCATCTGGGCCTTGATTGGATTCGCGATGCAAGTGTACTGTAATGCCTTGGCAGCACTGAGTCGTTTGGAAATGTCCCTATACTTTTGCTTCTGGGAATCGGGCATGGCTTTCCATTGCTTCCCAAGTATGGCAGAAATGTCGCTGTTGCTGATGCCAGGGTTGGCGGTGGACAATTCACGGCAAGCCATTGTGCGAAACACGATGAACGGATTCATGCTTTTCTTCTTGCGTGGAAACAGCCGCTCCTTCTCGACCACTGAACAGTTAGTTGCATTTAAATCTTCGTTACCTTGGCTTTTGAGGGTGCTGCGGCTGATTTCAAACGGGTACTCCTCGCTGGACTTGGGTGGGGCACATGCAATCTTGCGCAGTTTGAGCATGCTTGTCATTTACTACAAATCTGGTACCATTGCTTCTCCCTTTATAGCCAATCACTTCCCGATCAGACAAAACACATTTCCTAATCCTGATTCAAGTCCAAGTGTCCGCCTTCCTTGTCCACCTGATTCCCCATCCAATTAACATTACCCCCTGTTAAGCAACTACATTCCTGTTTCAACCAATACCACTCAAATCCCAAACCATTTCCCATCCAAAAAACATTCCTGCTGACAAATATGCTATGATACATGAACTTGAACCCACATTGCTCAATAAAAATATTAATAAATTGTCTAAAATAAAATATCTCGATTCATTTATTAGTATTGTTTAAATCTCTACTGGGATGAAAAAAGCTACATCAGCCCAATAGAAATATTAATAAATTGTCTAAAATATAATATCTCGATTCATTTATTAATATTGTTTAAATCTCTACTGGGATGAAAAAAGCTATATCAGCCCAATAGAAATATTAATAAATTATCTAAAATAAAATATCTCGATTCATTTCTTAATAATATTGTTTAAATCTCTACTGGGATGAAAAAAGCTATATCAGCCCAATAGAAATATTAATAAATTGTCTAAAATAAAATATCTCGATTCATTTCTTATAAATTATTGTTTAAATCCGGTACTGGGATGAAAAAAGCTATATCAGCCCAATAAAATCTATTTATTATTTGCTTGAAAAACTAAAAGCATTCCTTTCACGATCAGAAATATATGTATCGAGCCATTCAATATGACCAAATCAGCAACAGCGCCAAAATCAACATGGACACTGCCAATCAGAAACCTGAAGTCTAGTGATAGCTGAACACGCTAACTAACATTTTTACTTCGCTTTTACATGGGTGAGCCCAAAAAACCAGACATAAAAGTATCCATTTCAACACGATTAAATTTTCCTTGATAAAAACAAACTTTGACTTGTTTTTTCTTTTCCTTTTACAGTAGCTTTCACATCTGCGAAGATAAGAAAAATCCAAATCAAGACAATATTCTAAGTTAAAAAACAAAATTTAAAAAACATTGATTTGTATTATTAGATATAGGTTCTTTACCATTATACTTTTGTTTTTGACCGAGAAACTTCGTTTTAATCTGATTTTTTACCATCATCATAGCTTTGAAAACTACAGTATTATAAATTTATATTCTTAGCCAAGTCAAAAGCCTGGCCTAAAAGAGCCAATGTCAATCATTTTTAAGCATACGCTAACTTCCCAAAAATATTCTTACACTGTAAAATTATAATAAACTTATAAGCCATTGTTTTATTTGATAGGTATGTAGTAATATTCAAAACACTTTTGGAAATCTATTGAAATGATCAGATCATTGGTTCATATGTGGCGCTAAATTTGGCTTCAATATCATCTGTGGAGCTGTGGCTAACAGGGATCCTATAATTTAGGGGCAGGAAGGTACCCAACCAATTGATTTTCCTACAACGGATTTTCAGGCAACTTTTATCCAGCTATATTTTTCTCCGTATGCAACTTTTTAATTTGACAATGATAATAGGTTTAAAAAGCCTCTTCTTGCAAATCAAAACTTTAATTAACATTTTTAATGATTTCCTTTTTTCTTGCATTTAACAGGCTAAATTTTAAAATATACACATTTAAAAATCTATTCGATTAACTTTCAAAATTAAGAAAAAGTTCTAAACATTTTTAAGGAATTCATTTATAAGTCAGCCTTATTTAGTTTCCATCTTTAGCTCCTGAAAATCTAAAAAAACACATACAGAGGATCCATAGCTTGATCAAAGCTGGCTAAGAATAATGTACAAGAAAGTTGTTGACTGGATACCTTCCTGTCCCATAATCCAAGCCAGACTTATTAGCAAATAGCTATAGGGGTTATAGTTAACAGCAATCAAGGCAACCAACCATGACTACAATTTCCTTGCAATCAGTCACAGGGGTAGGATTAAGCAAATCAGAGCGTCACAACCAAGACTAAATCACTATGCCACTGCCTATTGAGAATTTCTTCATTGGGTGAGGCAGCACTGATATTGTTTAATTGCAGGAAACAGACTGTTGATGATGTTATATATACAAAACAGTAGAATGATACATTCCTAATATTCCAATACAATCTTAACAATTAAATAAAGAACATTGGTTATTCTTTCCTTATCTTTATGTATATTTCTTATTTTAATGCACTTCTCAGAGCTTCTGATATGGGTGAACAGAGTCAGGCTAGAGAGAAATGAAGTCATCCATAGAAAAAATCATAGCTGGCACAAGTTTTTCTCAGCGTTTTCAGGGGCAAAGAGTCGCTGAATTTTTAAGGTGATGCACCAAACCATAAACAAACATACCCAAACCTGAACTAGCAATAAACTGCTGAAGAACTAAACTTGTCCATGGATATTACATATCACAGTTGACACTCAGATCTATCCTAAGCACGCTAAGAAGCTTACCAAGGGTACATAATCACCAAATAAAAACCTCACAAGAGCTTCACTCACAGCAAACAAACCCAAACAGACCACATTGAGCTGCCACCCTAGCTTGAATAAAAATACCCTTCAAAGAGTAAAGATAAACCTCCCCAGCTAATCCAGCCCTCTCTATCCAGAAATTCAGGGTATCTGGTTCAAACCCCAGCCCCCAAACTGGACCTCCCAACAGTCTACTAGCAATCTTTTAATATATCTCAACCCATATTAAAGTTATCAACAAGGATGCTGTCAGAAATTACGCCATTAATGTCATTTTAATATGGCCTTTGAATAATGATAATTTCAAATATTTGGTTGGTTTTGCTTTTGAGTTCAGGAATTCCTTGCCTTTATTAAATGGGACAACATCAATGTCCAACAATTCCAGAATATCCTACCTGTCTTTAACTGATCCTGGTATGAGTTCAACCCAATGCAACCCCCTCTGCCACTCTGTCTACCTAATTAGTGATCATCAAATTCTTGTCTACTATTTAAGTAGAATCAATTCTCCTAACAAAGACAATTTTATCCACATTTGTGTTGTCATTTGTATTCTTCAAACCTTTTCCTTCCTTTTTGCCAAAAGGAAATCATCTTCTTGTATTCCAGGAAATTAAGGTATGTGCCCTTAATTTTGCCCTGAAGGCTAACCCAAGGCTAGCTTCAAACTTCAAACCTGTTTTATAAAGGGTTCCTGCTGTGTCCTCCTGGATGTTATCCCCAGGAGCCAAACACAACAGATTAGGTTCCACCACCTTTAAGGATCTGTTGAGCCTTTAATCCATGGGTGAAAGCGGTAGCCACCTCCCTTATTGGCACCCAGTATCAAAAGCTTGCTGCAGTCAACAGCCAAGAGCAAGTACAACCTTCTGTCTAGCACCCAGGGAGGCTTTAGAACCAGCTTGTTTCCGCCAACAAGACCCCAGCAGCATCAACCAAAAAAATCTGGCTGCATCTGCTTTATTATCAGATATAGAACCAGGTCTAGTCTCAAATAAGGGCCAATACATCTACCCAATCTAGCTTCAATAAGGATAGCAGCAATGGACGCAGGCAACTCAACCCTTTTAACAGCTATGAAACTCCTCATGTCCACCCAGGTAACTTTAAGCATGGGAGTTCCATGGGTACCCATTCCAGGAACCCCAGTCAAGGTGAATCCCACATGTTCTAAAAAGCCATCCTATTGTGCAGAGGCATATTTTATATTGCTGCCCCAGCTATAGAACAATCCTACCCTCAAGCTCATCCAGGTCATACATCAACCAGGGCACCAGGGTATCCCAGGGTATGGTCCAGGTGCAGATTCATAGAGCTACCATCTCAGTGCAAAGGTCCTCCAAATGTTGTGGGGATGAGTGAGTCAACCCTGCAGGTACATAATAGGATCCCAAGCTGGTGGGGCTATCTAGACAGCTCACCAGGTCAGCTAGCAAAAATGTAACTTCTATATCCTACCACCTGCTGGCAGTAGCTTTCCTGTAACATGACCCCAAAAAAGACTGCAAAAATTCCAGCATCAACCAACAGCTATAGGCTGATTTTTTTGAGGCGTTGTTGGTAGCTTCCCCAGGAGGGATGGCATCTTTTTGGATTCTGGCTGGTTATATTAGCAGCTATGTCAGTGTCTATGGATACAAGACTGTCATGATAGCCAGGCGGGAGATGTGGGAGCCATTAGGGGCCAACTGCACAGTCTAACTGAGCCATTGGATGAAATCTGACATGAGGGCAAAGGAATCATCCAAGGGACAAGATCTAGCACTCCATAAACTCCCCAGGCCACCCAGGATGTCATTTTGCTGATATTATATCTTCCATTATTAGCAGTACAGTCCAAGCCAGGGGTCCAAAGAGCTTGGTTGCTCTACAACTGGACTTGAATGAGCATAATATAATGTATAACCAGAATGTTGTCTCTGACCTCTTCTCTGAACTAGTGCTTTATAGGCTGAATACTGAGGACGGATGCTACAACCCTTGCTTGCCCCTGGTCAACCCATTCTCTTTGTACTTGCCCTATCAATGTTAGAAGAGCACTGTGCAATGCTGTGTGATGTGGAAGGTGTCTCTATAAATGGGCATTTAACTCTTCTTTAAGTACCCAACCCTCTCCACATCCAACCTTCCCCACCCTACCCCTTCCCAGCTGATTCTGCTAGCCATGCTTGAAGACATGGCCCCTGCAGCTAACCACAGATGCTTTCAAAGAGAAGTCACATTGTTCTTTGACTTTCTAAAAATCTGGTGTCTCTGCTTTTCTCTGTCTCTTGTAGCTTATCAAACCTATATTGGTAGTATTATTTTGGCTTAAGCCCTGGTCTTCATGTACCCTTTACCTGTATTATTTTGGTCTTAATTGCTAAAGCTGAATTGACCTACTAATCAAACTCTACGCTGATAGTGAACCCTAAGTAGATCTTGCTAAGGGGTGTAGCAAGTGTTCCAAGATCCCTTCAGCCATGCTGATCCCTTTGATTTTAGAAGAGCTAATGGAGACCAGTTCTGTAACCAATAGTATATCTAAAATAAACCGGGCCCTCTCTCTGGTTGATCTATAGAATCTTGTGGCTTGTTGGTATACCAAAGATATCCAGGGATCTATAAATCAACCAGAAAAATGGCTGTGCTGCTCTAGATTCTATATCAGTTATGGACCTGGGTTCTGTTGGCTTTGCTGGTACCATAGGGATCAAGATGGCTGGAGGGATCTAGGGATGCTTGCTATACCCCCTGATAAAGCTTGCCCTGTTTTCACCAGTGGTGTAGAATTTTTATTAGACTGATCTGATCTTTAGATGGTTTTAGATATAGGTATTACAAGTATAGTATAGTTCATATGCCAACCAGAAATTAGACTAAGATATAACAGAGACAATAATAAATACTAAGCCATAAAGACTAACAAAGATTGATAAGGCAAGGCAGCATAATTATTAGGGGGACAGATAAGCAATAAATACACATGAATAAAGGAAATGGATTTTGAAGGGGGGACACTTTACCATATAAAGGAGGAGAGAGAACCTCTATAAAAAAGAAGATATTTCATGTTAAATATAGTATTAAAGCCTTTCAACTAAATGGGTCACAAAAGAGCGTAAACAATATTCTTTGTGATGTTAATGTTGACATTGCAGCTAACAGGCTCAACTCACTAATAGAAAGGCTTGTGGGATTGTACATTTAGCAGTTATTTGAGTGAGAGAGGAGACATGGATTGCCCTGCTGTCCCTCAGGCCCATATCAAAGAGCCTACCTGAAGGCACATCCAATGAATGATTAAATCTACCCAACAAGATAGTCAAGAGGCTTAAAAAGAAAACTTTGTTATTTTTTGCAGCAGATTTTCTGAGAAGAAAATCCCCCTACTGAACATCCTGTAAAGGGCTCTAGAGCAAGCCATTTTTCCAGTCAATGATGTCCCCCAATCTATAAGATATAGCAGCAGCTGCATCAATAAAAACTGTAAAGTTAACCAAAATAAGATATGGTAATATTTAAGTTAAAAGGTTTAAAAATAACCTGTTTTATTTTTTAGTGGTGGTGGATGGGCAGGAGCAAAATGTCTTGGTGTACATGTACTCCCTTCACTTTATGAAAACTTCACCAATTTTATTAGGGATCAGCTACTGTTTAGAAATGAAAGGCAAAATCTGCTGGCCTTGGAAACTACTGGGCAATATCTGATGCCAGCTGCTGATTTGGACAGATTTGAAGCTCCAGAGAATTCTTCCCTGTGGATCCAATTGATATATTCCCAGGCATATATGGTTCTTCTTATCATAATGGTGTTTCTTGATAACTTCAATTGTTTATGGGTTCTTTTTTCTGGAATAAAGTAAAGGGCCCCCCCCCCACACACACAAACTAGTGCACTCAAGAACAGAGAGAATTAGTTCTAACTCAAGTACCTCACCCAGTATATCAGGAATGTTAATTTTGTTGTACCCAAACCCCAAAGTATGGAGCCAGGGTCAAACCCTGAACAAAACCCTTTGCAAACTGCCAGTTCCAAAGACTGGGAACTTGAAACCCTTCAAGAAATTTTTAAAGTCAATGCCAACTCTCTGGGATTTGAATCCTTGCCTGCATCACAGAGTTTTTCAAGCAAACCACCAGTACCTGATGCCGGGAGTTTCCCTGAGGTGCCAACACTTGATACCAGTAGTTTGCTTGGTGAAATACGCGAGTCTTCTAATGAGAGTTGCTCCAAATATGCCCAAGGCCAGGAATTGGTACTGAAACCAAATGCCTGACCAATGCCTGAGTTTTTAAACAGAAGGATTTGAAGCCTTCTTATCCAGAAGCAGCTAGTGGCAACCCACCAGTGCCAAACACCACCCCACTATCTAAAACCCATGATGCCAAACCTCCCAAGCTCAAGAAACCTGATCATAAAATGAAGCCCAGCATCATAGTATAAGTACCTTCCAGGTCAAGATCAATCCTCATTGTCATTTTTAAATAAAGGTTATGAGATTTGGTTTCCCCAATTGTTGCTGTATTTATCCTTGTCATTTTCCAGTTAACTCAAAAGTCATCTGAACCTCTTGTCAGTCTGCCAGCTATCTATTATCTGTCAGGTGCTCCATTTGATCTTTTCCATTTTACAGAATACCCCTTGAAGCCCAAGTACAATTATTATACCTCAGAAAAGATACTAGCACAGGATACTTTGGCCCAAACTAAAGACTTAACCAGATACAACCATAAGGGTCCTTAGTACGTTACTGAGCCCCGCCTGTTCAGAGATAAATATAACTTCCTTTCTGTCTACCAAATAGATATGGAACCACTTGTCATCCCCAAACTAATGCCTGCATCTGCTGCTGAGCTTCCCCTGGACCATATCAACAAGCTATTTGGGATAGTGTATATTACTTTCATTGGGGTAATATACACTATTGTTCCTGCTGCTGGCCTGTGGTCATGGGTGGGCAAGGCAATATCCTACCTCATTAAGTTAGCACCAATACTTTGGTGGGTATTGCCCACATAGACCGCAACCCACCAGTTCCCAAACGCTAGCAAGACAGCAGATCAGGGTTGGTTCCTTGATAACCATCATCAGACATGGTATTTGATAATCCAACCGCACACCTCATGTACTACAGCGCTCTCAAGCCACATGTAATGAGGCACGTCAAACTGGACCAAGTAACCAATTCACAAAATTTTTACTGTGAAGCATAGAAATCAGCGCAATCATCCAATGTCCTACACAAGGCGCTAACTGGGAAGAGAGAAAAACCTAAGGACTCTCACCCCCAAGGACGTTCCAGCCACCCTCTGCCTAACAACAATAACAGTGCAAAAAACAAATCTTTGTGATTTTATGGCCATAATAATGAAAACAATGGCCAATCTAACCACACCCACTTTAGGGTCACCAGCACCCAGGATAATCAGGAAAATGGAAAATCCCAGGGAGAGCATTAAACAAGCCAAGCTCTCTGCCAACCTTTTGCCTTTCCAAATGATGAGTATTGCCCAGAGGTTGTGGATTAGTGCCCAATAATACAGGTCTCTTCAGGAAATCCAGTGCTCTACACTATTTCCAGACATAGCAATAAACTGATGTCATATTCTTTCCGCTTTCATAGTTACACTGGTTCAGTGCTCCTGGACTCAGGAGCAGATTGCACACTCATTAATAGCAACTTTGTGAAAAAATTCAAGCTAGCCACTAATTCAATGCATATTAAGAACGTGGTTTTAGCTGATAAACATCACATTGCTGTCACACAGGAAACTGTCCCCTTCTCCATCACACTAGAAGGCCTTCACTCTGCCATCCAAGGTCCCGTTATTGACTTCACCAGATTTGATGTGGTAATTGGCCTGGATTGGCTAAGAAAGAACAACCCTCACGTGGACTGTTCCACCTCTGTGTTGGCCATCAAACAAGAAAGAGTCAATCATCAAATTTACTCCAACACGGTAGACCAACTTCTTTGGTATCACATACTTGTGCACATTACAGAGATTCAAGAAGAAAAGATAACCTCAAGTCAATTGACTGGGACTCCTGCCAGTATGAGGTCATACACTTCAAAGACCAGCAAGATACAGTCACTGCTGAGTATTTAGCCAAATAAATGCTCCAAAATATAAAGATGTTCTGTTTTTGCTGTTTATTACATATATATAGGTTTGTTTGGAATTCTTGGGGTAAAGGTTCCTAGAAACTGGATATCTAGGTGTAATAAAAGAGAAGAATATGGATGGCTAGTTAGGTTAGGCTAACTAAAAGAATTGAGGCAAGATTAGCCAAATCAATCTTGGAGACTAGATGTCTCAAAATGGGTTGATTAATCAGGAAGATTAATTAATAAATACTGGATATATTTAATGAGGATTTAATTATATTAAAATGGCCTTGACTTTGTCAAGAAGTTTGGTTAAGGTTAACCATGGTAAAACCCCGGGAATTTGGGTTAAAAGTGCCACGTCGGCAAATTTATTGGGTTAGAGGCGCTGCTGCCTAATGAATTTGATATGCACTGAGGCGCTGCTATCAAATTTTCTCAGGTGCCGCCTGGGAAAATTGCTGGGCGCCGCGGTGGCGCCTGGTTCAAGTTTTGAAGCAGTTTAATGGGTTTTAAAGGCGAAAAACCATTAAATGCAAAAATAACTAAATAAAGGCAAGGATGCCTAGGAATTCAGGTTTGATCAGCTGGTTCCCAGTTGGAACACTGATAGCTGAGTTTAGGATGTCTAATCCACAGGGTTTTGGTGCTGGGAGCTGGGGAAGCTCCATGCCAAATTGGTACATTGGGTTGAATGGAGTCAGGTGACTTCTGCCCATTGTAGGTCAATTCTCATAGGTTGAGAACTGTTGGTGATCTTTCAGGTAAAGATCTATGTTGGATGACTTGAATGTCATAGGCCACGTGACGCAAATCATAGGTTGATTCAGGAACCAGAGGGGTTTTCAGCTGTGTATGCCCTGAAGGGTATATAAGTGAAAACAGTTAAACATTAATAAAATATATTCATTGTTGGTTTTGACGCTTTCCCCTCACCTATTTTTCAATTGTCATGCCTTCTTTGTTAAAATTTGAGAGAGCCAAGTTTGGGGTCCTTCATGTGGAAACCGCTGCAGCAAGAAAGGAGGTTCCTACAAGTACATTGGAACAAGCTTGGACCAGCCTGGAGGTCACTAAGACTGTTCCTGCCAAATCTTTAGTAGAAGTAAAGGCTGCGTTCAAAGAGCTGTATTCCAATTACTTTGCAAAGGAAGGGACTCCTGCCCAAGGGAACCAAATTTATGCTTGGGATTCTTGGAACTTTTTGGTAGGATGGGATGAAATCTTGCAACAAGTAAAAGAGATGGTGAATTGTGAAATTGAGGCATCGAGAGCACGAGAGGAAAAAAGCGTTGAAATCATGGCTTGTTGGCGGGATGACAATAAAGTGTTATCCAATAAAATTGCCTCCCTGGAGGCAAAGCTCCTCAAAGCTTTGTCCCAGGAAGGTAACAGAAATAAGAGTCAAGGACAAGATAATGGCAGGATGGACTGGTTAGGCCTGGATCTGTCACAGTCACCCCTCAGGATTAGTAAATAGTGGCTTGTCATCCAGAGATCTTCAAGGATGCCCTTCCAGGCCTATCACCCAAGAAACACATACAGCACGTCATCAAACTCAAGGGTGCAGTTCCCAAACCACATTCCATATACTGTCTCACACCTAATAAGGACAACCCACTCCATGCTCACCTCAAGGAAGCCTTGAAGAAGGGACTCAATTGGCCCTTACAGTCACCCTTTTGGGCCGCAGTATTCTTTGTGGCAAAGAAGGATGGATCCCTACAACTAGTCACCAATTACTGCACTCTGAAAAAAGTCACCATTAAGAATTTTTACCCTCTCATACTCAGCAATCACCTCTTGATGCCTTAGATGGGTCAAAAGTCTTTTTGAATATTTATCTGACTTCTGGGTGTAATTAAATTTGTATCAAAGATGAAGACATCCCCAAGACCACATTTCAGAAAAAGTATTGGTCATACAAATGTGTTGTACTTAACTTTGGGGTGACCAACACTCTGTTGACCTTTGTTATATTCATGAATGAAGTCTTTACAATGTACATTGGCAAACCCGCCTTAGTGTACCTAGGCAACATCATTGTGTACAGCCTCACTGATAAGAAACATCACAAGGACTTAGAAGCGGTGTTTGCAACCCTAGCCCAACATAACCCCTTTACCAAGCCCTCTAAATGCTAATTCTACCACAAGCAACTCCCCTTCCTAGGATATTTGGTTTCTAAGGAAAGTATCAAGTCAGATACGCAAAAGATTCAGGCTATCTGCAAGATGCCACCCACTAAGAATAAAGCAGAGCTCAGGACCTTCTTAGGCATTATAGCCTATGTTCAACGCTTCATACTGGACTGTGGCATTCTCACAGCACTTCTTTCCGCAATCATAGGCGCCAAGTCCAAGTTTTTGTGGGGCCCTCAACAAGGCCTTTGCTTCCACTGTTTAAAGGGAAAGTTTGTGTCTACTCCCATCCTGCAATAACTTAAAAGAAATGGCAGCTACCAAATGAAAACTGACGCCTCTGATGCCTCTGTTAGAGGTGTACTAAAAATCAAGACAACCACTGAAGACTTTCTACCAGTGGCCTATAAGTCACAAAAGTTAACTAATGAGGAGTGCTGCTACTCTGTTCATGATAATGAGCTGCTGGTCAACATCCACTGTTTGATCAAGTTGTGCTGTTACCTAGAAAGACAGGAAGAGTTTACTTCTCTGAACGACCATAAATCAATTGTCTATTTAAAGACACAGGCTAACCTTTCCAGACAACAAGTCTTCTGAATGTGTTTTTGAGCAATTTAAAATGAATATACAACACAAACTCAGACAATAACTTGTCACAGCCAACTCCCTTTTTTGACTATATGTTAGAGCATCAAGAGGCCAAAATGGGCTAGACCCAGATTGGCCCTTCTTGGTGCTTTGGATCAAGGAAAAGGGGTTCCCCTGGGTACCACCAATATTACCAGGGATACTGTTGTTAAAAAAACATCTATTTACAGATTTCTGAAGAACACTCCACCAAAAAATGAAAGATGGAGTGAACATCACCTACATCTCAACACACCAACAGGTCAACACCATCTTACATTATCACAGAGATATAGGCCACACTAAGAGCCAGAATCTCTACAAATAAATGAAACATAAGCCCTAATGGTCAACCTTATACAGGGATGTACAGAAAGTGCTCAACCAGTGTGAAGTATGTGAGATATTTTCCAAGAGCAACACACCACCAAAGCTTGTACTCCATGTCTTTACCCAGCTACTTTTCAAATTATGGGCCCTGGACATTGTTGGGCCCATGCCAGGAAAGAACAACAACAAAAAGTATTCCATCACTGCCATTGACTTTGCTACCCGCTGGCTAGTGGTGCAGGCTGTCAAAGCCCACACTGGCAAAAAATATACAACAATTCATAGGAAAGTAAATCATCATTAAGTTTTAAAATCCATAACTATTGATTGCATATGGGGGCAAGGAATCAACCTCCAAAGACACAAACAATTATCTCACTGAAAATGGGGTTAAACACATAGTGATTAAGCCATACCACCCTCAGGGAAATGGCCAAGTAGAGCGTCTCAATGGTAGCCTAGTGAAAGCCCTTGCTAGGATCACTGCCAGCAGACCTAAGGACTGGAATAAACAATTGACAAATAAACTGCTTGTGTGCCACACACAAGTAAATCAATATACCTGGAAGATTCTTATAAGATGCTATATGGAACACAACCAAGCATTATCCAAGCCCTTGGTGGGACCAAGTTATAGTACCCAGCAAGGTGTCTTCCCGTTCAGACCCACAGATACTTCATGCCAACTGTGACCAAAAAAAGGGAAAACAAACTTTTACATGACACATTTGTCCCTATTCAAGACAGGAACAAAGTTGGCAATGAGGTATGGGTTATAAATTCAGATAAGATCAAACTGCAACAAGAGCAAGTGTGACCTGCCCTTGTGCTGAAGGTAAAAAACAATAATAATTCCCTGGTACAAGGACTGGGAAAGAGGAAAAAGGACAAAGTTCTTCATCACTACCAATTACGCCCCTGCAAGGCCCAACAGAAACAGTGATAGAATGTCCTCTTGTAACAGAGCAACAGCTGGTACAATACAGTGCCCAGGCTCCTGACAACTTTTCTAGCTGATCTGCCAACTGAGGAAGTTGACCCTTAGCCCAGGGGGGTGTCAAAACAGCAGGTTGACCCCCTGGTATGGTTCTAACTAAATGGGCTCAAAACCTGCAATCTGACTTCCCAGTGACCCAAAGCAAAATGCAGAAGTTGACTTGAATTTCCAAACCTAGTAATATGTATAGATAGCAATCACCGCACAATAGATACCTCAATTCAGCGCTTGAATCTCTACAAGGATCAAGCCGCCCCTTTAACCATCCAAGTGAGTGATCACCACAATCATGTTCCCAATATCCAGGCTCACAGCAACTATATAATAGTCATCTCCTAATAAAGAATATTATATAGTCTCTAATAATTTTTCCCTTTGTAACTTTGCTAAAACAGCACAGCTACTACACTGATTTATTTCTAAGAAATATATTTTAAAGGTTGATTGAAATTTAATATTTTGTTAACTAAGTTCTACTGTAGATTCAGAACCTAAAGGTAAAAATGCAGGATTGTCAAATTCTTTTGTGTGAACTCACCAACTTACTGGAATATTTTTCATCCTTTTATAAAAAAAGTAAGTTGTTCTGGGATGAAACTTAATCCATTAAGTTGGTGAGTTCACACAAAAGAATTTTAAAATCCCACATTTTTACCTTTAGGTTCTGAATTTATAGTAGTTGTCAGGGATCCAAGCTTGGGAATCCAGCCTGTCATTTCAGGGACTATGTGGTCCAGGTTTTTTGTAAACAGAGCCTACCACAAGATAGGAGCTAACTTAAATAGGTAGGAGAAGGACTTTCCCACTCAGTACCACAGGCTGGCAGCCAGGACTATAGTGTCAATCACCCCTGTGAGGATGATATACACAATCCCAAGCAGCTTGCTAGTGTGGCCAGTTGAGAGGTCAGGCAAAGAGGCAGGCATTGACTTGGGGGTCACCAGCAGTTTCATGCAGAGGTTGTAAGCAGGAAGGTAGTTGAATTTCCCTCTAAACATTTTGGGTGTTGAGAATATCCACAGGCCTTGACAGTTGTATCTAACTGCAGATTGTATGTGAGCCAAAGGATCTAGTTCAATGATCTTTTCTGGGGTGCATCCCTTATACTTGGGCTTTAAAGAGTACTCTGTGAAGTGGACAAGACCAAAGGAGACACCTGGAGGACAGGAGATCTGTGGACAGAAGGGCAGAAGGGCCAGGATATCTTGTATTTAATTGATAGATGGCAAAGACAAAATAAGGCAGCAGCTGTGGAAGCTAAAATAACATAACCTTTATTCAAAAATGGAAATAAGTTTGGAGCACAGGGTCATTAGGTCTATATAAGACCCCACCTCCAAACTTAATATTTTCTTTAGGGGCTCATCAGGGCATCAGGAAATGTGGGGCCAGGTGGTCTGGATTTTTGGGTTTAAAGGCAGTGAAATGGCACCTGGGCCAGGAGTTCCCTCATTGGTCAGAAATCTCAAATTGGTGACTTAATTCTCTTGCTCTTGGGTTGTGGTCATGGGGTTGGGCCCTGGGCCTGTGCCTCTTACCTCAGGTTGGCCTCCTGATTGGTTGCTGAGTTGGACTTCAAGACCATGAAGAGGATAATAGAGAACTTTTTTGCCCCCATTAGGCGCCTTAATTACTCCCCCATTTGGTGGGATGATTCATTTGGTTTGGCTGGCTTCACCTTTTGGACAATTATTCTTGGCTTCAGCTTGCGTGGGCTCAACTTCAGGAAAATGCAGGCAGGTGGCCCCTTGGTCCTCAGGGCCAGCAGCCTGCAGAAACTCAGGGTCAGGGTTTAAATCCTGCCCTTGGGCCCAGGTTTCAAGGGGAAGAAAATTGCCAATCCTGACACCAGTAAGTGTTTATAATCAAAAGTAATTTTTTAAAAAACCAACACTCTACTTTTTAAAACCATAATAATTTAACAAAGGTGAGTTTTAAACTTAAATTTAAGTATTTTAAAAGTTAAAGAGATATAGAAAAACACAGTAAATTTTATGCTTTTTGGGTTAGTTTAGAATAATTACTTTAATATATTATTAAATGCTTCTGTTTTGGCAGTTTTCAAAAAAAATTATTTAATAAGCACTATGTCTCTTTATGCTTTTAGGGAGTACCAAAATTGAAGTGCCAAGATTGAAACTTCCCATGTCTGATTAAAGCCCCTTCTTACTCATTTTAGAAATATTATAGAGTTAATTATATCAAAAAAATATTAAAACTTAAAAATATAGTAAAAATCACTCTGGCTTTCAGATTTTGTGAAAAAGCAATAGCTTGCTAATAAAGTATATTCTTTTTTGTCTTCCAAATATACTAGCTTTGAGTCATCTAGCTGCTCCATAATTCAGCCCCCATCAACCCAAAGAATCCCAACACTTCTGAATTCAATATGACTTCCTCTCAAGGCTACCAATACTGCTACTAAAAAGCTCATCAAGGCCCCCAAGAAGACATGATCCCTCACTCTCTTCAGAAAAGAAGTGCCTGAAGAAGAACCTACCCCCAGCTCTTCAAGAGCCCAACTCAGCACAAGTTTTTCTAAAGCCAGGCTGACAAAGAAGAGATTCCCCACATCTAAGATGAAAAAATAAAGACCTCTACAGCTCTGGGGACTCTACATCAACTTAGGATAGCCTAGAGGACTGGGATATCTTATAGGTCTACAATATATCCACCCATAAAAGGGATTTCCAGCTACAGACTTCCTATCTATCTCCTTCCCAATAAGGTTTTATAAGGCCAATTCTAGGTTTCTCATGATGGATTAATATTTAAGTAGAATTATGAGCAGAAGCACATTGTTCTTAATCACTACAAGTGGGAGGGCCTTTCTGTTCCACCCACCTTACTACCATTGGCTTCACCCAGTTCAAGAAGTTAAACAGTAAGCATACCTTCCTGAATCCAACTGGGGTCTATCAGCTCCTGATAAAGTGATACCCACATAAGAGGTAGCCTTTTAAAAGGGGATTTATCTCCCAGGAGATAGTTACCAGGGCCCTTAAACTTGGCTATTTTCCAGAAGATAGCTGTTGGAACTTTTAGATACCTCCAAAAGTATGTGATTGATAACTGCCATAAGTCTGAAAATATGGGCAGAAGTACCACCTCCCTTCTGGAACTGAATATACCCAATGAGCTTATATTCACCTCTAAGTATGATTAGTTTCTTCTACATTATGATAGTCCCAATGAGCATAATACAACAATATTATGTGCCACTCAGTAGAACCTGAAGATATTGATTGCAGCCAATATCTGGTTGACTGATGGGAACTTCATGTCATTCCCAAGATCTTTTCAGAACTCTGGTGTATCCATGGGAAGTATGATGATAAAGTTCTGCCAATGGTGTACTGTCTGATGCCAGGGCAAAATGAGGATGTTTATACCCATGCCTTGGAGATTCTAAAGTGGAAATTAGATCTCCTTCCTCCAACTGATGCCCCCATTTCAGGACCATCCTTTCTGATGGACCTTACACTCAATCTTTCTTCCTTCAACATAAGGAATTGGCTTCAGAGAGCAATGAAATTTTTAATAGTATTAATTATCAAATATTAAGTGCAAATCAGGCTGAGAAAAATTAACTTATCAACGAATTATCTTTGGAAATTAAGAAACCAGATGAAGACACAGGAATCAAACCAGAAACTCCTAAAACAGGGTTTTTACATCTATTATCAGACTTAAGACCCAAATTTGAGATTAATGTCAACTCCCAATACTTATGCAGCTCTTTTTTAGCCAATAAGAAGGCCCAGATTACTTAAACATGGATAATGTTAAGACATATGCTGCAGGCTCTGTAAACTCTATTACCAACTTAAAACAACTGTTAGAGTATTAAATCCAGTTTGAAGAGCAGTTAGAGTAATTTAAAGTTCATTTTGAAGTTCAGATAAGATTGTTTAAATCTTAAAGCTATTATAATGATAACAGTAACTCCTTTGACTTTTCTAAATCAACTGATAACTGTTTGAATTTCCCTCATGGTTTTAAATTCTCTGAAATTGGTTATCAAACAACTTAGACCATATTTGTCCCCAATATACCTCTATATAAGCCACCAGTGCTTATTACTGCCAATTGCTCAATCAATAAAGACTACAACCCTTTTGACTTAAAATGTATTGTTTTTAATACTATACTTTAAGGGACTATGAGACAACCTACTCTTCCTTCCCTAAAAAGGATTGGGTTTGAATGGTTATTGATATTAATGGGTTTGAAAATTGTGCACTCCACCATAAATATGGACTCCAGACCTGGATCCAGAACCAAGAATAAGTACTGCCAAGAAGAAAAGTGGGATTATGTAGCTCCTGGGAAATTTTATACCACCTCCTTGTTTTCTAAAAACCCTCTCATTAAAGAAAAGATCTAACAGGCTCCCAAGAAACCCAGTTCTGCTAGTATCTTTCATCCTTTTGCTACTGCCTTTTTGTTGTTATAATTGGTGGCCTACTTGTTTCTAGGTTAATTTAACACTCTCCTTGATTGATATTGCCTATTTTTTAAATCCACTGCCACCCTTTGCCTTGGACCAAACCATTTTTCCCTGCCACACCAAGAAAGGCCCAAAAATCACAGCCAAGCCACTTAATTCCTTAGGGGATTTGGCGCACACTACGTATAAGAAATTTGTTCCGGCCTACCCTGTAGATCCCTTGGCTCTGGTTGCTCCGCCCTGGGAAGAAACACTGATCAATTTGGATTATTTGTTGGCATGGTGTTACCCACTTTTAAAAACAATCTGAAACGCCCAATCAAAAGACGCCACATCAAAGCCCAGAAACTCAAATGAATCTGAAATGTCTGGGATGCCTTCCAGCAAATCAGGTGGAGCTGCAGAAATTACCTTGGAACTCTCCAGCACCCCTGGCCTTGGCCAGTGAAATTTCTCTCCTAGCCAATCAAATGTAACACTTGTGGTCATGTGATTTATCTCCTAGCAGTTCACCCCTTTTAACAATGCCAGGGGACTTTGAGTCACCTGCTTGTCCATTTTTCCAACTTATTAAACTCTGGAAACAGTTGCTTTAAACTTTTCTGTTTTAATTTTGTTGACTCTATTTCTGTGTCTTCTTTAATTCTAAGCAAAGTGTTAGTTGTTCCCACTTTAAATCTTACCTTTAAACGGTCCCTTTCAAACCCAGTTGCCTTTTTAAAGTCCCTAAGTATAATGTTAGAACATAGTTGCTGTGTCCTTCCACTTATGCTTTCAACTTCATTGTTTGAACTTAAAAATCAAGTTAAAGATTTTTATAAAGCTTATTCATATTTTGAATTTACCTTGTATTTTCTTGATTTCAAACCCGCTTTTGCATTTACTATTGTCCAAGCCACCCAGGACCATTACCAAGCCTCCCAAGAGTATCCTGTTGCTCCCTGCTTGATTTTTCTTGTGGCTGTCCCACCCAACCATAACTTTACAGCTTTTAGATTTAAAAATTGCACCGTTAGATTCCAAATTTTGTGGAATTTGCAACTATGATTCTCCTTGTTCTGAAATTTGTGGTGTTTTCTCTGGCTCCTCTTTTGTTACTTCTTTGGAAAAATTTCCCATATTTATGGTCTTTTATCTCCTCTTCTGCTTGCCTTGTGGGAGACAATCCCTCTAATCTCTTGCACTTCCTGAGTGAACTACTCATCTCTGGGGAGGCTCTAGTCAAGAGCTTGACCTGTGATGATTTGGACTTATATTCTGTGGTTCACACTTTGCTGGCCCCTGCATTTGAGGAGGTGCTGGTGCCTTCTCTCCTCAGTCTGGAAGCGAATTACTTGGTACCTCTTCAAGAGCCTGTGAAGTTGCCTCCTGCTCCCACTTGTATGCCCTGGTTGCTCACCAGGTTGGTGCTGATGGGGTTGAATGTGTACTTTCCTCAACTCTCCCCTGTGTCCTCTCTTTGGTCCCCTCTCTGAGCAGCCATCCCAGTACTCCACTGGGCGGCATCCTGGTGGTTTATCTTGCAAGGATGAGAGCTGAACTTAGTTAGTTCAGCCCCCTCTCTTAAATATTTGATGATCCATTTCACCTGGGAATGATATATGTACCTATAGGTTTTATGGTGACTGGTTTAAATCCTTCTTTATTAATTCATTGTGTAGGGAATCTTTTTCCTGCATGGTGAGTTCCTGACTCTCCATCTCTACCCCCAAGAGGAAGAAGTCAAAAAACCCAGCCAGAATGATGATGAGAAGACATCAGAGCCTTATCATACTCACCTCCTTGTTGACTTTCAGTCTGATCAAGCCAACGCCTTCAAAAAGGCATTTAAGAGCAAGCCTTAAGGCTTCTTCTTTCACTTTATGCAACTGCCTTAAAAGGAGGCTTTAGAGCTTCACTGGGCTCAACAGACTAGTCACCTGATCCACCTCCCAGGAGTCTAATGTGGCATCCAACTCTTTTTATCAATTTTCTTGGTGAGAAAGGAGGACTCCAGAAAGATCCATTATGAGTTTAAAAAGATCAAGTACATGGAGGACAATGCATATCTCTTCTCTCCATTTTTTGAGTACTTTGAATGCCAATGAATTGATAAACTTGAAAGAAGATAAGATGGCAGAAATTAAAAAAAATTGAATCAACCCTGTTCAAGATAGTTGGAAATAAGACCATGAGGACCATCTCCTTCCTAGAAATGTATCACAACAAGTTTTTTAACTGTTTTGGGTAAAGAAACCCAAGTTTAATGTCCTGAACAACAGACTTAAAGTTGAGCAGACAATCAATGAAACTCTCTATAGGAAGATTTTGTATGAGCCCCAAAGTATTTCTTAAAGCATCAAGAATCTCAAAAGCTTTGAGATAGATAACAAAAAATTCCTTCTCCCCTAAAACTCTTCCCCCTGGTAACACATATTGAAAATATTGCAAAATTCTTTAATAATAATGTTAATTTATTGTTACTTTTCTTTTAACTTTCAATTATTTTTATTCTGTTAAAGTACACTAATAAATTATACAAAGTTGTTTTAAAGTAATCATTTATCTATTTTATATTAAATTTCTATTTAATGGAGCTTCATATAAGATCCAGTGTAATTTTTTAAAAAATAAGAAAAGTGTCTTTGAAGGGCAGTTACTTTAAGCACTTTTGTTATCTACTTTATATTTTTGTTTCAGAAATAGGCTCCTTGAAGTCTCTTTAGTTCATATAAAGCTTTTAGCTACCTAAATTTTATTAAAGAGCATATGTTTTTGGCTTGAAAGTTAGCTTCCATTGAATTAATTTTTACACTTTGATCTTTGATGTTTTTTATTTTTACCCGCTACATATTGTTTCAATTTTTCACTTTTTTAGGTCTCATTTTTATTTATGCACTTTTGAATTAAGGAAATTTGACCTAAGGCACTTTTCCAAGTATGCAGAGAGGAATAAAAAGTGCATGAAATCTGTACCCAAATGATTTTGCCAATTGGAATGCCAGGATTAATCATGGAGAAACTATTGATAACCTTGGCTACTTTGTGGAGCCCAATTTTATCCAAAATCAATTATATTGATTAATCTGCTGCTGGTTTTTCTAAGATGATCCTTCACATTTTGGAGGAAGGTCATGAATTTACCACTGGTATAAGATCCCTCAATCATCTGGTGGGCCTTAACCTCTTTTAGACCAAAGAGAGCCACAATAAAAATAGGCTGTGACATGGGCCGCAGCATGCCAAGATACTCCATCTTTGGTACCTCTGGGGACATAGTCAAATGAATTGTGCATAGACAACACAAAACCTAATTTTTCAATATAATATAATTTGACTGTCCCTTTATTCTTGAGAGCAGTGTACAACTCTGATTGCTTTTTTGGTCTTAATACTGCCCAGCTGTTACAGCTATACAGAGATACCCCAAATTTTTCAATGAAAACTGAAGCCCCTTGACCACAACATAGAAAAATAAAGCTGAAGCATAGATCCCAAAAGTGAACTTGACCACAGACTGTATTTTTAACAGTTCAAGATGGCAGTCCTGGTTGATCCACTAATGGATAACCCATTTGTGCTCCCTTGTGAGAAGGGTTGTCAAGCACTTGGGTTTCTCCATTTAGAGAATTTGACCAGGGTTAGGATTCCAGTTATATAGTTTGTTGGCAAATTTTGGATCCACTCCAACAATACCTGTGCCCTTCTTGAAGTCCCCAGTATTCTGTATCAACTTGATAGGGATAATGTGCTTTATGTCCAGAAAACCCTTATGAGTTGAATTTTTGGCTACAGTTGGATTGGGATCATGCTCAGTGACTGGAACGCAAGGAATAGGCACCTTGTTATAGAAGGCTAGACCTTCTTTAACACCTGTTGCACCTTCAAATTTCTATAAACTTCTGACTTTTCAAAATATTCTTGGTCACCATTGATTACATAGGGCTCATAGATAGAATCAAACACTGGCTGAGCCTTTTGTATCACGCTTGTTGGGAAAAACTCCTGGTGGTAAATGGGGACAAAAACCAAAGAGGTATGCTCAACTTCCTTGTTGTTCACTATTTTAGATGTGGCAACCTTGGTAGCCTTTCTGAATACCTTAAGCAACCTTGGATTTATGCTCCATCCTCCCAGCCTGTATAGCTTGAACTAACTATTGTGTACTATAGATTCATAATCTAAAGGTAAAAATATGATATTGACAAATTCTTTTGCATGAACTCATTAACTTACTAGAATATTTTTCATCCTTTTATATAAAAAGGTAATTTGTTCTGGGATAAAAATTAATCCATTGAGTTGGTGAGTTCACACAAAAAAATTTGAACATCCTGCATTTTTACCTTTAGGTTCTGGATTTACAGTATGTAAAGCTTCAACAGCATGCATTGCCCTCTTGCCTCCTTCCTGAGTCAGTGCTTGTATTGCACTCACACAATTTTTTCCACAGTGAAGCACCTGATAACAGAGCATGCTGGCTGTATTGCCACTCTGTTGTTTTTCTTCCATTTTACTATTAAATAAAGTTCCAAATTAAACTAAATTAAGCTACAACCCAGGTTGTAAATTTTGCTTTTTTCTGGATATGGTTACTTAATTAGGATTTACACCACCCAAATGCATGTTTATAGATTTTTCATGTCTTAATTTAGTCATTTTTTTGGTTTTAAATAACCCATTTTAGAATCACTAAATCAATTTCAACCCATTTCCCCATGATTCTGAACCTTATTTAAACACTCTTGTTGTGTTTGGCTCCTGAGGACAACATCCAGGAGGACAGGGCAGGAAATCTTTATAACGAAAGATTTGAGGTTTGAAGCTAGCCTTGGATTAACCTTCAGAGCAAAATTAAGGGCACATACCTTAATTTCCTGGAATACAAGATGAAGAATTCCTTTTGGCAAAAAGGAAGGAAAAGGCTTGAAGAATATTGAAGCCAACACAAATGTGGATAAACTTGTCTTTATTAGGGGGAAATGATTCTACTTAAGTAGTAGACAAGGGTTGATGATCACTCACTAGATAGACAGAGTGGCAGAAGGGGTCATGTTGGGATGAGGTCATACCAGGATCAGTCAAGGACAGGTATGGTAATCCAGAATGGGTGGATATTAAACCAGACCCATTTGCGGAAGGGGGGATTCCTAAAATTGGAAGTAAAACCAACCAAATCTTTGCATATATCAATATTTGAAGGTCATATCAAAATGGCGTTAATGGCACAATTTACAACATCTCCCCCTGCAAGATTGGACACAGGGAGTTGATATTTGCGGAGGAATTTGGAGTGTACCCAAGAAAAAGGGCGGCCAAAGGACAGTAGCTTCACAGTATGCTCAACACCCTTCTTGCAGGTGACTTTTCAAGGTCCAACCCAGAGGGAGTCTAGCTTATGAGCACAACCTACAGTACAATTTTGTTAATAGAGGACTAGGTCACTCACTTGGTACTCAGAGAGGGAGGCTCTGGAAGCATTAGAGGGTGAGAGTTCCAGAGTTTTGACCTTGTAAGCAGTAGAATAGGTGGTATCTTGGATGTCAATGATATGATTATTCAAGTCTTTGACATGAGCTTCAGGATTAGCAGAGGCATCAACCTCAACCAACAGGGGTCCCAAGAAGAGGGGGTAGTGGCTTCTTGTCCATATATCATGGCAAAGGGGGACTGGCCAGTCACTTTATGTCTTCTGAGTCTATACGCAAAGAGGGCAGCAGGTAGGAACATATCCCAGTTAGCGCATCAGAGAGGGTAAGCTTCCTCATGATGGACACAAGGGTGGAGTTTGCTTGTTCCACAGTCCCGTTGGTTGATGGGTTATACGGTGCAGAGAAGGATTGATGTGTACTCATAGCTTCTACAATGGATGTTATGAGGTGAGCATTAAAGTTGGTCCCATTGTCAGAAAGCAGGACTTGAGGGTAATTATGACAGTAGAAGATATCTTGCAACAAGAAATTAGCAGTGGTCTTGGAGGTTATATCTTTGATTGCTCTGGCTCCAACCCATTTACTAAAATGATCTACTGCCACCAAGATGAATCAACACCCAGATCTAGAACAAGGAAGAGGGCCAACATCATCAATACTCACAGTGTGGAAGGCATGCTTAGGAGAGATGAGCTTTAACTGATGCTGTGAGGGTCAGGGGCGTTAGAGCTGACAAGAATGAAAGGAGGCAAGGACGTCAGGAATTAGGAGGTGCATATTTTCCCAAAAGAAGTTTTTGCACAACCAGTCATGAGTTTTTTTATGCCTCTGTGTCCGTGTCAATGTGGGCTTGGAAGATGATGGCAACCCTCATGCTACACAGACGTAGGGTAGATAAGCGTTATTGACTTTCTTGAAGAGCTGTCTATCTCAAATCACAGTATCCTTTGATAGGACTTGCAATGCCAGAAAAATTTCTTCTGGTTCAGTGGTCCAGGAGTCAGGGTATCCTATCAACTTGTATAGGCAATCAGTGTCAGCAGAATGGATATCTAGTATAGGCATCCTCAACAAACCATCAGCATTCTGATGTTGTGCACCAGGACAATGTACTACAGTGAAATTGTATCCTTGCAGGCGTAAGGCCCAATGGGCTAGTCAACCTTCAGGCACCTTTAATTGTTGCAGCCATTTTAGGGAAGAGTGGTCTGTAACTACCGTGAAGTGAGTCCCTTAAATGTAGTGCCTGAACTGTTTTACTGCATGCAGAACATCTAGACATTTCTTTTCTGTGACACTATAGTTCTTCTTGTGTTTGTTGAGGAATTGTGAAGAATAGGCCACAGGTTGGTCCATGCCTTCATCATCAAGCTGGACCAAGATAGCACCTGCAGCTACTCCACTAGTGCCAGTGTACAAGATAAACTCCTTATTGTAATCAGGGTAGACTAAGATGGGAGCCTCCTTAAGTTTGACTTTCAGCTCTCTAAAAGACTGTTGTTGGCTGTCAGTTCACTCAAAGGGTACATTGCGTAGGAGTTGGACAAGGGGTTTTCTTAATTCAGCAAAATCAGGGATGAATTGTTTATAATATCCCATTATACCAAGAAAGACCTGGACCTCTCTAGGTTTTTTGGGGGCTGCATCTTGTCAATGGCTTCCATCTTATTATTCATTGGGTGTATTCCAGTTTGGGTGACCTTGTGGCCCAAGAATTCCAGACACTCCTTGAAGAAGGAGAATTTAGAGGGTTTGAGTTTCAAGCCTGCCTCCAAAATTTTGATGAAGACAGCTTTGAGGTGGTCCAAATGGTCAGTAAAGGTGGAGCTGAACACAGTAATATCATCAAGGTATACAAGGATGCAGGAGAGCTTCAAATCTTGCAAGATGGAGTCCATAGCCCGTTGAAATGTAGCAGGGGCATTGCAGAGTCCTTGGGGCATACAAGTGGGTTCAAAAAGACCTTCTGAGGTGATAAGTGCAGCCTTCTCTCTATCCTCAGGAGACAATTCAACCTGCCAGTATCCTGATTCTAGATTCATAGCAGAGAAAAACTTTGATCCCCCTAATTGTCTAAGAGCATCATCAATTCTAGGCAGAGGATAAGAGTCTTTTTTGGTGAGTTAGTTCAGGAGGCGGTAATCCATCACAATGTGGTTGCCTCCATCCTTTTTTTGAGGATCAGCAATGGGGAGGCCCAAGGGCTCTGAGAAGGAGCTAGTAGCCCAGCATCTAAGAGCTGCTTAAGTTCCTTAGAGACCTGAGCATCTTCTACCCTGCTGTGGTGATAAGGTTTGATACAAAAAGGTGGGGCATCACTGTATCTATCTGGTGGATAACCCCCTTTACTAAACCATAGTTGGTGGGTCCAGAGGCAAAGATAACCTTAAACTGGTCTAATAGTTCCAGAACATCTTTTGTTGAATGGATGATAGTTGCAGGAAGTCTGCAACAGTGAACAGGGAGAGAACCTGAGGGTCTCCTTCAGGCAAGTTGAAATAACTAAACGTTCTAAAGGGGTAGAGGGACGCCACTTGCTCTGAACCTAATATGTGACCATGCCCAACAACCTGCCCCTTGGTCACCTGCATAGACAGGGCAGTCAGGTTAGCCAATAACAGCTGCACAGGCTCCTTATGAGTCCGGTCCAAAATCCCAGGGCATAACCAAGGCTCTTTATGGCTTAAGGAATCAGGCAAATATAGCTCCAGAAATGACTTTTCAGGTAGTTTGTAGGATATCTGGGAGTATATAATCACTTGGGAGCCTGGAGAGATGGTAATAGCTGTTGGGACAAGAAGAGGCACACCTACCTCTGCGGGACAGGAAGGAGGAGGGGAACACATATTGGAAGAATGAGTCCTGTACTTGAGTGAGAAGATACCAGTGGGGTACTTGAGCACACATGTTTTAAGACGTTTTCCCAGGAGACGCGGGGGTTCTTCAAAGATTAGAGGGATCTCATACCCTAAGAGCAATATGTACCCATCTCAAAGGTTCACAATCCCATTGTACTCTTGAAGGAATTGCGTACCAACCAGGAGATTGTAACTTTTGTTTTTGAGGACAACAGCAGGGGATGCAATCAGAAGCTTCCCAAACCTCATTGGCAGGACAGAGTAGGCACCAATGGCTTGAGTTTGGGCCATGCCAGCTGTACCATATGATTGAGTGTAGTTGAATTCAGGAGCCAGCTTAAGTTTTTTCATTAATTTGGACAATACCACATTGACTGGAGAGCCTGTGTCCAAGATAGCCTTGATTTTAACCTTTTAGATCAATACTTCCACATGAGTAGTATCTTTCCCAAAAGGGGAGCAGGACAGCCAGAACGTCCTTAGCAGCTTCTAATTTCTTCTCCCATTTGGCCATCATGAATTGTAAGGCATGAATTTTCTTATACACATTCTGCAAGGGGAGAGATAAGGTCACATTCTGAAAGGGAGCTTCTTCTAGCTCAGCAGCCTCTTCAGAGGAATCTACCAAGACATGTGAACAATGGGTCTGAGCTAAGTAATAACAAGGCACTACGGCCTTAGCTTCATTTGCAGATGGGCAAGTTGTAGTCATGATTTTCCCTGAACGTAGCTTGTAAGGGACAGAGACTGTCTCTGGGACTGCCAGCACAGAGTACCCATAACCATCAGACTCATTGCAGTCAGAGTCTTTGGGTTCAGAATCAAGAGAGGTTATGGAACAAGTGAAGGATAGTTGGGCCAGCTAAGGGGGAAGATTCCTTTTCAGAAGGGGGATCAGGAGGAGACAGGGGAGATTGGTCAGCAGAGAGTATCTCCGCCTCTAAGCTGACCTCTCTTTTCCCACCTGCTTCTTTGGGTTGCAACCCTCTATCCAAGGGTTGGTGAAGGTACGTGAGTGATGTCCTATTTGACCACAGTTATGGCATCCTTGTCTCTTAGACTGCCCACTTGAGCCTAGGGTCATAATGCGAAGAGTGCAGGAGGTGGTTCCAGAATTGTTGGCCTTATTTTCTAATATGACAGTACCCCCATGGATCAAGTGCATGTCCTGCAAGAGGGTCTTGATACTATTCATTGAAGTAAGGGAAGCCTTATGGGCCTTGAAGTGCAGACATATGAGTTGGTTCACCTTCAAAACATTTGAACATACAGTGTACACTTCCCGGGGAGTTGACTGACAACTGGTGATCAACTGTTGTCCTTCAATGTAGAAACAATTGGCAAACTCAGCCAAGGTTGCTTTGGGTTTGAATAAAATATGCATAAATGCATCCTTCTTGACTTACAAGCTGAGATCTCCTCCAAACTCTTCAATAAGGAGGTGCTTCATGTCCTCCCAAGTGACAATGGAGGGGAGTTCGGGAACCACTACTTCTTGGCACGTGGGGTGAAGACAGGTAAGGATATGTTCCTTTTTGAGCTCGTCAGTAGCCCTAAACATTGCAGTCTCATAGATTGTTAAAAATTCAGCAATGATAGAGGTCTTAGGGTCAAATATCTGTTTGAATGAAGGCTTATAGTTGGGGTCAATGGATGATGAGGTGGATTGGCTGTTGTCACCTGGGTTAAGGATGTTAATGTGGGGATTGCCCTCAAACTCAGATTTGGCAGCAGGTTGTCTAGCCCAGAGAAGTCAAAGGCTCTCCTCTAGGGTGTCCAAAGTAGAGCTGTTTTGCCCACTGTTGTCCCTAGCAGTAGCGGCAGCAGCTCAAAATTCATCAATCTTAATCTGTTGCACCGTTAGGGTGCCAGCAACCCTGTTGAGGCAAGTGGTCAGGGAAAGGGTTTGAGCAACCAAAGGGATAACCTGTCCATTCATTATCTTGGTCAAAAAAGAGAGGTTTTGTACCTCTCTCTCCAATGTGTCCTGCCTATCACCAACATCATTTGTTACTTCCGCTAGCTAATCAAGGAAAAGGGTGAAGTTGACCCAGGGTTGGCCTTCCAAGCCAGGGTAACAACCATGATTGTCATGAGCGGGAGTACTAGAGGCTTCAGCTTCCTCTTCACCTTCAGATTCAGAGGACAAATCATCAGGATTAGAGAGGTGTTGGCTCAAGTATTTAGTTTCCCCTTGCAAGGTAGCTAATTTGTTGGTGAGCAAAGCAATGTGAGGGTCTGGCATAGGTTCTACTGGAGGAGGGTTTATAGCAGAAGATTGACGCTGAGTGTTAGCCTTAATCTCTGCTATGGCTTCCTGTACTGTGGCTTCAAAGTCAGATGGGACCTCAACAGGAGGAGCAGGAGGTGTCACCTTGATGGATGCTACTCTATCATCCACATAACTTTGTACTTGATACAGGGTGTTTCCTAGTGCCGCCTTATCCAGACCACATTGGTGTTGTAGGTGGCGGCCCCAGGTATTGACATGAGTCCCAACCAATTTGAGCTGGGAATTAATATGCTCTCAAAATTGGTTGAGTTCAGTAACCAGAGTCTCAAAGTCCTGACAATGCTTTAGAAGAGAGGCCTCAATTTGTCCACGCCACATTGCTTGATGCTCATTAATTTGTACAGTTGGTCCTTGATATATCCAGGGAGCAAGGAACAAAGGGAATTTAGTGATGAGGTTAGGTACTTCTAGGAGGCCATCAAGTCGCGCTGGTTATCCAAAATACACACAAAGAGGCTATGGGACCATTCTTGATATGCCATATTTTGAGCATGGTTGTTTGAGACAGCAGTGGCTACGGCATTTAGAAGCTTGTTCTGGGATCCTAATGCAAGTTGATGGTGAACCAGGGTGGGTCAAATATACTGGTTGACTAACACACCAATAGTCTCCATCAATTCAATCAGCGCAGGGGGAAGACCAAAGTCCAAGAGGAAGGAGTACAGGTCTTTGGAAGAGTACCCGGGACAGAGACCAAGGATAGTGTGCATTGCCACAGCGCCTGAGTGGAGAAGAGAGTGGGCAGCAGCATGAGCTTGCTTGTAGTTGAGAGAGAAAGCTGGAAGGGGGCCCAGGCAGGTCCAGGGGACAGCACCAGTACCATGGGAGTTGAGGGGGCATTGGTGATGTCTTCTTCTAGAGGAGGACTAGAAACTTTAGGCTGTTTGGGTACTTCATAAACAAAGGGAGAAGGACCAGGGAATGTGCGTGGGAACAGGGTAACTGAAGGGCTTGCAGCCCTTGTAGTGAGCACCATTTTGTTGTGTTTGGCTCCTGGAGACAACATCTAGGGGGACATAGCAGGAAATATTTATAACAAAATATTTGAGGTTTGAAGCTAGCCTTAGTTTAGCCTTCAGGGCAAAATTAAGGGCACATACCTTAATTTCCTGGAATACAAGATGAAGAATTCCTTTTGACAAAAAGGAAGGAAAAGGCTTGAAGAATATTAAAGCCAATGCAAATGTGGATAAGCTTGTCTTTATTAGAAGAAATGATTCTACTTAAATAGTAGACAAGGGTCAATGATCACTCATTAGATAGACAGAGTGGCAGAAGGGGTCACATTGGGATGAGGTCATACCAGGATCTGTCAAGGACAGGTATGATATTCTAGAATGGGTGGATATTGAGCCAGACCCATTTGCAGAAGGGGAGGAATTCCCAAAATTGAAAGCAAAACCTCCCAAATCTTTGCACATATCAATATTTGAAGGCCATATCAAAATGGCATTAATGGCGCAACTTACGGCAACTCAGAACAGCTTTTTTATAATTTATGCTTCAGATCATGCATCTTACTTTGGATAGCTAGGTAAAAATCTTTTTTACAGCTCATTTCATACAATGACTGGGGATTTCTGCTTATTGGTTGAGTGATATAATGGTTTGTTTCTGGATTGGGTTTTAACACACCGCGCCCAAGTGTATTCTTTCACCAGCTTGCTTAATAAACCTATGCACACCAAAGGACCACTGAACCTACTTTGTTTGTGCTTCCAAGAATTCTTACGGTATTTTTAATAATTTTGTTTAGAGTGTGAGCATATTGTTGCTGTGTTGACCTGTTTTGTCTATCAACCCCCAAAACCCCTGGTAACAGAGTGTACATTTTACACTGATGGTTGGGATTTGCTTGAATCTGAGTCTTTCTTGTTTAAATCTGGGTTATTTTGCTTAGCTCCATAGCTTTGAAAACTAATTTATAGTCACATAGTTAAAATGGCCCTACATAATTTAATTGTTCTCAGCCAAATATCATACACTGTATTTTTAGTTAAGCACTTTTAATTAAATATAATGTTTTAATACATCATTCATTTAATTAATTGAAAATGGATTAAATATGGCCTAAAGATTAGTATGTGTTAAAAATAAAATTAGATCAGGGAAAGCTTATAAAAAAATTAAAAAGATCAACCTTAAAAATAGTATGCATTTTTAATTCTTTGTATATCCCTGAATAAGCCAATTTTATATATCAAAAAGAATCAATATATCTAGTAAATGGATTTTCAGTATAGATTACTTATTCCCTTGTTTGGCCTCTTATCCCCATGGAGTAATGTTCAGTGTAGTGATCTTGCTATATTTTGGGGTTTAACCAAAATGTTAGGGTCTCGGAAGAAAAAGTATATATTAGTAAGTAAAATACCTTCATTCTCGATTTAAAAGCCATAAGAGTTTATTCAAGTTGTACTCTTTTAATAAATATTTTTGGAGAAAAATGACCATATATGGGCTCTTTGGTCTAGTCGTATGATGCACTCGTTAGCATCACTTCATTTTGAAGCGATTTAAAGAATTTTTAGAGAATAGTGTTTCAGTTGATTAGAAAATAGATTTCATTTTAAGAATTTGTTAAGATGGTAAAATCAAAGGCAAAACACAAGCGCCAAACTAGAAGCCAAACCACCCGCAGATACGAGTCCTCAGAAGAAGAGGACACAACTACGGGATAAGGACCCAGTACCCAAACCCCACCAACTACAACCAACAATCAGGCGGAAACAACTGAATTTTGGTTTGAGGATCCGATCCTCCCGCAGGAGGATACTCAACTACAAGGGGATGCGGACAAAACAATGGACCCCTCACCCATAGAGGAAACCCAACCATCCCAAACCCCCCAATACCCGCCAGGAGGGGGCCTCCACCAGCCTGAACAGACGAGGAGAAAGCGTCTGCAGCAGCCGCCCTTGCTCAAGAGGTAGATTGGGCAACCCCCGCAAAAGCAACAAGAAACCTACCCCACTATCAACCACAACCAGAGAGATCTTGGAAGGTAAAGGAATTACTGATACAGATATAGGAGCCTGGTGTGAACTGTCCTTCACAGTGTCAGCAATCATACGATGGCATATAGCCGACTTCACGCCACCAGAGGCAGACCTTTGGGAAAGGGAGGGCTTCTCGTCATATGCGGCTGCCCACTGGAAAGAGGATAACATCCCACTTGAATGGGCCATCCCAATGCACAAGCTTGGGATAAAATCTAAAGAAACCCTAGAATGGATGGCCCTCGCAAAACACCAAGAAGAGATAACCCAAGAATAAAAGCAAAGCTCCCCCTAGATATTGCGAAGGAATGGAAATCAAACGGTTTCAACCTCTACAAGGCAACAGAATACTTTCTTGCCTTTGTACCTGTGACACATGCAAAAGCGCTCAAAGAACTTAAAATCCCTGCAGATAAACTCACGGTGTTTTAAGATCTTTTCACCAGAGATGGAACCGCCCTTAAATGGGCAGCAAGCGGCATGACCCCAGACCAGGCAAAATCCTGGAGCGCAATGGCATTTGTCCCGAACAACACCATTGACTGGGCAAACCAGGGCTTCAACCCCAGGGAGGCCCAAAGATGGGCATTTATTGGTATCAACCCCGAGGAAAGCCGAACCCTTAAAGAAGCCAGATGGAACCCGGACAATGTACACCTATGGGGCCCCTTCAAAGACTGGACTCCTGAAGATGCGACAAGCTGGAAGTCTAACAGATTCACCCACGTCAAAATGAAATACTGGCTAAGCTTAAATATGATAATAACAGAGGCCCAATTGTGGCAGAAAATGGGAATCACAACCCAACTCCACAAAACTCTCGAAAACAATCAAATCACCCTCACCCAATGGGAACAATGGAAACATACAACCTCACTAGCGGAGGCTGCATCTTGGATAGGTAATGGCTTCACCCCTGAATCTGCATCCCCTTGGATGGAAAATAAGGTATCCCCAACGGATGCAAAGAAATTGCGGGGCTCAATTCCACCTAACAATGCAGGAATATGGCTAGAAGCAGGAATACATGCTGACCATATCCTCAAATGGAAGACCTTACTACCTGACCCCCCTTCAGCAGGAACCTTCTCTCAAGAAAACTTCTCACCAGAGGAAGCATTGGAATGGTATGATCTTGGTGCTAATGCTATAGAGGCCTCCACCTTCAGAACAGGAGGATGGAACCCAAACACAGTCGCAAACTGGCTCCACACAAACCACCTAACATACTGTTGCAACCAAGTTTCCAGACTTGCCTGCTAATGTATCTTACGATACACAGGGGGCGCTTGATGAGCCGCCCCATGACGTATCTAACGTTATGGGTTAATCTGATGGTAATATTGAATGGCGGGTACTTCATCCTAATTAGGGGTGCTGCCAATCTGACTTGCTGATTCCCGCACGAGTTATTCCTTAGCTCCAAACCTTACATGGAACTTCCCACTATGCCACCCCCTTGTGGCTTTGTGGCTCTTCCTATATAGTATATTATTCACAATATTCTACAATAAACAATACCTTGTTCTTATTATTCTGTCCTTTCTATTGGACTGTTGTCTTCCCCAATTCCAAATACTGAATCCTCATTGGTTCAGTTGCAACAGTGGTAGCAGCAGTAGGTTTTCAACCTACCTAAAACAAAAATTCCCCCCAAGAAAGGATGGAGTACGGGCTGTATGACTACTCCCCAACAAGAGACCTTCCTGCCAATTCCCAAGGGGGACATCCCCAACGGGTACAACATCTATCAAGACCAGTTAGTTCTCATCAGTGTGTACAATTGGCTCCGCCTCGGGCAGGGTGATACCAGCGTCACCCTGCCCCAGTCAGACCTGTCCCAGCGCATGCTCAACCTTCAGCTAGAATCCTTTGCTGGTGGTGTCAAGGGGGCCAACATTGTCAGTTGGCACCAGTCTACTGAAACCCACCTTTGCATCTGCCAGGTTCCTGAGCCCATGTGGGTTGCCACTGCGTCTCGTTGTCTCACGGGGCCCGCCACTGTGTGGTTCACCAACTGGGCCAACCAGGAACTTGACGTTACCTGGGCGGCATTCTGAGACGCTGTCAAGTCCCGTTACAGTGAAACCTTCTTCTCCATTGTTGTGGGAACTCCTCTTCTAGCAATCAAGCAAACTGGTTCCATTCCTGAGTACCTTGCTGCCGCCCCTGAAGCCGTGACCGGCGGAAATGCAATGTTACTCACTCTCATTGTCAATGGGTTAAAACCCCATATCTGCAAGTGGGTCCCTGTAGGTCGCTGTACCTCCATTGATGACTGCTATAAAGCCATTGTGGAGGCTAACAACCAGGCCTCAATGGGCTTCCGCTGTACCAGTGACGCTCCATCCCAACCACTCACCACACCTGGCAATGGCCACAGTCAAGTAGGCCGCCGCCAACCACGTCAGCAGGATAATGGGACTAAACGCCCCTGCAAGGGGGGAGCTTCAGCTAGCACAGATCAAGGATCAGGGGAAAAACTGGGGGTTGTAGCAACAAGAGGCCTTGCAACCCCACCTGACCCATCCTCTCAATCCCTGCTTGCAAAAAATCCCTGCAACTACAACATTCATGAAGTCAAAACCCTGGACGTCTTTCAAGTCTACAGTGACAACCCTGTATTGCAAGTGAGCCATTCCTCAAATAAAGTAACACACTTGTCCTATCCCTTCTGTTTCCGTGAGGGCACCCACAAATTACTGGTAGATACCGGGGCCAACCACACTATGGTGGACCAGGCGTTTGCCGACTCTCAACAATTAGACCAAGTGCCCAGCAGGTTCAAAGCCGTACGGGTAGCTGACTCCTGCAGAGTGGCCATCATCCACAAGACAGTACCCTTTTCTGTGAGAATGGGGAACATCCAAGTTAAGCTCTCTGGGCCAATCATGGCAGGGCTCAGCCACAACATGATTGCTGGTCTTGACTGGCTCCGGCACAACCGTCCCTACATCAACTGGGATACCTCTGTCATCACCCTCAACAGAAATGGGGTGAGGTTCCAGATTTATCCTGTGGGAATGAGCAAGCTACTCCATGATACTGTTTTTTTCAGGATAATGGAGACATGCTCATATGATTTCAAGGGGAAAAACTAGACTTCAACCAATGTTCAGTCAAAGTTATCCGTGCTGAACCACCAGCGGTCTCTCCCTTGACCTCCTCACCACCACCAGCGCTTGCTGCACTCCTCAAGGAGTACAAGGATGTATTCAGTGAGACACTTGAACAATTACCTTCTCCCCGGGAGATCCAGCACGCTGTACAACTTCAAGGATTGTTACCTAAAGCATGACCATTATATTGTCTCACACCAAAGGAAGATGAAACCCTCCGCCAGCACCTTGTGGACGCGCTTGATAAGGGCTTCATTTGCCCCTCACTCTCTCTATATGGGGCGGCGGTCTTCTTCATAGCCAAGAAGGACAGGTCCCTTTGCCTGATCACAGACTACCGCGCCCTAAATGAAGTGACAGTTAAGAACAAGTACCCCCTGCCGCTGATTGACAACCTGTTTGATACACTTTCAGGTGTGAAGGTCTTTAGCAAGATTGATCTCACTGCGGGGTACAACCAGGTCCGCATTGCGCCAGGGGATGAGGCAAAAACTGCCTTCCGGACATGCTACGGGTTGTTTGAGTGTTGTGTCATGAACTTTGGAATGACCAACGCTCCCTCCACCTTTGCCATGTTGATGAACAAAGCATTTGAGGACCTGATTGGAAAGTGTGTGGTGGTGTACCTAGACAACATTATTGTCTTCAGTCAAGATCAAACCACGCACTTTCAACACCTCTGTGCTGTCCTCGACACCCTTTGGAAAAACCAGCTAAAAGCTAAACCCTCCAAATGCAAGTTCCTCAAGTCAGAGCTACTATTCCTTGGGCACACCATCTCTGCCCAAGGGGTAAAGCCCAACCCTGCCAAAGTTAAGGCAATCACCAGCATGCCGCCCCCCACCGATGTGGGCCAAGTGCAAACATTCCTTGGTATTGTAAAAGTTGCAGCAAAGGGTTGCTAGTTTCTACAAACAGTTAGTCAGTGACCTTAATTCTTAATACTATACCTGTTGATGATATAGTGGCAGCCTATGAAGGACAGAAGAATAATAAGGTGTATAGACAAAACTGATATTTATTTAGATAGTATCACACTTATATAGTGTGAGGTGGGGAAATTGCCACCAGAGGCAGGGAGGCGCAGACAGAAGAACTTTCCAAATGGAGGAGAGTGGGTTGACACAGCTAAAAGTCCTGCGCAAGAGAACAACCACTTTCTCGCAGCTTTCCTTAAGGAGGTAGATATAAATAACTT
Source organism: Entomophthora muscae (assembly GCA_014839935.2). Classification (NCBI taxonomy): domain Eukaryota; kingdom Fungi; phylum Entomophthoromycota; class Entomophthoromycetes; order Entomophthorales; family Entomophthoraceae; genus Entomophthora; species Entomophthora muscae. The sequence continues at coordinate 69,253 of QTSX02002206.1, forward strand.
TGTTGTTCTATTTATAATCCCGGAAGTGAAGCCTGTGTCTTGTGCGCGTTTGAAAGGCAAATCAAACACCTGTTTTAGGGGCGTTTTAAACGTCTTTATCACTAGTAGAATCAGGATGTAATAATGTGACTGCGCAGTTATTCCATTGCTTAATCCCTAGATGGACAAATTTTTTTCTAATCCATTCAGGATCTGCAACATTTCCCTCCACTAGATTAGACAACAGGTTTAAAAATGGCTGGCGTCTCAAGGTGACAGCTATGGTGAACAGTCCCTCTAGAAGAGTCACAAGAAGAGCCTTGAAGAAGGTGCAAGTGGTAATTCCAAAGAGGCGCAAGCATACCAGGCTAGAGGAGATGATGAAGGCAGCAGGGAAGCAAGTAGTCCTGCATGATGTGGACGGCAGCTACCTGGACTTGGGGGTTCACTTAGATCAGCTACTGGTGTCTCAGCTGGCCTTAGAGGGGACAGAACCATTGTTTGCTGCGCTATTCCTAGCTTTGAGTGAGCCCAGGGAGGTGACAGGAACTGGGTTGCAAAGGGGTAACAGTATCCATTGGCGGTTTTCCATGCAGGCGGCAGAAGAATACTTGGAGGCTCAGCTGAAGGAATTCCAATTTGGGGGTCAAGGCCTTTCAGTCTTGCAACAGGGGGCGGTATCCAACATAGTGAAGTCAGTCCTTTGCGCTTAGGCAACACCTGGGGTTACTGATGCTCAACCAGCCAGTTGGAAAACCTCTGACAACTTTGAGCAACATCTTTGGCAAGCCTTCCAGGAAGTGTTGAAGTCATACACAGTGGAGGGGACTGCCCATCTGGTGCCAATGTTGATGGCTGGCAACCTTGTTCTTTGAGGAACCAACCGCTGTGATACCAAGCAGGAGGAGAACATGGGGGTCTTCCTTGAGTGGGCCTTATCCTTATTCTACGGGGTAGGTGGTCAGGTCCCAGTAGAGTATGTCCTTTGCGAGAGTCTTCTGTGGGACTGTATCTTCTTGGGGGTTGCCTTTCCTGTGGACGTTGGGGTCAATTGTGTGTCTTGCTTGATGGGGGTTCACTGCCCAATCCTTGATCATTGGCTTTGTGGATTTTTAGGCAACCAGTTGTGTTTCTTGGCTGTCATTCAGGTGGTAGAACAGTTGGTGCGGTACTGGAAGAGTCTTGTCAGTCTCCAATAAACACCTTGTTCTTTTATTCTTATTCCTCATACTTTGGTGCAACACTATTGCAAACAGGACAACAACCCATGGAATTTTTTAATTAGGCTTTTGTTTTTCTGGGTTATTGTCCTCATTGGGGCTTACTCTTGGTCACTAGGAGCAGCACACATATACTGAGCGTGTACTCTAGTGATAAATTGCCCAGAATGGGGCTCCTTAAGGGTGTAGGAGTTGGGGCCAGTCTTCTGGATAACTTGAACTGGTCCTTGCCAAAGGGAGGAAAGTTTGGATTTGCGGCCGTACCCTCTATTGCTGAAGAAGTAGACCAAGTCTCCTACCAGGTAAGTGGGTAAGGTGGGGCGTTTGAATGCAGCTTGTTCTAGGTCCTGCAACTTATGGTTTAAGTTTACGGTGTAGGCCTCTGATTGCAAGCAAATAAGGGTTTGAACCAGCTTGTTGAGGTACGCCTCTGGGGACACAGCCATGCTGGGCTTTACCAAGGAATATAGTAAAGGGGGAAGTCCTGGTTGCCGGCCGTAGAGCAGTTGGAAGGGCGGCTTGCCAGTGGCTTGATGGTACCCAATGTTGTATGCAAAGGTGGCTGCAGGAAGGAAGATATCCCATTCAGTCTCATGTTGGTGACTGAGCTTCTGGACTATCTGGACCAGGCTCCCATTAGTACGCTCTACCATGCCATTTGTCTGTGGGTGATAAGGAGTGGATAGTGTCCCACAAATTCCCATCAGTTGGTTGAGGCGGGAGATGATATAACTGGTGAAGTTGGTACCATTTTCTGTCAGCAGGATCTGGGGGAAAACATGTTTGTATATGATATTCTCCAGGATGAACAACGCTGTCATTAGTGCAGATTAGTTGGGAATTGCCTTGGCTTCTACCCATTTAGTCAGATGGTCAACCGCCACAATGATGAGCTTGTTGCAACTGTTGGTAGCTGGCAGGGGGGCCACTACGTCAATGGCTACAGTGTGGAAGGCAAACCCAGGGCGTACCAGTCTGTGTTGAAACTTGGCAACCTTAGGCCTCTCAATGTTGCAGTCATGACAGTTGGCTAGTGTATCCACTACGTCAGTGTGCATTCCTTCCCAGAAGCAGTGCTGCTGTAGCAGAGCTAACGTCTTCTGTATGCCACCATGGCCAGTAGTCTTGTGAGCGGCCACCACTGAGTCCATGTGTAGGGATCGGCGTATGTAGGGTAGCCAAGAGTCTCAAAAAGCTTCAGGAGTTGTCCCTTAGAGACCTTGGTATCAACAGCTAACTTCTTGAGAGCCCTCTATATCTCTACTGGCTCCTCTCCCCACAAAGAAGGATCCTACATAAGCTTGTCATAGAGAATGTCAGCCATGGGGGATACTAAGGCAACAGTGGGAAGGCAGGAGAGACAGTCAGCATTCTGGTGGGCTGCCCTGCTCAATGTTTAATATTGTAGTCATAAGCCTAAGGTTTAATGGCCCAACGCGCCAGATGTCCTTTGGGGTCCTTGAGGCTCTTCAGCCATTGCAAGGAGGCATGGTCTGTTACAACTGTGAAATGTACCCCATTGAGATAGACTCTGAACTGTTGGTAGGAGTATATCACAGCCAGACACTCTCATTTGGTGACAGTGTAGTTCCTCTTGTGAACATTAAGCATATGTGAGCAGTATCTAACAGGGTGTTCAAGTCCGTCAGAGTCCAGTTGGGAGAGAACAACCCCAATTGCCGTCAGACTAGCATCTGTATGAACCACAAATGGCTCGGCAAAGTCAGGGTAGGCCAGCACAGAAGCTGCAGTCAGTGTTCCTTTGAGAGCATTGAAGGCAGATTGGCACGCTGGGCTCCAGAAGAATTCCTTATCAGCTCAGAGAAGCTGAAAAAGGGGGTCACCTAGGGATGCAAAGTTGGGGATGAAGCGGCGGTAGTACCCAATCATCCCCAGGAAGACCTGCACATCCCGCTTATTGGCCGGGATCTGCATTTGATCAATGGCTTCCACCTTCAGAGGTACAGGGCAGAGTTCATCTTGGCTAATGATGAACCCCAGGAACTCAAGGTGCTCCTTGAAGAAGTTGCACTTGTGTGGCTTGAGCTTGAGATTAGCTGCAAGTAACCTCTGGTTGACTTCCTCCAAGTGTTGTAGGTGATCATTAAAGATTCAGGAGAATACATTAATGTCATCCAGGTAGACCAAGACACTGGTGAGTTTGAGGTCGCCCATCACTGCATCCATAGCCCGTTGAAAGGTAGCTGGGGCATTGGAAAGACCTTGAGGCATCCTTGTGGGTTGAAATAGCCCTTGGTCAGTGATGATTGCACATTTTTCTTGATCAGCAGGGGGTAGGTCAATCTGCCAGTACCCACTGATAAGGTCCATGGCGCTGAAGAACTTGGCGCCACCCAGTTGGTCCAAGGTATCATCAATATGGGGGAGGGGATATGAATCCTTCTTAGTAACAGCATTCAGTTGACGGTAGTCAATCACCACACGGTTGCTGCCATCCTTCTTTTTGACAATCAGGAGAGGGGAAGCCCAAGGGCTTTTACTGGGGACCAGTAAGCCAGATCCCAATATCTTCTGAAGCTCTTTGTTAGCCACAGCATGATTGGCTTGTCTGTGCCGTATAGGTCTGGAGCGGATAGGTGGACTGCCTTGGGTGTCAATATGATGAGCAACATCTGCAGCCTTGCCCAGGTCATAATCATCCTTGGTGAACACATCTTTATACTGGGCAAAGAGATCCATAGCTTGATCCTTCTGCTCTTCAGAGAGGCCAGATAGAGAGTCGCGGCTTATGACCAATAGCACCAGTGGTTACTCACAGGGTAAACCCAACTCAGAGAAGTCTGCAAAGGGGGCAGTCTCCTGCAGGTTGTCATGCTCTTCCAGTTGTATATAAGCCAGAAGTTGATGTTTGGAGACAACCATAGCTTCACGAATCATGTTGGCCAAGAGTATGAGTACCTCCTTCTCACTTGGCATGAGGATGCCTGGCGCAACCCATGGTTCTAGTCTGGAGGCATTAGGGATGCCAAAGATTTCTCCATGAGTGCCAGCTGGTAGAGCCAGCGAGAGGCCTGTATTGTGGATCACCTGGGCACCAGGTGGGATAGTCACATTACAGGAGGCGTAGACTGGGATACCCTTGGCTTCCCCAATTGAGAGAGGTAGCACCTTGACCTTCTTACTACGCAGTGTATAAGCAACTGGAAGCTCTCTGTTGGTGTACTCCAGATTGATGTAGTGCAGACATTGTAAGGGCAGGTCAGACAGGCAATCACCATGATAGAACATGGGTATGGAATGGCCCAATATTCCAAATGTATGGTCTCCATGGTTAGTCACAGTGCCATACTGAACCATGAAGCTAGTCCCAATAAGAATGTCATAGCTGTTGTTTTACAGGACTATAGCAGGAGCAGTGACCATTAGCTTCCCAAAACAAAGAGGGAGAGAAGAATAGGCTCCTTTTGCTCTAGTGGTCAGTGGCCCAGCAGTACCAAACTCTTCATGGTAGGCCAAGTCTGGTGCCAGCTTAGGCTTCTTAACCAGCTGAGAGGATATAATGTTCCCAGGGGCACCAGTATCCAGTATGGCCCGGACATGAGTCTTGTTCACTACCAGGTTGATATAGGTCCAATGCTGGCGGTCCTCTCTGATCTCCACAATCTTTGAGACCTGATGTACGCTTAGTCCTTTGAAATTCTCCAGGAAGGTAGCCATGGCAGCTCCCACAGCTGGGCTTACTTCCTTGAGGGATTCTAGCGGTGCTGATACGTTTACTGTGCGGAGAAGCTTGGCCAGTTGTTCAGCACTGTCCTCCTCATTAGTGACTTCAACGCCTGGTTGAGCCAGTTGTTCAGCATAGGGTAAGGATACTGTTCTCCGAGCTATTTGGGGGATAACCACCTCAGGGCAAAGTGTAGTCCAATGAGTTTGCGTGTTAACAGTGAGGACTCAATGGAGGAGGTCCTCTTGAACTCCGTCAGACTCCACATCCTCATGTATTGGTTGGGAGTTGAAGTCAATCAGAGAGGGTTCATCCTTAGGGTTGGTCCCAGAGAATGGCAAGGCAGCAGGCCTCTGATCTGGTTTGTCAGGGGGCAGTGATATGGGGGGAGATGAGGGTGTCAAAATTACAAAGGCAGCCAAGGATTTCTCCTTGTCCTGGCTGCTTAGTAGTTTTTTGACTGGTCCTCATTGTCCTCCTCAATATCAGTGTCCTTGGCATAGTCCTCCTCAGTGTCCTCCATGCCTACATGATGGATCTTTTGGCGTGGATTCCTACATTCCCAAGAGAAGTGGCCAGCCATACCACATTTGAAGCAAGTACAGGGGCCATTTTTGACTGGAACAGACCCAACCTTGTCAGAAAGCTTGGGCATCTTGACCGCCACGTGAGGTCTATGCTCAGATTTCTGGCAAGGGCGGCCTTCAGGAAGAGGGACTTCAAACTCCTCCTTGTATGTGCGTAGGAGGCGGATCAGATCTGGTACAGTGAAAGCGTTGTAAATGCCTGACTTAAGGGCCAGAGATAGTTTCCGGTTGACACGTACAGCATTAAGGAGTGCTGACTGCACATCAATAAACTGCACCGCACTCATAGACAACAGAGTTTGAGCTTCAAGGTAGAACCTAGAAGTGAAGTCTTCTAGGGTTTCCCCCACCTTTAACTTGGTGTCAGCAAAGTCCATCTTATGACTGAAGAGTGCTTCTTGGCTACCAAATTCTTCTGTCAAGGCTCTGGAGATGTTGGCAAAAGTCCAGCTATTCTCAGGGAGACATGGAAAAATAATGGTTTGAGTCTCAGCATCCAGACAGTTGATGATTGTGGAGTCCCTCATGGTATTGTCTGCTCCATACATGGAGTTCTGGTACAGACGTAAGAACATGGCCACATTGCTCTTGTGGTCAAACTTGGGTAGATTGACGGGCTTGAAGTTGTTGGAGCCATGTTGGAGGGGAGCAGGTGTGATCCTCACTGGAGAGCGGGTGAGACGGGAATGGCTGAGAGTGGAGGCAGCAAACCTAGCCTCAGAGGCGCAGCAACAATTTTCCTCTTGCTGGGATTTGTGGTCACCTTCTCTGTTTTGAGCAGCTCCAGAAGCTTCAGGGGTGGCAAGGACATCATCCTCAGACTCCATTACTGGCTCTAATACTTGTATAGTATTAGGAGCCAGCCAAGTGTTGTCCTTATTGCTTTTGTAGCTATGATAGAACTCAGGACTAGAGGACCTCAGTGGACTGTGGTGACTCTTGGAGTTGATAGACATAGCCTGTAAGTTGACATTCATAATCTTACTATCCATCCTATCCAATTGGCTCTAGAAGGCGTCCAGGAGAAGTCGTTGCTCGTCCAGCTTATCTTGGTAGACCTTGTTCTCCTGACGGGTGATATCCAATTCATCTTCCAGAGAGGTGATGCGCTTTTTGTGGGTGGCAAGCTCAGCTTGGAGAAAGGCTATTACTTCCTTGTCCTTCCTGACTTGGTTCTGGCTGTTGGCTCTGTTGTGCAATTGGTGGCGTTTGAGACTATCCTGCAGTTCTGACACAGTATGGTAGCCATCAAACAGGAAGGCAAGATCGGCACTCTGCCTGACCAATTCCATCTGCATCTTCTTGTAGTGATCAAAGAGCTCAAGGGTGTCTCAACCAAGAAGGGCGCTGGAAGGGGAGTTGTTGGTGGCGGCAGAAGTGGGGGTGAACAAGGAGATGGTGGCAAGGCGGCGGGCTAAGACTTCCACCTCATGAGTCAGGCTTCAAACCATGGGGCCAGTCTCCAGCATGTGGTTTGTAACTACACTAATCCAATTGGCGTCTACACCCTGATGGGTGAGGGTCAGTACCACATGCACTGGAACTAGCTTAGCTATACCCGCTTTGATGGCATCAACCCAGTGGATTATGGTATTCTGGGCGTTGGTGACTTTGGAAAGATACTGATTGACAGTGGTGAAAGTATTGCCAAGCTCAGAGTACAGAACCTGGAGGAACATCTGTTGGTTAGATACCAGTATTCCCTGGTCATGCACTAGGCTTTGGATGCGGCCCAGGTGCATTTGGTTATGGCATACAGCAGGATGGGCAAATTGGTGTAGGTAGTCTTTGATATGTTCAACAGTACGGAGGTCACAGTGGAGCTGGTCAGGGTTGAACTGGGAGAGATTCTGAAAGCGACCCAAGGCGTTTTCAGCAGAAGGCTGCTGGATGGCCAGGTGTTCAAAGCAAAAATCATTTCCAGTAGCACCAGCATCCATGGTGTGTATGGCATTATGGATGGCGTCCTCAAAAGGTGAAGAGTTGGCGTCCATCTCCAAGGGGGCAGGGGCTTGTAGGAGCAGTGGTTGACCAAAAACAATAGCTTGGTGGTATTGATATTCTGGCATGAATTGGCTTAGGTTGGGTAGGCCATAGGGAGCGCCTGCTCTTTCCCCAGCATTGGCATTAGCAGCAGTAAAGGCTGGTGCCTGGTGGTAAGGAGAAGCAGTGGCAGGAGACTGGGCCAGGGGCATTCCTCCCTCCTCATTGAAAGGACTGTAGGGGTGGAGGCTGTTGGTGTTGTAAGCCATTAGCGCCAATGCCGTAAAAGTTGCAGCAAAGGGTTGCTATTTTCTACAAACAGTTAGCCAGTGACCTTAATTCTTAATACTATACCTGTTGATGGTATAGTGGCAGCCTATGAAGGACAGAATAATAATAAGGTGTATAGACAAAACTATTATTTATTTAGATAGTATCACACTTATATAGTGTGAGGCAGGGGAATTGCCACCAGAGGCAGGGAGGCACAGACAGAAGAACTTTCCAAATGGAGGAGAGTGGGTTGACACAGCTAAAAGTCCTGCGCAAGAGAACGACCGCTTTCTTGCGGCTTTCCTTAAGGAGGTAGATATAAATAACTTTGTTGTTCTATTTATAATCCCAGAAGTGAAGCCTGTGCCTTGTGCGTGTTCAAAAGGAAAATTAAACACCTGTTTTAGGGGCGTTTTAAACGTCTTCATCACTAGTAGAATCAGGATGCAATAGCGCAACCGTGCAATTGTTCCATTGCTTAATCCCTAGATGCACAACTTTTTGTCTAATCCATTCAGGATCTGCAACACTTGGCATGGTTGCCTATGTGCGCAAGTTCATTCCTAATTGCAGGGAACTAATTGCACCTCTCACTGAGCTCCTCAATACCAAGCAGCGCTTCCATTAGACCCCTGTCAGAGATCAAGCCTTTGAGGCATTGAAGCAAAGGCTCACAACAGCACCAGTACTGCAGTTTCCCAATCAAAACTGACAGTACAAACTTGAGACCGATGCCTCCAACAGAGCCATAGGGGTGTGCTACGGGTAGAAACTGACGATGACGTCTTTCTCCCCATGGCATATGAGTCCAGGAAACTTACTGACTCAGAACAACACTACCCCATCCATGATAAAGAATTGGAAGCTATTGTACACTGCGTCAAGAAGTGGCGCTGTTACCTGGAAGGCGCTACCTTCCCACCCCGCGTTCTGATGGACCACAAGTTGCTCTAGTACTTCAACACACAGTCCCACTTGACACACCACCAAGAAGGATGGGTTGAGCGTCTATCCCCTTACCAGCTGTGCATTGAGTACAAGCCTGGAAAGGAACTTGTCACAGCTGATGCTCTTTTGCAACTCTACATAGCGTCCATCACTGGAGACAATGACTTGGATCCAGATTAGCCCATGCTCTACCTCTTCCCTGAGGCAACTTGCTACAAAGGCCTTAACTTGGTCACCATATCCAAACTGAAGGACAACAAAAGTCAATTCATCACCAATGCTGGTAATGTCTGCTGTTGGGCAGAGACAGGTGAAAAGACGCCTTACATTCCCACCACACAACAAGGTGACACAATATTGTACTACCACCAAACCCTGGGTCACATCAGAGGGCGTAACCTCTTTGAGATCATGAAACAGAAGGTTTGGTGGCCGCGCATGTGTCAAGACATTTTGGACCTCCTCAAAACATACATGTTGTGCAAAAAGAACACATCCAAACCTTCACCCCCCAAGTCTGTCCTGCCCATCAAGGCCATGGAACCCTTCAAGAAGTGGGCCCTTGACATTGTGGGGCCACTCCCCGAAGACAGACTGGGGAAGAAGTACATTATCACTGCCATCGACTACTTCACTTGCTGGCCAGTGGCCTGGGCAACAACCAACCACACCGCCACCACCATTACCTGCTTTATTGGCAAGGAAATTGTGGCCCGCTTTGGGCGACCCAAATGTCTCATCAAAGATGGCAGTCCCGAACTAGTTGGGCATGTCATGAAGGCATACTGCGCCAAGAACGCACTCCAACGTATAGTTACAACCCCCTACCATCCTCAAGCCAATGGACGTGTGGAACAGTTAAATGGTTTACTGGTTTAACTGGTTGCCAAGCTCTCACAAGAGCACCCCAACACCGTGTGGACTGAACATCTGCCCACCGCTCTACTCATCCTGTGAGCAAGAATCAACAGGGGCACAGGGTTCAGCCCTAGTACCCTGGTCTTTGGAACACCTGACAGTCTGACAGGGGTTGAATAGGGAAAGCTACAGTCCAAGGTTCCCGACAAGCCTCCCCTAGTAACAACCCCATCCCTGGATCAATGGCGTGCCAAGGCCCGGGAAATTGAACATAAGCGGATTGCAGGAGGGACAAAGCACCTCAAAGCTAGATACGCTGTAGGTGACCCAGTCTACACCCTCAATCCCAATTCTGCCAAGTTGGAACCCAACCACCTAGGGCCCTTCAAGATAGCCGCTGTCTACGACAATCATACCTACCAACTTGAAGATGCCCAAGGAAACACCAAGAAGCTTCACCATGACCGCTTGCGCCCCTGCCACGCCATCCCCACACAAAGGTTGTTTGTGTGGACCTTCCCAGACCTTCCACAGACTCCAGTCCTGGTGTCTGACGACAAGCAGGGGGCAAGGGGGGTGTTACAACCGGGTTTCCAGACTTGCCTGCTAACGTATCTTACGATACACAGGGGGCGCTTGATGAGCCGCCCCTTGACGTATCTAATGTTATGGGTTAATCTGATAGCAATATTGAATGGCAGGTACTTCATCCTAATTAGGGGTGCTGCCAATCTGACTTGCTGATTCCCGCACGGGTTATTCCTTGGCTCCAAACCTTACATGGAACTTCCCACTATGCCACCCCCTTGTGGCTCTTCCCATATAGTATATTATTCACAATATTTTACAATAAACAATACCTTGTTCTTATTATTCTGTCCTTTCTATTGGACTATTGTCTTCCCCAATTCCAAATACTAAATCCTCATTGGTTCAGTTGCAACAATACTTGGAGATTAGAAAATTCATCCACCCAACTATAAGCCCTGAACTAGCAATCCAGTGGAAATCAAAAGGATTTCCACCCTCTGAAGTGAAACACTAGGCATCTATCCAGATCCCGCTGGATTTGGCTATATCCCTAAGAGATATGAAGATCCACCCATCCATGACCACAGATTTCCTAGACGCAGGATATTCAATAGATGAAGCCATTGAATATAATATAAAGAAGATTAATTTAAAGAAAGCTCCACCTCCTAAGAAGGAGGGCAAAAGGAAAAATGTGTCTTATAGTGATAAAGTTAGAAAAGGCCTTGAAACAGAACTCAACAAGGATGGATTCATTCCCTTTGAAGACTTCCTCAGAGAACATACTGCTCAAGGAAACCCGTACAAGAGCACACCCAAATCTTCAATTAACCATGCAATCCAAATCCATGTGAATAACTTGTCTAAAGGATCTATCAAACAATGCAAGGAGGCAATATACAAGGTGCTAGACGACCACTTCCCAAACATGCAACTGGATAACCACTGGGCAATAACGGAGGGATATCTAGATATTGGGTTTGATTCAGTGGAACTTCGCAATGAAGCACTAGACCTGGAGATATACTACAATGACACCCCACTAAAAATTGAACCAACCAGATACTCTAAACAGAGAGCCAAATGGGTAACGTTTGCTAACCTTCCTACAAATAAAGACACGCACTGGGTCCAGGAAGAAATAGTAACGGGTCTCTCATACTATGGTGATATTATCGAAACAATGATTGAAGGCTCCGAGAAAGCCAAATGCATGAGACCAAAAAATACATGTTCTTCGGGATATGGCCCCAATAGTAAAAAGTAGGGGTAAACCCCTCCCCAGATTCATCCGCCTTCCTGGATGCTCCAGCACAGTGACATACGTAGAACCTGAAACAGAAAGACCGGTATGCAGGTTCTGCTACCAGATGGGCCATACGTCGTACCATTGTAGCCACCGCAGAGGAGCTCACTTTACCAAAATCAAACAGGATGAGGAACACGGGGTCACAAAAGTAAAAGACAAAACGTTCCTCAGACCCAAACCTAAATGGTGGCTCCCACCTGACGTAACTGAACTACTGGACATGAAAGCAATCCAAAAGAAGATGGCCGACCAACATAGGGAAGACTGGCTTAGAATCAAAGCCCTCTCCAACAGAGAGGAAACAGAAGACCACAAAGACCCGTCAACCCCGGTTTTGGTCCACATAGATGAAGAACCCGACCCAAAAGAACGCACAATCCACCCAGATACAGATGAATGGCAGAAAGCAAACACAAAAAAGGCCACCCCAAAACCAAAACCAAAACCAAAAGGAAAGCAAAAAAACCGAGCCAAAACCAACCAACCCAAGAAACACCTACCCCCACTACCCAACCTATGAAGATTAACAAACCTACCCAACAAACCAGGGAGAGAGGTAAAGGTAACCCAATTCAGGTCCCTAAGGAGACCCATGGGATGAACACGAACTTTAGCGCAAATGACTTTCACAATTTTAAAAAATTTAACCCACCCCCAAAACCTACACCAACATCATCACAAGGAATTAACCAAAGCTACTGGAACCCAACAAACAAAGAAAACCATCCTCATACCCGTGGGTCGGGTGATAGTTTATAATGTTTATAGGTACAACCAACGCGCGTAGTATGGGCAACTGGGCCACCCGCGCAAGAAAATTACACCACTATAAAAAACAAAAAAATATTGACGTCCTAGTTATCTCTGAAATACAAGGTTTCAACACCATAGAATACTCCCCCTTTGACCCTGATCCCATGAACCACCCCTGGTCACGCCAAGCAAACCTCAAATCCCTGTGGGGAAAACATGTTGCAATTGTAGCTCTCAAACCCCACATCAAACTCAAATTCCTAGAAAGCTTAGACAACGAACGCATTGTAATAGCTAACGCCATAGACACTAAAACAAACCATAAACTCCGAGTTATTGGAGTCTACACCTTGCCCCAATTTGACGAATGCAACTTGCAATGGGACGCACTGCACAAAATTAAGATGACACCCAATACGGTAATAGCGGGAGACTTTAACACCTGGACAGATAAACTCTGGGACACCTTCCCCGTAAGAGAAAGAACCCACCGCAAGGCCGCAACAATGCTGAGCTTCTTGTCCCAAAAGGGATTAATGTTCACACTAGATGAGGAGGACAATGGCCCAGCCTCACTAACAAGATGGGCCTTTGACATAGACGACACCCCAGTCAAGGGGAGCCGCCTGGAGTACATTCTAATTGTAGGAGCACTGGCGGATATAACATCGCGGTCTATGGTCATTACATCATCCGTAAGTGACCATATGATTGTGGTTGTTAGAATAGCCAAGCCTGAAAAACAAATCAGACACAAATGGTCCATCATGCCAGCAACCTTAAGAAACAGTGAATGGGTAAGACTTATGGGAAAAAAATTACCACCGCAGATAGAGGATTTAAAAAATATATAAAGAACCCAATATTAGATGGGCAATGATTAAAGAACTCATAAAAAAGAAAACTACTAGATACAAAAAAGAATGGAAAGAAAAAAGAAATTGTAAAAGAAATGACGCAGAAAAATCTTGTAAAAGAAATAGTAAATTCAAAAACAGAAGCCAATCAACAAGAATGGTTTAAAAAAATTCCAAGAGGCTACAAAAAATCTAAGAAAAATTCAAAGAAAAGAAGAATCAATAACATGTACTAAAGCAACATTTAAATTCCAATGCCTATTGGGATCTACAACCAAGTTTGGCCTCGCAGAACTTAAATTTAACAAACTAAAGACCCATATATCTGAACTTGTGGACAATAGAGGTGAAGTGGTGTCATCCCCGGACGGCATGAAAAAGATTGCCAGCCAATTCTATGAAACCCTTTTCAGCAAGTCCACCACAAGCACGACGGCAAGGGAAACCCTTCTGACCATGGCCCACCCAGGTTTGAATACCTGCACAATTAAAGATCAAAGTATACTCACAAGCCCAATAACCAGAGGAGAGGTACTTCGAGCACTCAAGGAAGCGCCAAAAGGCAAATCCCCGGGCCCGGACAACATCCCTGTTGATGTGTACAACCACTTGGCATCCATCCTCTGCGATGAATTGGTCACACTCTTCAACCACTGCCTGACGTCCGAGACACAGATACCGGGTGGCAATGAAGTGAACATTTGTCTCATCTTCAAAAAGGGAGACCAAAGAAACTTAAAAACCGGAGGCCAATAAGTCTGTCTAATGCAGACTATAAATTACTCACTAGGATACTATCAGATAGACTAATGAAACTAGCACCCAAACTGATACACCCAGACCAAAAAGGATTCATAAAGGATAGATCCATCTGGGAAAACATTGAAACTGTTCATAACATTTTCCAAAGATTGTCCGTAAAAGGCAACGGGATCCTTATGTTCCTAGACATGGAAAAAGCATATGATAGAGTGGATTGGGTTTTTTTGAAATCATTGCTCCGAACGATTGGAATTCCTGAAACATTCATCCAATGGATAACTACCCTATACAGAAATCTGAACTCATGCGTAATCCTCAACGGGGAATTATTGGAACCCATCCAAGTACAACAGGGGTTGTGAAAGGGCAATCCAATGTCCCCAATCCTCTTCAACTTTGCATCCAACATCCTCTTGGCAGCGGCCAGCACACACATAAAAGGAATATCTCGTCCTGGACAAAAACCCCTACGGGCACTGGCATTTGCTGATGATACAGTCTTTGGACTATCCTCACCCACTGACGTCCAAAAATTCAACAAAATGTTGACACTATATGAGAAGGCATCCAACGCAAAAGTGAACACGAAAAAAACAGTGGTTATATCGCTAGAGGGTAACACACTTGAGCCACCGTCTGGATATACAACGAGTGAAAAGGGACTAGTTTTCTGACATCTAGGTATACTATTCTCGGATAAAGGCATGGCAATTCCAGAAATGGAAACAAAGTTGCTAACCGACCTCGCTAACTGCATGGGGAAGTGGAAGCACCAACTCCTGAATTTAGAAACTAAAATCCAAGCGCTAAATGTCTTCATATATTCTAAATTATGGTACGTGGCACACCTGATGCCTTTCACAAAGTCCCTCAAAAAGAAAATAGACAACCTCACCAGAAGTTTCCTATGGGGTAAAGCATCAGCATCCCCAATCAAACTATCATACCTTCAAACACCAAGACAATCAGGGGGCATGGGTTTACTCCCAACCGCGGACAAGGCCAGACAAATATGGTCTAAGAGCTTCTTAGCAGCAATAGAAGCTGACTCAACTTCCCCCGCTCTAGGGAGAGCATACAACTGGATAGATTCTATGAACCCGACATCACCAACCACTGCACTATGCTTAAGATTGTGGATGCTCACACACCCAAGACTACATGCCGCAAAAAATTCCCCCATCTACTGGCGTGAGTCGTGGAGGGCCCTGAGAAGATCTCAATGGGAAGTCTGAAATGCCCTCCTGATGATATAAGTAAGGAAAAAATCAAATCACTTGATGCGAGACTCAAATTAACAGATGATGAGAAGGCTCGACAAACAATCCTCCGGGAAAAAACTATACTGTCATACCCAATGTTCTGGAAATCAAAACCAGCCTCCTTGAAAAACTTTGAGACTCTACGCAAACAAAAACCACAACATGAGCGTCCAAAACTAATAAGAGACTGGACCAGCAAAGGGAGAGACATGCCCCTCCCACTCAAGGACCTGTTGGAGCTAATGAACTCCAAACTAGTAGGATCTACACAACGTGCCACAACATGGCGAATTTTAAACAGAGCCTACCATACAGACGAAACAGGCGGCTCTAACTACCCGTACAAAGGGCTCAATATGCGGCCACCACACAGCGGGTGTCACCCACCAATACTTCACATGCCCTATATCAAGAAGGATTTGGTCCGAGATATACAGACTTCTGGGAATTGATAATTGTATGTGGGACCACCCAAGTCAAGACATATTTTTCTTCAAATCTCTCTCAAGATACTCAGCCCAGCTCCGAGCCATCCTATTCCAACCTTCGCTTTGGCAGATACACTTAGAGCGAAAAGGCCAGATACTGGACAACAGCAAAGGTACCCCCAACTGTCGGGCCTAGGCTTTCAAGCCCTAGTAGACAAGACCATGGAAAGAATATCCAAGTTTGGTAAACTCATCCTCAGGAGGGAAGAACCAAATCAAAAACCGGAAACAGCACGGAAGTATGTTGGAATATGATTACTTACTGGGCAGACTAGTGATGAACTGGTCATCGGCTCCTAATCCTCACAGAGGATGAGCTGTTTTTTTAACGGGCGCTCCCTGATAGATACCTCTCACCCCCCAATAAAGCAATTTCTTGGTTTTAAAAAAAATTGGTCTAGTCGTATGATTCCTCCTTTGGGGTGGAGGAGGTCACGGGTTCAATTCGTAAGAGCCCTTTTTTTAAAAAATAACTTTATATAAAGCTTTTTTATGTCAAAAGTTAGTTATATATTGTTGATGTTAAAATAATTAAAAGTGCAATAAATATAAAGATCTATGTGAACGGGAAAGTCTAGGCCTATATGATATTCTACTAAATTTTCATTTGGTGCCTTGCATTATTTGATCACAAGAAAATTAAAAAGATATGTGTTGATTAAGGAATGGAATCAGAATTTCTAAATTCTGTATCTTGAGGTGTAATATGGACTACAGAAGCTGTTAAAAATCATACTTGTTTAAGTATGATTGATTTGGTATAGATTTGCGCTACTTAAAAAGCAACTAAGAAGCTAGAATAAAATCATTGTTCATATATTTTCTCTTTAAATCCGATAAAAATTCAAACCATGCAACTATAATAACTCATATAATGTTTACAGGATTATGTTTCAATTTCCTCTGTTAAAACAGATATATAGTATTATTTTTTATTTCATAAACAATAAGGGCTATAGAGTCAATTTAAAGGCAACTGTCAGCATTTAAACTGTCGACAATCCCCAAAAGATATTTCTGTATTCTATTGATTTTTTACTTTTGGATAGTTGCTACTGGTGTTAAAAGTTAAACTTGATTTTGATTTCCAGGTTTGGAGCAAAGCTTTGAAAAATAGAGCCAAAATAAAATCCGGGATTGGTGACATGGAGGACGCTACATGCAGGCAGTTTAAATCCTGACGGTTGCCTGTATAAAGGGGGTTGTAGCGGATCAAAGATGTAATTCAATAGGTTATATCTTTATTGTTACTATGAACGATCCTCAACCCATGGTATCAACCCCTCCCCTATCAGATATTGCGTATTAAAATAGTTTAGTAAATTAGTAGGCATATTGCCTATTCAAGGGTAAATGTAACTTTGAAATGATTTGTCTATTAAATGGATATGAAATTATGAGCAAATATGGGGATAGCAGCAAAACAATCTGCAGCTCTAGTCTGGTATTGGATCTACTGTATGGACCAATGCAGAGCCCTGGGATAGTAGAATGATAAACATATGCTGTTTATTCAAGATTAAAAAAGATATCCAAAAGGTAGGATAGGCCAATATGGAACTGTTATAAGCTAATCCGATGTTTGCTATGCATGCTATAGCTACTGCAGTTAAGCTTCCTGCACATAATGGGGGTTTTAATATATTGTGGTATTTTGCTGAAAAAAAAGCACCTTTTCTGTTTGAATACAAGTTAAAGATATTTGAATACTTATCCAAGCTTCCCTCTTTATACCAGGTAGTATATCTGTGCCAACTCAGGCCTCCTTGATATATCATTGTTGTACATTTTTTATAACCTGTTGAGATAAATAAAAAATCTCAGTATAAAAACGAAATTGAAGTCAAGGAATTTATATTGAATTGCAATAGATTTGGATCCACTTTAACTTTGTATTTAGACTGAGTTGATTTTTTCATTTAAATGGTTATTACTGTATATAAAGTTTGTCTTGTTGCTGCTGACCAGCTGATGAGGATTTGTAACCTTCCTATAAACACTCCAAGAACTTTTACTTGATTGGCTGGCAATTAGTTGAGCTAAGCCTTGGCTACTTGGAACCCTACAGATCGGATCACTCAACCTGCGAGACAGCATCTCTATCTTGGCTGACTCCCGAATGGCTATTCTATATTGAAGCTATGCTCCAGATAGATCCCTTCTATTTACTATCCCAGTGGAAAAGGGTCAGGCTATTCTTGGGACCTAGTTTGGTCCGCTAACGTTTTAGCTTTCAACAAAGGCAATCCGACCAGCTATTGATCGGATGCCCTTCCAGTTTAAATGACTGTAATAGATCCTGGCCCAGGAAACTTCGGCATTGGGCTGGATCCTTGGATGCCTAGCTTTCAACCTGTATGGGCATCTTTATGACGGAGAGATGATTTCCAGAATGCTCATGACAGATAAGTTTGGTATGAGGCTAAGCAAACGCTGGGGTGTGAGGATTGGGTTTTTTTTAGCTAAATTTGCTACCAGGATATTAAACTGGGAAGATAAGTTTTAATAATTTTTTATAGCAAAATAGTTTTTAAAAGGAAAGATCAGCTGTATAGTTGAAGCACAACGGGTCAATCAATAAAGGTTGTTTATTTTTTAATTGGCGGTGATTGTTTGGGAAATAAATACATAATAAGTTGTGCTTGAGTGAAAAAAAGTATATATTTTTTGGTGTGAAGTTGGACGAGAATATTCTGTGAATTGGCGCCAGTTTCCTGAGCTTGGAATCTGGAAGACAAAAGATTGAATGTGTTTAGTATAAGTGGATCCGATATCCTGGATCCTTGGTATGGCACACAAACCAACATTTTCCACAAACAGTTACCTGCGCAACATCGTCTGCGCCCCACCAAGCGCAAGAAATAAAACCTTTAAAAGCAACTGTGGCAACAAACATGTAGCAGACACCGTCCTGCCCAGGAGAAAGAAAGTTATGAACCCATTCATCCTGTTTCGCTCCACAAACTGCCGCAAGCTGAAGGAGACCAACCCCAGCTTCACCAACAGCGATATTTCTCGTGTGCTTGGAAACCAATGGAAGCACATGTCCCCCTCCCAGAAGGAGCCCTACATCCAAAGAGCACGCGCTCTGCAGACCTGCGAGGAGCTCCGCTACAAGCAAGAAAATCAGAATTACCTGAAGCACTGCTTCCGCCAAGTCAAGTTTCTCAAACCAGAAACATTCCAGCCCAGCAAGCCCAGCAAGCAGATCCAGCCCAGCGATATCCCGCCCAAAGTTGAAACAACCATCATCCCCCTCCCTCCCTCTCTTGCCAAAAATACCTCGTCCTTCTACCACCAACCAATTGCCGACTTCTTCTTTGAAGAATACGACCAACTGCGAGCTAAAATCAAACACCAATTGAACCCCCCCGCCTTAACCCCTTTTGAAATATTCAAACTCATTCACAATCTACTCCAGAGCTATCACTATTAAAGCTTAAATCACCTATACAAAGATAAACTTCATGAGCCACACGATAAAAACCCCACCACAGATCCACCAGCCGCAGACAGGATCCGCATCTCCAACTTGGATGGCATCTTCAAAACTCTACATCGAACCTTAGAGGTACTAGCAGGAGTAAAATTCCAAAAGAATTAGGAAACCTCTTAATAACCCTTCCAAGCACTAAGTTTATCCAATGAAAGCACGACCAGACCCGTACCCCGAAATAGGAAACACTATCTCAAAAGGGATCCAGATCAATCGAATCTGGACCCCAGGGGGTTTATTTATCGATCTCTGAGGTGCGCTTATTTGCGTAAAGTAGTTACTTAGCACCGTCTAAACCGATCCCTGCAATTAAAAAATACAGATTGGTAAGGTTGAATCTTCTCACTTTAGTGACTGTGTATCACTTTCTTCAAAACAGTCTTCACTAGCAACAAACCCGTGATATGCTTCAGAATGATATACTGGCCAAACTGGGTTAATGACAATAGCTCCCATGCCAACAGTGGCCATGCCACCTATAGTAAAGTGTGAATTTCATTTTTGATAATGTCGTCTTCTGGATGTCAACACTTTTTTATTTATCCTACACTCCATCCTGAACATTTTTAGTATAAAAGATAAGAAATACACATACAGTACCATATATCAACTCCAAAGATCTCAAAAATGCAATAAAAACATCCCTTGACTAATAATAATAAGAAATAAGCAACCATCCCCCATTTTACCATGTAAATCACCCTCTGTACTGCAGTAGTTTTTGCCGCTACATATGGCTGTGTTGGATTTCAGACAGGTGGCTCCTTTTTAAAAAAGAAGCCACATGTCCAAAATCTGAAAATAATTTCAAGAGAATCTTGTCAAAGAAGATTCTCTTGAAATTGTTTAGTAAAAGAGCACATTCCTGAATTTAAATTTCTAGAATTTTTTTAAATAAAGATGATCTTTTTTTGTCTTTCTATTTAAAAATTAAACAAGTTTGAATTCAAATTTTTATTTTATTTTAAATATTTATATAGAAGCTAAAAGATTCCAGAAAGCAAAAAGCCTTCCAATACCTTCTTTTTATATAAATTTTGGATTCCCCTACGCTGGGGGAATCCAAAAGAAGTAGACGGGAAGGGGCAACGGGACAGTTATGGCAAATGCTGTAATCATCCCTTTTTTAAGCCGACGCAGCCCTACTGCTACAGGACTAAGCAAAAATACCTCAGATTTAAACAGGATGGACCCAGGGTTACGCAAACTCCAAGCTGGGAGAGGTTCAATTAGCAAATAATCTAAGTATTTTTGGTGAACTGGCAAAATGTAAAACAAGAAACATAATCCTGCCAACACAAGATACATAATTGTATCAAACACTAAAAGTGTAATTCCAACTACAAAAGAAATGACCTTGCACATCAAGTGAAATGGATTGGTGCTGTTCTGGAATATATTATAATACTATTTGGATTCAGATAAGGCACTACCAGAAAGAATGAAATGAAACAATCATAGAGCAACCTAGAAGCAAGATTTCACAAACACAAAACAAAATGAAGCCAGGCAAGATGTGCAGTACTTGTATCCTAGAGTAAAAAGAAATATCCCAGCAGCCTGTCAACAGCCATTCAATTCAGGGACAGGGGCGCCTGATCAATTTTCAAGGCTGGTTATTTATGGGTAAAGTTTCCAATAACTTTCCAAATCTGGGGTTGTGATTACAATAAGGATAAGACCATGAAACTTTAAACTTCTGCTTCCAGTGATCTTTTGCTCAGCTTACTTCACAACCGTTTTTGCTAGAAATAGCATCTCTGACAACCTCAGCCAACAAGACAGCAGTCAAGACAGTTTTAGCAGAAGGTGGCTCAGTACCTGGAGGCCCCTGTTTACACCCAGATATTTGATGTGGGTAATGATGAAGCCAACCTGTACCTGACCCCTGACCCATATGGGTTTGACATGGTTGATAGCCACCAAGAGTCCATCCCATCCCAGCTCCCTTCCCTGACCCCACACAGGGCACCAATCAACAAGCCAATCAGAATAGCAATCCTGGTTTGGAACAACTGCCTTCAAATATCCAACTGGCTCCCCCATCCACCAGCCAGGCTACATTGTCTGTACTGTACCTGACCCCTGACCCATATGGGTTTGACATGATTGATAGCCACCAAGAGTCCATCCCAGCCCAGCTCTCTTCCCTGACCCCACACAGGGCACCAATCAACAAGCCAATCAGAATAGCAATCCTGGTTTAGAACAACTGCCTTCAAATATCCAACTGGCTCCCGCATCTGCCAACCAGGCTACATTGTCTGTAGCCCAGTGCCAAAGGGCCAGATAATTGCTGGCCAGGTCCCCCAGGAAGTTCCAGCCCTCTGCCAGCATGGCCTGGCCTGGGGCTGATTGCCCACCAGTCAAAGTTTGCTGGCCAGGGCCATGCACAGGACCAACACCTTCATGGTCAGGGGATGCAGCCAGGAAGCCAAAGGAGGCCCCAAGGTCCCGGTTCTGGGAACCAGATCCAATTACCCACCACTCCTGCAGCCAGGCCCTGAGCTTCCCCAACCCAGGTCCAGAACCAGCTGGCACACCATGGCATATGGGCTTTTGAGCGTATGATGCAGCTCTGGATGCATGGCAAGGTGGCCTCAGCCTTGGTGCTGACCAATCCTGGTTGGACCAATGAGAGACATCAAGGAGCCCCTGCATAACCCTGCCCCAAAGGGCAGGCTTTTAATTAAGTCAAATTCTATTTTGAGCTTAAGTTCAAGTAGATTATTATTAGTAGTTTTAAATCAAACTTACCTTGTTCTTTTTGCTTACCTTGGGTTTGTTTTTGCTTTCACTCTTGGTTTGCTTTGCTTTTGCTCCTGTGTGCGCACAGCTATTCATTTTCCTTTATAATTCCTATTTTAATATAGGTTTCTTTCTTTTATTTATCTTAAGCTTATGCAACTGCTGTTCTCTTCCCCTGCAGTATGCAGATCTTTGGCTTGCTGTTGCCAGCAGTTTTCTCCACTACCATGTGTTCTCCTTTTGTCTATCAAACCCAGATGCCAAGAAACTCCCTGCCAATGAAGATCTTCTCCAGGGCTTGGCTTTTCATGCCATATAAATAAAGACACCAGAGAAGTAAGCTTTTTAAGCTGAAATTCTAAGTGGGTTCCCCAATCACTATTCACAGGTTTTTTCTACTTCAATTTTATATTTTCATTTTCAAATTCTAACTTTGAAATTTAATTGGGTTATCATATTTTTTTAAAAGAAGCTTAGGTTTAGAATAGATACATTGTTAGGTCTAAATTTTCTTTCAGAGTTTAAACAGCTAGCATAATTAGAATGGAGATAGCCAGACAACAAGCGTTTAGCTTGTTGTCACCATTCTTTAACATTAGGGATAATTTGACTAGTTTTATGTTGAGGTATTCCATGGGGAATATCCTGACGTAGATATACCTTTGGTTACAAACAAATATTTATCTAACACCTTATTTTATATAGTTTGCTTAGGATTAGTTACCTCTATGACACCTTTTGTGTCTAATCATAAGTTTTTGGCAGGTCCTTTAAAAATACTTCTGCAAACTGTGCCTACTTTCCCACATCTTTTAAACTTATATCCAAACGCTTTACACGGTATAGTTTATAACCTTGCACCTTATTGGGCAAGACCTTACAGTATCTTCTATCACCCAATGCTTGACAAGTCTATCTGATGCTTTCATGTTCATCCCGTACTACAGATTGTCTATAGCGCCTGGCAGCTCTGGAGGGCACAGAAAAGCCAGTAAGACTGATGGGAGGAGGAAGTTGGAATGGGGACTTCTGTTGGTGCGTTCCTGGTGGTTTTAGCTAAGGGTCTGGTCTATCTTGACAAACCCTGGTTATGTCAACAGCTATGAGTATATCCAGATCTCCAGGGGGTCACTTGGATCCTGGGACAGCTCAGATCCCTCCTATAGGGGTTTCTTGAGCCGCCAGATGAAAGAAATGTCAAGGCTGTCAAGACAATCAATGAACGCGGGCATCAGGCCTCAATTCATACAGCTGGTCACCTGGATTCCACTGTGATGATGTCACTCTCTTTAATACTGGGGGCATTGTCTGGGAGCGGCGCCCACTGACCTTTGATGATCTATGTATTAGGGTCCAAGACCACACTTCTCTCCTTGGCCGGCAGATGGTGGCTACTTGTCTGCATACTTGTTTTCTGTGTGAATAGGGGCAGCCAATCATATAAGAAAAAATGCCTCCCACCTGGGGTCACAGCTGCCTATCAACCAATCAAATCAATTTCAGGCAACAAACATAACCAGTGTCAATATTTCTGGTCTTGAGGCAAAGATCTTTATTATTTATCATTGTATAGAGTTTTTGATAGAAGATTGTATGGCAGCAATCTGTAGCTACTAGTTGGGTCTTTAGATACAGCTAAGGCCTGGTGTAATACCCATTTACAGTAGGTAATACTTGCAGCAGGTATGGCAGGAGGTTGGAAAATTGGAAGCCAGTAAGGGCGGTGATGATTGGGTAGATGATTATCAACCAACGGAAGACCTTAGCATGAAGGTTGTATCTTCTGAAGCTCCCAGCAAAGTACGTTAACACATAGTATATGGAGGTGTACACCACAATGGACAGTGTGGAATGCAGGGATACCAGGGGAGACCAGGGTTCAGTATGGGAGGAGTTGAGTTGGCCAGGGCCGTAATGAGGGTCATGACCTAGCCCTTCTGGTGAGGGGCTGAAGAACTCTGGTCCTTATTGATAGACTCCAATCCCAAGGCAAGCTGTAAGCACAGCTGTGGAGATGAGATGGTTCATCTTCCTTGGATTGGAGGGAGTTGGCAGGGACTAACTAGTTTAAAGTTGACTTAAGTTTTAAGTAAATTTAGCTTTATTGAGGGTGTTAGACTCAATAATAGCACAAGCTACCACTGAGGAGGGATCCTTTATTTATAGTGTCCCCCACTGTGCAAAGTTTTGCAAGTGGGTGTGAAAACAGGGATTGGGGATCCCAAAAGTTTGGAAAGTGAGACTTGGAATTAGTTCTAGAGGATAAGGTCAAACAACTGTTCTTGTACAATCTGTTGTTGATTTGGAAGTTCTTGACTGAGGCCAATGGGTTCTTGTGGGCAAGAGGTCATGTGGTTGGAAAAACTCAAGGTACCCTTAGAATCTATTTCTGTCTTGGGGCACATGATTTGGTTGGAGCCTAGACTCAACCTTGAGATCTGAGAAGCAGCAACCCATTGGTCATGGGAGGAATTATTGCTCACATGTAAAACTTGGGCTTGGATTTCTTCTGTTGGGCAGGAATAGTTTTTAGATTCTGAAACCCTATTTCCCCCTTCTTCTGAATGGCAGGCATTTTTCTGGAATATTTTCCCTGCATCCAGGGACTTTTCTGATTAGCTGCAGGTAATGAGGGCTTCTGATTGGCTGTGGTTTGGGGCCTGGGACCCAGGTGGGTGGCTGGTAGCCAACTGGGACCCAGGGAGCAAGCGGGTGGGTTAGGGGCTGGCAGCTGGGGGAGCAGGAGACTGGCGGGAGAGCAGGGGGCTTGCAGGCAGTTGGCTGGGCAGTGGGGGGTTGGCGGGCAAGTGGAGGGTTGGCAGGAGACCAGCTGGTGGCTGGCAGAGGGTGCTGGCGGGCGTGGTGGGCGCCTGCCCAGATGTTAAATTATTCCGGCAGCTATTAAATTCCATTTCTTCCTCAGTTTGATTTTTATTTCCCCCAATTAAAGGGGGAAAGCCCTCATTAAATTTTGCCTCCTTGACTGGAAAACTCCTTTTCTTTTCCAAACTTGTCCTCCAGTAATAATTTGGTTTATGTCAGGAATATTCCTGACACCTGGTGGTGTCCTGTTGGTCCATAGGAGAAAATACACTGGATCTGCAAGTAGATAGTGAGGCTCTCTACTTGGATACTTCTGACTACTAGGCATTAGCTAGTAGTGATACACTGATAGAGATCTACAATCTCTATCTTCAAGGGTGAATATTCTGCTCAATCTCTAATTAAGAGAGCACCTTTTATAGGATGGATAAGCCCATTTGCCAGATTGTTATCTGACGCTTCTAACTCTTAATAGTCAGCCTATCTGTTCCCCAGACTGCTAGCTTCAGCCCCCATAGTTAGGCAGCCATGCTGGTCTGGCATGGGACTTCAATTAATTAACGGACCCCAGCTTATTGTAAAGGGGTCTTGGCAGCATCATATCTACAATCAATGCATATTCAAGATTTAGTTACCCTGTCAATGGGTTTTCACATTCTGCATTATCCTTCTAAAAGGCCTTTAATATTAGTTGTGTGTTCTGATTTGAGTCCAGGTGGGGATGTTTGGCAGAGGCAGCCCTGCAACCATATCCAAGAATCATCAAGCTTATTAGCTTAGGTGTGAACCAATGAGAAGTCCAGAGTGAATGGCAATAAAGCTTCAGGGTAGCTATCAATATTCTGATTACCAAAGCTATTGATGGGATCAATCAGTACTTTTTTAATCTTGACAGCTCTGTGGCAATTGGCTGTCTGGAGCCAATCAGTCAGGGGAATGATGGTCAAGTCTATTATATTATTACAAAGTCCTGACAATAGGTAAATTTTAAGCAACTTCACTTTAAAGATATATTACAAAAACAAAAAATATATAAAGCAAATATTTATACAATATATGTTAGTATATCAATTAAATAAAAAACTTCCTTTAATTTGATAATTTTATTTTATACTTGTTTTATTTACTTTTATAGTTATTTGACAGGAGTGTCATGGACAGATACAAATTAGTTTGTTGTCAAGTGTTTGGGATAGCCACCAAATGCTATAATAAAGTAAATCAAAATAAAATAAAAATTAAATCTCTTTGTTATTAACAGAGAATTTTTGATTATGTGATTGTCAAATTTTAAACGTAAAATGAATATCAATAAATTCAAATATAATAAAAATAAAAAACAAGTATTAAAGAGAAAATATGGTAGGACACACCATCTCAAAAACACCATTTTGATTTACGTCATCTTGATTTTAATTTGCAATGGCGTTTTTTGCGTTAGTGATTTCAAATCACAAAAAAAAATAAAAAAATAAAAAATAGTTAAAATTCACATTTAATTTTATAATGCATCATCTCAAATTCACACCATCTCAATTTCATTATTTCAAGTCAAATTAATTAATACTTATTTTTCTAACTTTATTTATATATGAAATCACTTAGTGTGGGATGTGTTTACACTATCTCAATTTTACATCATCTTGATTTATGCCACTTATCTTAAACTAAAATAAACCTATTCCCATACTAAACCAAAGCCTATTGTATACAATCAGAAGATGTTCCTATAGTATTAATTCAAGACACTTATACTAAGAGCAACCTAAAATAACACCACTATGGTAGTCCTACTAGTGATTATCATTGCTGGGTAAAAAAACAATTTTTGCTATATGTAATTTATAACTTATTTATGCATGGATACATTGATAAGAGTTTCCTTAATAAAATATTTTAATAGTGATTTTAATAGTGATTTTAATATGAAAGGAGGTGATTACAGCATTTCAATTTACGTCACTTCAAATTCCACCGGGTTTCATATCATCCAATTGATTTGATGCGCACAATGGATAGGGGAAAATAAGGGAAAATTACCTATGACACCACACTACACTATATCAATTCCCCTATTGCAATTATTGCTTTCCACTTTTAAAAAGTACATTTTCACATCAATTATCATAGTATTAAAAATGTAAGGAATTCACTGAAACGTTGAATATATATATATTTTGGCCTCCTATAAACAACTGGGTACTTTTTAACCCCAGTTGTATAAGCTAGTTTTTGAGAAATTCAAGTTTTACTCTTTGACCCGGTTGAGGTAGCTCCACTGTAAATTTCTTAATTTGATATAAAAATGGTCAAAAACACTATGTTTTGAGATACAGCACCTCAATTATGTCATTTCAAAAACGCCATTATGACAGCAAGTTTTCATTTAAAACTCAAAGTTTTGCCTACTTATGCTACTGACAAAAAACTATTTTTTTAAAAAAAAACGTTGAAATTTTGACAGTATATGTTTTGTGACTTCTTCTATACTTCTATGTAAAAACATGTTCTACTTTAAATTTAAACATTCCCATTTTTTCCTTTGAAGACTGCCCCTAAATCGCCCATATTTTGATACTAATTCACTTTTAGATGCCTCCCAAGCCTACCACCAAAGCTGTGTCCAAGGCTGCTAAGTCCAAAGTCAATCCTCCCAAGGCCAAAAAGGCCAGAACTAACCCCAAGAAGCAGCCTGCTAAGTCTAAAGCTCCTCCCAAGATCCCCACACTGTCCCCAGAGCCTGAGGAAACCAGCCCCACCCCTCCTCACTATGCCTTTGTATACTCCACATCATATCCCCAGGAGAAGTTATTTAATTTTAACTGCCACTCTGATCCCACATCAGAGCCTGAGGAGGAGCAGGAGTCTGGTTCTCTGGTTGAAAACCAAATTGAGCTCTGGGATGTAAACACCGTCTATAACATTTGCAATCAAAATGGCGCCTTTGCTGTGCTCATCACATACCCTGCTACCTATCCTATAATGTCCAAAAAGGGAGGAGTCAGCTTTGTTTACAAGTGGTACATCTTCAGCTGTAATGACAAGAAGAAACCCATCTGTCAATATCACTTCAAATGTGATAACTTTGGGTGCCCAGCAAGGCTCACCACTTATGGGTTCCCTAGGTTCAAGGAATTAACTGTAGGCCATGGCTGCACCACGCCTTTTGACCCCCTCTATCAAATAATCCTCTGGTTTCTTTGAAAATTTATTCCTACCACCAGGGATAAAACCTTCACTGATGTTGTAAATGATGCCCTCATCAACCTCAATGACTTCCAACTTGCATCTGTTAGTGACACTGCAAAACCACAGAGATATCTCACTGATCAGAGGTATTCTCTGAGCACTGAAGGCGTCAGTGCAACCTCCACTGATCAATTTATCTTGACTATGGAACAAAAACTATCTTGTCATGCAGAGAGATTCCTTCTCCATAACAACAGCTAAAATACACAGGAGCACATTATATGCTTTGCCACAATCCAGGATCTGCATAATCTCTTGAAATGCAAGACTTGGCTTAAAGATGGCACTTTCTCCACCTGCCCAAAGCTCTTCAGCCAGCTTTGGAATACACATGGGCAGGTTGGTAATCTAGTACTTCCCCTGGTCTTCTACTTTCTTCCTAACAAGAAGCAGGACACACATGCCTGTGCTCTCATCATCCTGAAGAACAAGCTTGATGAAATTCTTCCCACCATTGAAGAGGAGCCCACGGAGACTAGAGGGCAAAAGAAGAAGACCCCCTCCCAGGATGAAGATGCCCCCATCCCCAAGAAGCAGCCAGAAAGCCTTCCATACCATGAATATCTGGTAGTGAGTTTTAAGAAGGCTCAGGCCAATGCTTTTATTAGAGTCTTCAAGAGCTCCTCCCAGGGATGCTATTTTCACTTCTGGCAGGCACTCTGCTGCCGCCTCCAAAAGTGCTCTGATCTGCATGAGGTTATAAACGCAGAAGGCACCAAAGAAGCCAAGGACATGTTCAACTGCTTTGCTACCCTTTCTCTGGTTAGAAAGTAGAAAACCAATGCCTTCTATGACGCCCTCCTGTGCAATTCCTATATTATTGTCAACCAGTCAGCCTTCACAAACTTTAATGAGTATTTTGAAATTCAATGGGTTTGCATCTTCCAAGAAGCACGCCCCATCAGAAAAAGCTGTGGCTTAATCACCTGGAACTGCTTCAAGCAGGTCAAAGATGGTCTCATCAAGACCACCTTTCCCTTGAAGGGTGACATAGCCAATTTGCAACTAGGGTAAGAGTCAAGAAGCCCAAATTCAACAAGATCCTTATTCACTTGAAAGCACAGCAGGCCATTTCTGCCCAGATCTTTAAAGCTGACATGAAGACCAAGGGTGATCCCCCTAAGCAGACTAAGGTGGTAAAGAAATATACTGAGATCAGCAAGGTAGTCTTTGCCTACTATCCTAAGGATAGAAATCTTGGGCATCTCCAAGCCATCTCTGTTGCTCTTTCACCAATGTTTGAGCCTATTTGCAATAAGCTCTTTTTTATCTTCTCTCTTATTTCCTTTAGTTTTTCCATCTTTTGAATTTTATTCAGTATTTGGTACAATTATATGCTTATTTTAAAGTATATATCATAGCTATAATAGATGAAAATGGTTGTTTTTGTGTATATTTTGACTTTTGAGCTTTATTCAGCCTTGATACTATTAATTGAACCCCTTTTTATTGCATATTTGGAATCCTGAGCCCTTTTTAAGCCTAGTGTTGCAACTGAGTCTCCCTCCTTGCCTGCTAACGTATCTTACAATACACGGGGGTGCTCAAGGAGCCGCCCCTTGATGTGTCTAACAGCATGTATCAATCTGAAAGCAATATCAAACTGAAGGAACTTTCTATTAACTAGAAGCACTACCAATTCAATATGCTGATCCCTGCACAATTTATTTTTTGGCTTAAAATCTACATGGAACATGTCACTATGCTACCCCCTTGTGGCCTTCCCCATATGGTATATTAATCACAATATTCTACAATAAACAATACCTTATTCTATTCATTTCTGTACTTTCTATTGTACTGTTATCTTCTCCAATCAAAAAATGAACTCTAATTGGTTCAGTTGCAACAGTGGTAGCAGCAGTAGGTTCAAAAACTACCTAAAAGAAAAATTCCCACTAAGAAAGGACAGAGTACGGGGTGGATGGATACTCCCCATCAAGAAACTTTCCATCCAATCCCTGAGGGAGACATCCCTGAGGGGTATGTTATCTACCAAGACTAGTTGATGCTCACAAGCATTTACAACTATCTCTGCCTTGGGCAGCGCAACACAAGTACCATCCTGCCCCAATCAGACCTTTCACAACACATGCTAAATCTCCATTTTGAGTCTTTTGTGGGTGGTGTCAAAGGAGCTGACATTGTCAGTTGGCTCCACTCAACTGAAACATGCCTTCATATCTGTCAGGTGCCTGAGCCCATGTAGGTTGCCACCGCTTTGGAGCGCCTTACAAGGACTGCCATAGTGTAGCTCATCAACTGGGACATTCAGGAGATAGATGTCACTTGGGCGTCATTCAGGGATGCCGCAAAGTCCCATTACAGTGAAAAACTTTTCACCTATTGTGGTGGGAACTCCCCTCCTGGCCATTAAACAGACCAGGTCTGTCCCTGAATATCTTGCAGCCTGGCAACAAGCCCTTGCCACCTGCCCCCAAAGCTGTCACCAACAGGAACACCATGCTCCTTACACTAATAGTCAATGGGCTCAAGCCCCATATCTGCAAGTGGGTTCCCGTGAGGCACTGTAATTCAATCAATGCCTGTTACAAGGCCATTGTGGAGGTCAATAATCAGGCTTCCATGGGCTTCTTTAGGTCCAATGATGCACCACCCCAGTCTTGCTCTGCACCTGGCAGTGCCCATAATCAGGTGAGCCGCTGCCAGCTCTGCCAATAAGAAAATGGGGTTAAGCGTCCCTACAAGGGGGAAATCCAGCTAGCACAAATTGAGGACCAGGGAAAAGCCTGGGGGTTGTAGTTACAAGAGATTCTACAACCCCACTTTACCCTCACTCTCAATCCCTCCTTGCAAAGAACCCCTGTGATTACAATGTGCATGAAATTGAAACCCCTGACATATTCCAGGTCCACAGCAACAACCCTGTACTCCAAGCAAGCCATTCTTCAAATAAAGTAACTCACTTGGTCTATCCCTTCTGTTTCTGTGGGAACACCCACAAACTATTGGTAGATACTGGGGTCAATCACACTATGGTTGACCAGGCGTTTACCAACTCTCAACAACTAGAACAAGTAACAAGAAGGTTCAAGGTAGTAAAAGTGGCTGACTCCTGTAGATTAGCAATTACCCATGAGACAGTGCCCTTCTCTGTGAGGATGAGGAATATCCAGATTAAGCTCTCTGGGCTAATCATGGTAGGGCTCAGCCACAATGTCATTGCTGGCCTTGACTGGCTTTGTCACAAACGTCCCTATTTCAACTGGGATATATCTGTAATTACCCTCAATAGAAATGGGGTGGGTTTCCAGATCTATCCTATCAAAATGGGCAAGTTATTGCATGATGCCGTGTTTTTCAGAATCACAGAGACAGGTACATACAATTTCAAGGGGGAAACTGGACTTTAATCAATGTTCAGTCAAAGTTATCTGCGCCAAACCACTTGCGGCCCCCTTGGCCACTCCAACTACACCAGAACTTGTCACACTCCTCAAGGAGTATAAGGACATTTTCAGTGATACACTGGATTAACTACCTCCTCCCCAGGAGATGAAGAATGCTGTACAACTACAAGGATTGCTACCCAAGGCGCGCCCCCTCTATTGTCTGATGCCTAAGGAAGACAAAACTCTCTGTCAACACCTTGTGGATGAACTTGACAAGGGTTTCATCTGCCCTTCCCTCTCACCCTATGGGGTTGCAGTTTTCTTGTAGCCAAGAAGGATGGGTCCCTTCAGTTAGTGACTGATTACCATTCCCTAAACAAAGTGACTTTCAAGAACAAGTACCCCCTGCTGTTGATTGACGACCTGTTTGACACAATTGCGGGTGCAAAAGTCTTTAGTAAGATTGATCTCACTGAGGGATACAACCAGGTCCGCATTGCACCAGGGGATGAGGCAAAAACTGCCTTCTGAACACGCTACGGGTTGTTTGAGTGTTGTTTCATGAGCTTTGGAATGACCAACACTCCCTCCATCTTTTCCATATTGATGAACAGAGCATTTGAGGATCTGATTAGAAAGTGTGTTGTTGTGTACCTTGACAACATTATTGTCTTCAGTCAAGATCAAACCACACACCTCCAACACTCCATGATGTCCTCAAAACCCTTTGTAAAAACCAGCTGAAGGCCAAGCCTTCCAAATGCAAATTCCTCAGGTCAGAGCTCCCATTTCTTGAGCACACCATCTCTTCCCAGGGAATAAAGCCCAAACCTACCAAGATTAAGGCAATCACAAGCATGCTATCCCTCACTGATGTGGGCCAGGTGTGCACATTCTTAGGCATGGTTGCCTACGTGCACAAATTTATCCCCAATTGCAGAGAACTAATTGAATATCTCACCAAGCTTCTAAACACCAAATAGCACTTTCAATGGACCCCTGCCAGAGATCAAGCCTTTGAGACGTTGAAGCAATGACTTATAAATGCACCTGTATTGCAATTCCCCAATTGGAACTGCCAGTACAAACTTGAGACTGATGCCTCTAACAGAGCCATAGGGGACGTACTTTGGGTGGAAACTGACAAAAGTGCCTTCCTCCCTGTGGCCTACAAATACAGGAAGCTCACCAACTCAGAGCAACAATACCCCATACATGACAAGGAGTTAGCAGCAATTGTGCACTGAGTCAAGAAATGGTGTTGTTATCTGGAAGGAGCCACCTTTCCACCCTGTGTCCTGACAGACCATAAGTTGCTCCAATACTTCAATACACAGTTCCATTTGACTTGACATCAGGCAGGCTATGTCAAACACCTGTCCCCTTACCAACTACACATCAAATACAAGCCTGGAAAGGAACTTGTCACTTCTGACATCCTCTCAAGGTTATACGTGGCATCCATCACAAGGACAACAGCCTAGATCCAGATTGGCCAATGATTTAACTGCGTCCTGAAGCAACCCACTACAAAGGTCTTAACTCCACAACTATCTCCAAATTAAAGCACAACAAAAGTCAGTTCACCACTGATGCTGGCAATGTCTGTTGCTGGGCAGAAACAGGTGAGAAGACTCCGTACTTTCCACCACCCAGCAAGGAGATACCATACTGCATTACCACCACACCTTGGATCACACCAGAGGGTGCAACTTTTTTGAAATAATGAAGTATAAGGTTTGGTGGCCGTGTATGCGTCAAGGCATCCTGGACCTCCTCAAAACCTGTGTGTTGTGCAAGAAAATACGTCAAAAAATGCACCCCCAAGTCTGTACTGTTCATCAAAGCCATGTAGCCCTTTAAACAGTGGGCCCTTGACATTGTTGGATCCCTTCCTGAGGATAAACTAGGCAAAAAGTACATCATTACGGCCTTTGATTATTTTACCTGTTAGCCAGTAGCGTGGGCAACCACTAACCACACCACCACCACAATCACCCACTTTATTGGTAAAGAGATTATGGCCCACTTTGGGTGACCCAAACATCTCATCACAGTGTTAGGAATATTCCTGACATAAATCAAATCCTGACCAAAGGGATATGTTGGGAAAAGATAGAAGAATGCCCAATTAAAGAGGCAAAATTTGATGAAGAATTTCCCCCTTTATTTGGGGAAAATAAAAGTCAAATTGAGGAAAAAACAGATTTATTTAGA
Source organism: Entomophthora muscae (assembly GCA_014839935.2). Taxonomy (NCBI): domain Eukaryota; kingdom Fungi; phylum Entomophthoromycota; class Entomophthoromycetes; order Entomophthorales; family Entomophthoraceae; genus Entomophthora; species Entomophthora muscae. The sequence continues at coordinate 102,634 of QTSX02002206.1, forward strand.
TGCCAGAATTATTTATCATCCAGGCAGACACCTTCCGCCACCACGCAGACGCCCATCACACCCACCAGCACCCTCTGCCAGCCTCCCTTCACCCAGCCAGCTGCCAGTGGGCCTCCTGCTGACCCTATGCTTCCCTGCTGAACCCCCACCACCCAGCCAGCCACCCGCTTGCCCAGCCAGGCCCCTGCCTGCTTGCCCACCCAGCCGCCTGCAAGCCCGCCGCCAGCCTCCCAGCTGCCAGCCAGGTCCCTGCCGGCCACCTGCTTGCCAGCCCCCAGCCCATCTGCTTGCTCCCTGGGCCCCAGTTGGCTGCCAGCCACCCACCTGGGTCCCAGGGCCCACCCTGCAGTAAATCAGAAGCCACTGTCACCTGCAGCCAATCAGTAAAGTCCCTGGTTGCAAGGGAAAATTTATTGATTAATTCCTGCCCTTCAGAAGAAGGGCAAATCCAAGGTTCAGATTCTACAAATTATTCTGACTCTCCAGAAGATGAGAAAAATCAAGTTTTAAAAATTAAGAATAATTCAATTCCAAGCCAATGGGATTCAGGGGATCAAATCACATGGTTGAGTCCAGACCCCAGTCAACCTAAGCCTCCCAAAGTAAAAATAGAGTTTGAAAATCCTATGAGCCTTCAGCATCACCTGACTCCACTCCCAGGGAAAACCATTGCTCCAGTCAAGAATGGCCAAACCCCCAACAGATTGTCAAGGAACAAGAATTTTCTCACCTGCTCAAAACCCAATTCCCAATCACCTTGTCCAAACTTTTGGGCTCCTCAATCCCTTGCTTTCATTCCCACTTGCAAAAATTTGCAAGTGGGAAGCACTATAAATAGGGGAACCCCTCCTCAGTAATAGCTTGTGCTATTATTGAGCTTAATACCCTCAATAAAGTGAAATTCTACTTAACAACTTAAGTCAACTTTAATAGTTAGCCCTAGCCAACCTCCCTCCAATCCAAGGAAGATGAAACATCTCATCTTCACAGCTGTGCTCACAGCTTGTCTTGGGATTGGAGGCTAACAACAGGGATCAGAGTTCTTTGGGCCCTCTACAGAAGGGCTAGGTCATGACCCTCATTACGGCCCTGGCCAACTCAACTCCTCCCATACTGAACCCTGGTCTCCCCTGGTGTCCCCCACATTCCACGCTCTCCATTGCAGTGTACACCTCCATGTACTACATATTAACCTACTTTGCCAGGAGCTTCAGAAGATAATAACACACACTAAGGTCTTCTGCTGGTTGATGACCATATACCCAATTATTGCCACCCTGACTGGATTCCAATTTGCCAACCTACTACCATACCTGCTGCAAGTGGTACCCACAGTTTTGGGGGTATTAAAGTATAATAACACCCCCACAGGGCTATCCCAGCAAGCCTCAGGAACAACCTTGATCAAATAATTGATCCTCTTGTGTGTGACCTCCCTGGTTGCGCTCATCACTACCTATTACACCTGCCTTAGATGTTTCCAAACTCTCCGGCCTAGAGGAGATAAGACTCATCCCACAGCTACTCACCAAGTACAGAATGTGGTTCTTAACCATCTATCCAAGGCCACCATCCACTCCAGCAAGAAACAAGCCATTTTTACCCTGCTCTCTTTTTCTCACACACCATTTGAATCTGATCCCTCTGAGTACACCACAGACATTCAGAAGGTACTCCATGTGGCTAACCATCTCACCAGTCAACAACAAGACTGGTTTGCAGCGGTCAATCTCAAGGAGCCCAACTTACGCCATGACTTCCATGCCTTCAGTCAAAGATTACTGGACTCTGTCAGTTCACCTGAAGACATAAATAATACCCAACATAAGTTATATTTCCTCCAACAAGGGACTTCCTCCACAGCCAGTTACACCAAGAGATTCTCCTAGCTTAAAGAGGCGCTCCAACTAGGCTATGATGAAGCCTGCTACCTCTACTATGCAGGGCTATCTCTCCAAGTTCAGGAGTTCCTACTCCACCATAAACTTCCTGACACCTATGAGGAAGTAATCAAGGAAATTTAAGCTTGGGGAGGTTGTTACAAGGAGACCCTGGCCAAGAAAACCACCCATATAGCTGCAATACAGGTACTCTCTCCTAAGGCCAATACCAAGGAGAAACCCCTGCGTCCAGGAGTGGTCCCTAAACCGGGCAGAGAATTTATGCTCTCCAGCAAAGAGAAGGCCCACCAAGTAGCTCATGGGATTTGCATGTATTGTGGCCTAGCAAGGCACACAGTCATAAATTGCCCTATAGCCCGTCCAAACCCTTTTAAACCCCCTTCAAACCCCCAACCATTGATGGTAGTTGACAAGGAAGGTAATAAAGAAAATACCTCTTGCTATTCCATGGTGCCTATAACAATTTCCTCCAGTAATAATAACATCTAAACTACAGTATTGCTAGACACATGGGCCATGGGGAATTTTATTGATCTCCTACTCCTCAAAACCCTAGGTTTGCAAACCCAACCAGGAGGGACAGCTAAACTAGCCAATGGAAGCACCCCACTGGTATACAGAGTCATCCAACCCACGACAGTAGAAATTGGCAGAATACCTTTTGAGCTCAACTTTTCAGATCTGAAGGACCTGTCCTTCCCTGTCATATTGGGAATGCCTTGGTGGGAGCAAGAAAAGTGCAATATTGATTGGGACACCCACCAAGTCAATATCTCCAGCAATGGGAAGTCTGGCAACATGAAACTGGGACAAACCACTGCTTCCTCCCTGAATGTGGTGGATATCTTGCCCACTCTAGAGAGCATCCTATTGCAATATGAGAAGTTTTCAGCAAATCCCCCTTGCAAACCCTTCCTGAGCAAAGGGCAACCAACCTTCACATCAAACTCATGCCTGGAGAGACACCCAGGTGGGGCAAGGTCTACCCTACCACACATACCCAAGGTATTGTCTTGAAAGAGTACATCTCAGAATTGGTTGCCAAAGGCCACATAAGACGTTCTCAGTCCTTGTGCTCCTCCCCAATTTTTTTTGTAAAAAAGAGCAACCAGGGACTACAACCATGCGTAGACTACAGCCTGCTCAATGCCATCACAGTGAAGGATTTCTACCCAGTTCCCTCTGCAGAGCAATTGACAGATTGCTTGACAGGAGCCTACATATTTTCCAAACTTGACCTCCACAATGCCTACAATCAGGTCCAAATTGCAGAAGGCAACAAATAAAAAACAGTGGTCTGCACAGAGTTTGGGTTATACAAGTACTTGGTTATGCCTTTTGGCTTGTGCAATGCCCCTTCAGCATTTCAGGCCCTCATGAGCAAGATCTTATTTGAACTCCTGGACGTATGCATGGTAGTATACTTGGACAATATCTTAGTATACTCAAAGGATGCAACCACCCACCTCCAGGACCTTGAAAAGGTCCTATCTAGACTTCAGAAGGCTAAACTCTACTGTAATAAGGAGAAGTGTGAGTTCCTGAAACCTGAGGTAGAATTCCTAGGTTATGCCATTTGAAGGGGTGGTTTTGCAGTTGCTCCATCCAAGGTTGCAGCAGTACAGGACTGGCCCACCCCAAACTCCAGGACCAAGCTTAGGGGGTTCTTAGGTTTGGCAAACTTCGGCAGGAAGTTTATTAAGGACTTTGCCAAGATAGCCCACCCACTCACCATCCTCATAGCTAATAGTGTACCCTTTGAATGGTTGGATGTAGCCCAAAAGGCCTTTGAGACCCTTAAGGTAGCTTTCACCTCGGCCCCGGTACTGAAAAGACCAGACCCAGAGCTCCAATTTTTTTGGAGACCAATGCTTCCAATTTTGTGTTAGGGGCGGTCCTGATTAAGAAAGGGGAGCCTGGAGTATACCACCCTGTGCCATACTTCTCCAATAAACTGTTGGACTGGGAACGGAACTACAATGTCTACAAAAAGGAACTCATGTCAATTGTAAAGGCTTTTGAACATGGGCAAAGATACCTAGAAGGAGCCAAGCACACTGTCATTGTTTGTACAGATCACAGGAACCTTCTATATTTCACAGAAAGCAGGAAGATCTGCCAGCAATTGGCTAGGTGGGCCTTGGACTTATCCTCTTATAATTTCAAGATTAACTACATCCCAGGTCACACCAATGAGGCTCCTGACGCCCTTAGTTGAAGGGAAGACCTCAACAATGGAGATCACTCATAAAAACATTTCAACACCTGCCCAGCCCTTAGGCCCAAACAATTCTTGCTCACGGTCCTGGGCATCACCCAACCCACCACCACCTTGGAAGATGAGATCAAGGCAGCTCAAAAGGATTTGCCCATGATCCAAGGGATAGTGACCAAGATGTCTTCTGACAACCCAAAACGCAGCTACAAGCTGAGACAGGGTCTACTCTTCAGACACAATAGACTAGTGGTTTCTCCAGGAGCTATTCAGGACCAGGTACTCAGAGATATCCATGACTCTCCCCTGGGAGGACATGGGGGTAAAGAAAACCATGAAAAGGCTCCGCTTGGACTACAGTTGCCCTACATATTTCCCCAGGTGAAGGACTACATTGGTTGGTGTGTATCATGTATGAGGAACAAGCACTCCATGCAGAAACCTCACGGCCTCCTCCAACCCCTCCAGATTCCCACAATACCCTGGGAATCAATATCCATGGATTTCATCACCAATCTCCCTCTGAGCAAAGGTTTCACCGGCATCCTGGTATTTGTAGATTGACTCACCAAGGCAGCAGAGTTTTTGGCCTGCTCTAGTGGAATGACAGCCATAGCCACTGCCCGCCTGTTCCTTGAGCACATCTACAGACACCACAGACTACCAAAAGATATTATCTTTGTTGTGTTCTGAGGTGCGGCACAGACACACAACAGCAAATCCTAACCTTAGGATTGGATTTGTACTAAGTCTTGGTTAGATGACAGGGAAGACTATGCAATTACCTTGCGGCCCTGGAAGAATAATCTCTACTAGTTGTGGCTAGAGAGAGGCGCTGAAGTACGTGGAGACACAAAGAAAAAAATGTGAATAAAACTTAATTTTATTGGTGAAATAGGAAAAGGAATATATAGTGGTTGTTGATACCACAAAACACTACCAGGACAGTAGGATCACTTGCCACAAGCATGAGTGGGGCAAGTGAGATGCACAGGGTCAAGAAACTGAACAATTTTATTTTCTGATTCAGTCATCAACTCATTTTGAGAGGCAAAAGCAAAAGCAAGAGATTTGTCTTTGAAATGGCCCACCAAAGGCAAAATTGACACATGGTGAATAGCAGTATTCATAACATTGCCCTCCCCTAGATTGGCCTTAGGGGGCGGTACTTGCGGAGGAACTTGGCATGCACTCAAGCAAAGGGACAACCACTGGAGAGGAGCTTTACAGTGTATTCAGACCCTCATTTAAAGGTCACTTCCAAAGGGCTAATCCACAGAGTGTCCAGTTTATGCACGCGCCCACCCACTCTGTGTTGGTAGTAAAGAACACGGTCACCAATATCAAATTCAGGCAAGGGGGAGCATCCCACATTATTGGGAGAAAGCTCAAGCATCTTAGTTTTGTATGCAGAAGTGTAGGCAGTGGCCTGTATATCAATTATGCGGTTGACTAGATCCTTGCTGTGGTTGTCAGGATTCATGGCCTTATCAGAGGAAAGCAGGGGGGCCCCAAGAGCAATGGGGTAGTAGCCTCTTGCCCATACAGCATAGCAAAAGGGGAGTACCCAGTGACACAATATTTGCTAAGGCAATACACAAAGAGTGCAGCAGGTAAGTATAGGTCCCAGTTGGCAGCGTCAGAGTAGGTGAGCTTTCTCATTATGGAGACCAGCGTTGAATTTGCACGCTCAACGGCCCCATTGGTAAAAGGGTTGTAGGGGGAAGAGAAAGACTGGTGAGACCCCAAAGCTTTGACAACAGATGTTACCAGCTTGGCGTTGAAGTTAGTCCCATTATCTGAGAGCAACACTTGAGGACAGACATGGTGATAGAAAACATCTTGTAACAGGAAGGCAGCAGTTGTCTTAGCCGTGATGTCCTTTGTAGGGCAAGTCTCTACCCACTTTCTGAAGTGATCAACAGCAATCAGGATAAAGCAACACCCAGAACATGAGCGGGGGAGAGGACCTACTGTGTCAATGCTGACCATATGAAAAGCATGTTGAGGGGGAACTAATTTGAATTTGTGGACAGCAGCTTGGGGCCTCTGCAGCTGGTAGTTTTGGCAACTAGCTATGACGTCTGGGATCGGCAGGCAAAGGTTTTCCCAGAAGTAATTCTTCTGAAGCCAGTCAAAAGTCTTGGTGATGCCTTCATGCCCAGTCTCTTTATGAGCTTGCAACACCAACATGAGGCAAATACTGGGCCGTACATAAGGCAGATATTGATCTTGTACTTTCTTTTTGAGCTGATTGTTGCATATGAGGGTACCTTTAGATAGCTTGGACAAGGCCAGTTGGACCTCTTCTGTCTTGCTTTCCCAAGAAGAAGGGTATTCAATCAGTTTGTACAACTGGTCAGCCTCCGCAGGATGTAAAGCAAGAATGAGCATTCTGGATAGCCCATCAGTGTTCTGATGTTGAATCCCAGGGCAATGGAGCACAGTGAAGTCATAACCTTGCAGACGTAGGGCACATCTATCTAGGCGCCCTTCTGGCTCCTTAAGTTGTTGTAACCATTTAAGCAAAGCGTGGTCAGTGACAACTGTGAAATGGGTACCATACACGTAGTGGCTGAACTATTTGACTGCATGCAACACAGCAAGACACTCCTTTCTTTGACACTGTAATTCTTCTCATGCGTGTTTAGCATGCAGGAAGTGTAAGCCAAAGGATGGTCTACACCCTTGCTGTCTAGTTAGGACAGAATAGCCCCAATAGCAAGATTGCTAGCGTCAGTGTATAGGATGAACTCCTTATTATAGTCAGGATACACTAGGATTGGCGCCTCTTTGAGTTTTTGCTTAAGGGTTTCAAAGGCTTGCTGCTGACTGGCAGTCCATTCAAAAGGGAAATTACGTAACAGCTGGACTAGAGGTTCACTAGTATTGGCAAAGTCAGGAATAAACTGTCTGTAGTAGCCCATCATCCCTAGAAAGACTTGTACCTCTTGCAGGTTGGTGGGCAGAAGCATTTTATTAATGGCTTCAACCTTCTTAGTAATTGGGCAAATCCCTGTCTGGGTTGCTTCATGGCCCAAGAATTTAAGATGCTCTTTGAAGAAAGCACACTTGGAAGGTTTTAGTTTGAGGCCAGCTTCTCAAATCTTTATGAACACCTCTTTGAGGTGAGCCAGGTGATCAGTGAAGGTAGCGCTGAAGACTGTTATATCATCTAAGTATACCAGGACACATGACAGCTTCAAGTTGCAGAGGATGGAGTCCATGGCCCTTTGAAAGGTGGCCAGGGCATTGCAGAGTCCCTGCAGCATGCAAGTAGGCTCAAATAGCCCTTCAGATGTAATGAGTGCAGCTTTTTGGCAATCCTTTGGCAATAGGTCAACTTTCCAGTATCCAAATGCCAAATCTATTGTGGAGAAAAACTTAGAGCCTCCAAGACGTTGGAGAGCATCATCAATACATGGCAAGAGGTACAAGTCCTTCTTTATCAAAGATTTCAATTGGCAGTAGTCCATCAAAATACAATGAACTCCATCTTTCTTCTTTAAGATGAGTAGCAGGGATGTCCAAGGACTTTGGAAAGGTGCCAGCAGCCCAGTGTCCAACAGTTGCTTGAACTCTTTAGATACATGGACGTCCTCTACACAACTGCGGCAATATGGTTTAGCACAGAAGGGAGGAGCCTTGCCAGTGTCAATCTGATGGATAACGCCTTTGGCTAACCCATAGTTGGTACTGTCCTTAGCAAAGGTGTCAGAAATTGATCTAGTAAGTCTAGCACCTCTTTCTGTTGAACCAGGGACAGCTGTGGAAAGTCTTGCACAGTGAACAAGGATAGGACTTGGGGTTCATCCTCAGGTAGGTTAAAATCTTGAAACATGCCAAAGGGATGAAGAGACAGGACATCAGGAGCGCTAAACAACTTGACATATCCAACAACCTGCCCCCTAGACACAGTCATGGGGAGAGCAGTCAAGTTGGCTACCAACAATTGAACAGGGTCCTTATGGGAGACATATAGGATTCCAGGACAGAGATAAGGTTTGTTGCGTCCTAGCAAGGGGGGAGAGTACAACTCCAAGAAGGTTTGTTCAGGTAGTTCATATGATATCTGGGAGTCTAGGATATCTGCGGAGCCAGGGGGGATGGTGACAGCAGACATGGCTAGAAGAGGGATCCTCTCAGACGCAGGACAAGCCATGTGTGGACATTTCATGTTTGAAGAGTGGGTGCACTATTTGAGGGTAAAAACCCCAGTGGGGTATTCCAAAGCGCACATCTTCAGGCGCTTCCTGGGAACTTTAACTGGCTCTTCAAAGATCAGAGGGACTTTGTATCCAAGAATAGAGAGGTAACCATCTTTCAAGTTGATTATCCTATTATATTCCATAAGGAACTGAGTGCCAACTAGGAGATTGTAACTCTTGTTTTCCAAGACAACTGCTGGCGCAGCTAAGAGAAGCTTGCCAAACTGCATGGGTAGAGCGGAGTACACTCCTATGACGCGGGTCATAGACAGTCCAGCTGTGCCATACAACTGGTGATAATTAAGGTCAGGGGCAAGTTTGAGTTTCTTCACAAGCTTGGAGGAGACAACGTTGACTGGCAAGCCAGTGTCTAAAACAGCCTTGATCTTTACTTTTTGAATGGATATCTCTACTCAAGTGGTAGTGCAACCAAAGGGCAGAAGGACAGCCAAGATATCTTGAGCCTCTGCTAGCTCCTTATCCCACTTCTCAATCATGCATCTTAATCCTAAGAACTCCTTATAAACAGTTTGAAGAGGTAGCAAAACAGATAAATTCTTGAAGACAGCGTCAGTAACCTTGGCAGCTTCTTCTGACAACTCCACTAGCACAGGGGACTTCTTAGCTTGAGTGAGGTAAGGGCAAGAGACAACTTCTTTGGCTTCAGGCAAAGGCTTAGCGGTAGTTGTAGTCTTTTCTGATTGCAATTTATAGGGGACTGTAATAGTTTTGAGAACAGCCAGAGCAGAGTACTCATATGCATTAGCAGTGTCTGTATCAGAGTCATCCAGGTAAGAGTTGTCAGAGATATTGTGGAACAATATGAGGATAGGAGGAGCCTCATTATCAGCAGGCTCAGAGTCAGATATAGAGGGAGGGATTGAAAGAGACTGGGAAGAATTGTCAACCAAGAGCGTCTCTGCCTCTAGGTTGACTTCTCTTTTCCCATCTGCTCTTTTGGATCAGCTCCTTCAACCCGCAGGTTGGTGCAGACTCAAGAATGGTGACCTATCTGACCACAGTTGTGGCAACCTTGGCGTCAAGGAGGATTTTGCGAGTTCATGGTAAGAATGCAAGGACCACGGGAAGACAAACCAGAGTTAGAAGCAGCTTGAATTTCCCTAACAACTGCTCCAGAATGGGTAAGGTGCATTTCCTGCAACAGCATCTTTATGCTCTTCATTGAGGAAAGCATAGCTTTATGGGCTTTGAAGTGAAGACACAGGAGCTGGTTAACTTTGAGGGCTTGAGTGCAAGCCATGTAAGCTTTGTGAGCTGTCAACTGTCTGATTGTTATCATTTGTTGTCCCTCCATGTAGAATCTGTCTGCAAATTCAGCTATAGTCTCTTTAGGTTTGAAAGCAATGTGCATAAAAGCGTCCTTTTTTACTTCCAGGCTAAGGTCACCACCAAACTTGTCAATCAGAAGCTGCTTCATATCTTCCCACGTCTCAATGGTGGGTAGTTCAGGCACCACCACCTCCTGGAAAGTCAGATGTAGACAGGTCATAATATGTTATTTCTTAACCTTGTCTGATGCTTGTCTCATGGCAGTTTTGTAGATAGTTAGGAAAGTTGCAATGGTTGAGGTTCTGGGGTCAAAGACTTGCTTAAAGGTAGGCTTGAAGTGTGCTTTGGGAGTTGGACCACCATTGTTGCTATCAAGTACGTTTATACGTGGGGAAAATTCTGCTTTGGATTCAGAGGGGGGCTGTCTAGTCCACAGCTGACAAACACTTTCTTCAAGGGTAGTCAGGGTCTCAACAGTGCGGGCACTTGTATCGATAGCTTGAGTGGTCTGTTGTTTAGTAACATCTAAGTGTTGACCTTGGGAGGTCATTACTGTGGAGAGCTCAGCCAGTTGAGAAGTAAGAGATGGTCCCACAGAGAGGCAAGGGATGAACCTGTTGTTCACAGAGTTGATCAATTAACTCATCTCTTGTACATCTCTATCCATCTCAGTATGGTCCTGCTTCAAATGATCCACCTTGTTAGCTAGGGCAATTAGTTCCCTAGCACATTGGATTTGAGGGGCTCCTGGTAAGACAGGGCAGCAACCATCTTTGTCAACAACCACAACTGGACTAGCAGCAGCTGACATAATCTTGCATAAGGCAGCAAGTTCTTGCTGTAGCTCAGCAACTTGAGCAGTCAACTCAAGTACCTGGGGGTCAGGTTGAGGAGCCTAAGTAGGACGTCCTTGACTGCAAGTAGCTGTACGTAGCTCTTGAATAGCATCTCATATTTTCTGCTCTCTATCCACCAAGTCATCAGAAGGGGGAGAGGGAGGAACATCTGGCTTGGGCGTAGATAATTCATTCACTTGACTCTGGAGTTTAGCTATAGCAGCGGCGGTGGCAGCTCTCTCTTGACCAAAAGCTATACTGAGTTCATTAAGGCTGTTAGCAGCAAATTCTGCTACCTGCTGTAGTTGCTCAAATGAATAAGTGCTGAATGCATTGAGTTGCTGCACAAGTTTGAAGTTGGAGAGATAAGCGTTCAAGGTGGAATTGACTTGAGTTTGCCAGGGTTGTTCTAGATGGTGAAACTTGTGTAGACACTCCCTGACGTATTCAGGGATGGACTAGAAAATTTGTTTGATAGAATTAACCAAACAGGTCTGGGAGATAACAGAGTTGAGCTGATTATCAGATACCAAGGAAAACAGGGAATGAATCCACTGTTGGTAGGCAGTGAACTGGTACCAGTGATGAGTAACCGCTGCTTGTAGAGACAAGATTTCCTGGACGTGGAGCCCCAACACTATCTGATGGTGGACCAAGGCAGACTGCACAAGGACAATAGTAAGTGCTCAGCGGAGCTAGCTGCTGAGAGGAGATGCTGTGGAATTTGAGAAGACACAATTAATTTGTAGTATTCAGCCCAACTGAACTGCAACTGAAGGCAAAGGATGGCTCCTTCACAGGCTATCCCAAGGGCTACTGCCATGACTTGTTCTAAGTCAGGGGTACCCATGGGGTAAGCAACTAGGCAGGGACCATTACTGAGGTTCAGTACAGTAGGAATAATAGGTGAGTTGGCAATATCTTCCTCAATAGGAGGGCTGGTAATTTCAGGTGAAGTTGGCTCTTGTATAGGAGGAAGCAAAAGACCTGAAAACAGGGATGCAAAAGGGATAACCAAGGGGCTTACAGCCCCTGTAGTAGCACCATTTTTGTTGTGTTCTGAGGCGCGGCACAGACAAACAACAGGGAATCCTAACCTTAGGATTGGATTTGTACTAAGTCTTGGTTAGATGACAGGGAAGGCTATGCAATTACCTTGCGGCCCTGGAAGAATAATCTCTACTAGTTGTGGCTAGAGAGAGGCGCTGAAGTACGTGGAGACACAAAGAAAAAATGTGAATAGAACTTAATTCTATTGGTGAATTAGGAAAAGGAATATATAGTGGTTGTTGATACCACAAAACACTACCAGGACAGTAGAATCACTTGCCACAAGCATGAGTGGGGCAAGTGAGATGCACAGGGTCAAGAAACTGAACAATTGTATTTCCTGATTCAGTCATCAACTCATTTTGAGAGGCAAAAGCAAAGGCAAGAGATTTGTCTTTGAAATGGCCTACCAAAGGAAAAATTGACACATGTCAATTAGCAGTATTCACAACAGTCTTGGACAGAGGATCACAATTCACCTCCAAATTCTGGGGCAAAATCATGAGGCAGTTACAGATAAAGCTGAATATGTCAACCACTTTCCACCCACAGACCAATAGACAGACAGAAAATATCAACCAAATCTTGGAAACATACCTCCAAGCCTATGTCAACGCCAAAAAAGACAACTGGTCAGTTTTGTTGCCCTTAGCTCAGTTCAGCTACAATAGCTCCTACCACTCAGGGACTAAGATGACCTCCTTTAAGGCCAACTACGGCTACTCTCCCCAAGGAATTCCAACCTCAGGACAACCAGGGACTGTTCCCTAAGCTAAAAACTACTTCCAAACCCTCTGAGACACCCAGGAAGAACTACAGAGTAACCTACAGATGGCCCAACAATGCTACAAGGCTCAGGCAGACAAACACCAAAGGCCCACACCCAAGTTCCCAGTAGGATCTAATGTATACCTGGACACCAAGAACCTCAAACTTAACCAGGTGGGGCACAAACTTGGACCAAGACGCATTGGTCCTCTCCAAGTCCTCCAGAAGGTGTCAGCCATTGCCTACAGGGTACAACTCCCAGCCTACTCCAGCACGCACAATGTGTTCCATGTCTCCAGGCTAACAGCTAAGCGCGGCCCTTCACCACCCCATCAGACTGAGGACTCTAGACCCCCACCTGAAGTCCTACAGCACACACCAGAATGGGAGGTAGATACAGTGCTAGGTTACCAAAAGGTCCGCAACCAGGTCCAGTACCTTGTATCCTGGATAGGGTATCCATCAGAGTCCAACTCTTGGGAACCAGAGTCTAACCTCATCAACGCTCCCAAAAAGATTTCCCAGTACCACCAGGGGAAGGACGCTCTAGAGGGGGGAGGAAAGGCAAATGTCAGGAATATTCCTGACATAAATCAAATCCTGACCAAAAGGAAATATTGGGAAAAGATAGGAGAATGCCCAATTAAAGAGGCAAAATTTGATGATGAATTTCCCCCTTTATTTGGGGAAAATAAAAATCAAATTGAGGAAAAAACAGATTAAAGTAGACGCCAGAATAATTTATCATCCAGGCAGGCGCCCACTGCCACCGCGCAGACACCTGCCACGCCTGCCAGCACCCTCTGCCAGCCTCCCCACACCCAGCCAGCTGCCAGCAGGCCTCCCTCCAACCCTCTGCTTGCCTGCTGAACCCCACCACCCAGCCAGCCACCTGCAAGCCCAGGCTGGCACCAGCAGGCCCACCTCCAGCTTCCTGCCCGCTTGCCAGCCTCCCGCCAGCCCCTCACCTGCCAGCCAGGGCCCGGCCAGTCACCTGCTTGCCCAGCCACCTGCTTGCCCACCCAGCTGCCTGTGAGCCTGCTGCCAGCCTCCCAGCTGCCAGCCAGGCCCCTGCCAGCCACTTGCTTGCCCACCCTGCCACCAGCGTGCCAGCCCCCAGCTCACCTGCTTTCTCTCCGGGCCCCAGTTGGCTGCCAGCCACTTACCCGGGTCCCAGGGCCCACCCTATAGTCAATCAGAAGCCATCATCACCTGCCGCCAATCAGAAAAGTCCCTGATTGCAGGGGGAAAATTATTGATCAATTCCTGCCCTTCAGAAGAAGGGCAATTCCAAGGTTCAGATTCTACAAATTATTCTGACTCTCCAGAAGATGAGAAAAATCAAGTTTTAAAAATTAAGAATAATTCAATTCCAAGCCAATGAGATTCAGAGGATCAAATCACATGATTGAGTCCAGACCCCAGTCAACCTAAGCCTCCCAAAGTAAAAATAGAATTTGAAAATCCCATGAGCCTTCAGCATCACCTGACTCCACTCCCAGGGAAAACCATTGGCTCCAGTCAAGAATGTCCAAACCCCCAACAGATTGTCAAGGAACAAGAATTTTCTCACCTGCTCAAAACCCAATTCCCAATCACCTTGTCCAAACTTTTGGGCTCCTCAATCCCTTGCTTTCATTCCCACTTGCAAAACTTTGCAAGTGGGAAGCACTATAAATAGTGGAACCCCTCCTCAGTAATAGCTTGTGCTATTATTGAGCTTAATACCCTCAATAAAGTGAAATTCTACTTAACAACTTAAGTCAACTTTAATAGTTAGCCACAGCCAACCTCCCTTCAATCCAAGGAAGATGAACCATCTCATCTTCACAGCTGTGCTCACAGCTTGTCTTGGGATTGGAGGCTATCAACAGGGATCATAGCTCTTTGTCCCTCTCCGGAAAGCTAGGTCATGACCCTCATTACAACCCTGGACAACTCAACTCCTCCCATACTGGACCCTGGCCTCCCCCGGTGTCCCTGCATTTCACGCTCTCCATTGCAGTGTACACCTCCATGTACTACATACTAACCTACTTTGCCGGATGCTTTGGAAGATACAATGTCCATGCTAAGGTCTTCCGCTGGTTGATGACCATATACCCAATTATTGCCGCCCTGACTGGATTCCAATTTGCCAATCTACTACCATATCTGCTGCAAGTGGTACCCAAAGTTTCAGGGTATTACACACAGATGATGGGCCCAAACTTGTGAGGCATGTCATGAAAGCATACTGCGCCAAAAATGCCCTCCAAAGAATATACATGACCCCCTATCACCCTCAAGCCAATGGGTGCGTGGAGCGTCTTAATGGTTCATTGGTCCAACTCTTTGCCAAGCTCTCATAGGAGCACCCCAACACTGCGTGGCCTGAACACCTGCTGTCATGTTCAGCTCCCGGGGACAACATCCAGGAGGACACAACAGGAAATCTTTATAACAACAGATTTGAGGTTCAAAGCTAGCCTTGGGTTAACCTGAAGGGCAAAATTAAGGGCACATACCTTAATTTCCTGGAATACAAGATGTCAAATTCCTTTTGGCAAAAAGAAATGGAAAAATCTTGAAGAATATTAAAGCCAACACAAATGTGAATAAACTTATCTTTATTAGGAGAAATGATTCTACTTATATAGTAGACAAGGGTTGATGATCACTCATTAGGTAGACAGAGTGGCATAGGGGGTCACATTTGGGTGAGGTCATACCAGGATCATTCAAGGGCAGGTATGGTAATCCAGTATGTTTGGATATTGAGCCAGACCCATTTGTATAAGATGATAAATTTCCAAAATCAAAAGCAAAACCAACCAAATCTTCACACATATCAATATTCAAAGGCCATATCAAAATAGCATTAATGGCGCAATTTCTGATATATCTCCCCTCAAGATTGGACACAGGGAGTTGATATTTGCGGAGAAATTTGAATTGAACACAGGAAAAATGACAACCAGAGGATAGCAGCTTCACAGTATACTCAACACCCTTCTTGTAGGTGACTGCACAAGGTCCAACCCAGAGGGAGTCTAACTTATGGGCTTAGCCTCCAGTACAATTTGATAATAGAGGACTAGGTCACCTACTTGATACTCAGGGAGGGGGGCTCTGGAAGCATTGGAGGGCGAGAGTTCTAAAGCTTTGACTTTGTAGGCAGTAGAATAAACTTTAGCCTGGATTTTGATGATACAATTAGTCAAGTCTTTGACATGAGCTTCAGGGTTGGCAGATGCATCAACTTCAATCAAATGGGGTCCCAAGATTGAAGGGGTAGTGCCTCTTGTCTATACAGCATGGCAAGGGGGGACTGGCCAGTCACTCAATGTCTGCTGATTCTATACGCAAAAAGAGCAGCAGGGAGGAACATGTCCCAATTAGCAGCATCAGAGAGGGTGAGCTTTCTCATGATAGACACCCGGGTGGAATTTGCTTGTTCCACAGTCCTGTTGGTTGACGGGTTATACGGAGCAGAGAAGAATTGGTGTGCGCCCATAGCTTCTACAATGGAGTTATGAGGCAGGCATTAAAGTTGGTCCCATTGTAAGAAAGCAGAACCTGAGGGCAGCCATGGCAGTAGAAGATATCTTGCAACAGGAAGTTAGCAGTGATCTTGGCAGTTATATCCTTGGTTTCTCTTGCCTTAACCCATTTACTAAAATGATCTACGGCCACCAAGATGAATCAACACCCAGATCTAGAGCAAGGAAGAGGACCAACAGCATCAATACTCACAGTATGGAAGGTATGTTTAGGGGGGATGAGTTTGAATTGGTGTTGAGAAGGTTAGGGTTGTTGGAGCTGACAAGAATGACATGAGGCAAGGACATCAGGGATTAGGAGGCGCATATTCTCCCAATAGAAGTTCTTGCACAACCGGTAATGCGTTTTTGCTATGCCTCCATGTCTAGTATCAATGTAAGCTTGGAGGATGATGGCTATTCTCATGCTACACAGACTTAGGGTAGATAAGCGTTATTGACTTTCTTGAAGAGCTGTCTATCTCAAATCACAGTATCCTTTGATAGGGCTTGCAGTTACAAGCAGATGCCTTCTGGTTCAGTGGTCCAGGAGTCAGGGTATCTTATCAACTTGTATAGGCAATCAGCGTCAGCAGGATGGATATCTAGTATAGGCATCCTAAACAAACCATCAGCATTCTGATATTGTGCACCAGGGCAATTTACTACCGTAAAATTATATCCTTGTAAGCGTAGGGCCCAACAGGCTAGCAAAACTTCAGGCTCCTTTAATTGTTGCAGCCACTTAAGGAAGAAGTGGTCTGCAACTACTGTGAATTGAGTCCCTTAAATGTAGTTCCTGAACTGTTTTACTGCATGCAGAACAGCTAGACATTCCTTTTCCGTGACACTATAGTTCTTCTCATGTTTGTTGAGGACTTGTGAAGAATAGGCCACAGGTTGGTCCACACCTTCTTTGTCAAGCTGGGCCAAGATAGCACACACAGCTACTCCACTAGCGTCAATTTACAAGATAAATCCTTATTGTAATAAGGGTAGAATAGGATGGGAGCCTCTTTGAGTTTGGCTTTCAACGCTTCAAAGGCTTGCTGTTGGCTGTCAGTTCACTCAAAGGGTACATTGCAAAGGAGCTGGACAAGGGGTTTGCTTAACTCAGTAAAATCAGGGATGAATTGTTGATAGTACCCCATCATACCAAGAAAGACTTGGACCTCCCGTAAGTTTGTGGGAGGCAGTATCTTGTCAATGGCTTCCACCTTATTATTCATGGGGCATATCCTGGCTTGGGTGACCTCATGGCCCAAGAATTCAAGTTGTTCTTTGAAGAAATAGAGCATTTAGAGGGTTTGAGTTTCAAGCCTGCCTCTCAAATTTTGATGAAGACAGATTTGAGGTGGTCCAAATGGTTGGTAAAGGTGGAGCTGAATACAGTAATATTGCCGAGATATCAAGAATGCAGGAGAGTTTCAGATCTTGTAGAATGGAACCCATAGCCCTTTGAAATGTAGCTGGGGCATTGTAGAGTCCTTGGGGCATTTGAGTGGGTTCATAAAGTCCTTCTGAAGTGATGAGCGCAGCCTTTTCTCTATCTTCAGGACACAAGTCCACCTGCCAGTATCCTGAGGCTAGATCCATAGCAGAAAAAAAATTTGATCCTCCCAATTGTCTGAGAGCATCATCAATTCTTGGCAAAGGGTACAAGTCCTTTTTGGTGAGCAAGTTTAGTTGGCAGTAATCCATCACAATGCGGTGGCCTCCATTCTTACTCTTTAGTATTAATAATGGGAAGGCCCAGGGGCTCTGAGAGGAAACTAGGAGCCCAGCATCTAGAAGCTGCTTAAGCTCCTTAGAGACCTGGGCATCTTCTACTTGGATATGGCAGTAAGGTTTGACACAAAAGGGCGGAGCATCATCTATATCTATCTGGTGGATAAACCTCTTAGCTAGGCCATAATCTGTAGGTCCAGAGGCAAAGATATCCTTAAACTGGTCTAGCAGTTTCAGAAAATCTTTTTTGTTGAATGGGTGACAGTTGTGGGAAGTCTGCGGCAGTGAACAGGGAGAGAACCTGAGGGTCTCCTTTAGGTAAGTTGAAATCACTGCACATTCCAAAAGGGTAGAGGGACTGTGACAGTCCACATGTTTGGTGGTTTGAAGGCGGGGCTAATGTTGGCCAAGCAAAAGTTTGGTTGTTTGTTGCAGGTAGAGGCCTAGTAGGTAACATAGGACTACTAGGGGTAAATAAAGTGAGCCTAGTAGGTAACATAGGACTACTAGGGTAAGTAAGGTGAGCCTAGTAGGTAACATAGGGCTACTAGGGTAAGTAAGGCCTGGCTGGTAGGTAACAAAGGACTACCAGAGGCAGATGTTGCCTCCACCTAGCAGAAAATATTGGCTGCTTTGGGCTATAGTTCTTCACCTAGTAGGGAACTGTGGCTGCAAAAGGGTGAAGACTGAGATAGCAAGCAGGGAACTTTGTCTGTCTGGGGGGAGAAGGTTTTGGACCCCTGGCAGGTAACGCAGGCTTCCAGGGAGGAGAAGAGCTCTGAGGGCTCTACATACCCTGATACGCTTACAGGAGGTCTGTGAGCAAGCATCCTACCTAACAGACTGGTAGGGTGTCCTTGTTTATACCCCTGTGGGAGCTTTGGGGGAGAACCCAAGGTGAGAATTGGAGGGTATAGATTTGCTTGGAGGTGTCACCAAGGCAGTTTGCTTGGGGAAGCAGCTGAAGAACTTGGTGTGATCAGGCCTCTGGGAAGTAGAGCTGATTACTTTGCAACTGAAAGCCCAGACTTAATCACCTGGGTGAGTAAAGACAACACATGGACATTGATCTATGGTTGAATGGCCTAAGTGGAGTGCCACTTGCAAGGGCCCAGTCAAACACCAGTTCAATGTAGACTCATGCCTGGGACTACAAGTTCTGGTAACAGGGACTGAGATAAAGAATCAAGGTGGTTCACAGAATTTACAGAGAAGACTAGTGAGAGGGACTGTTTGATCACAGTGAAGGCTAGTTGACGGACTGTTAATTCATATTGAATTGTGGGAACCAAGTGGTTCATTATGCAGAGGGAACTAAGGAGGTTCTCAGTGAGGATTTGTTGAGGGACTGATGGAGGATAAGCTGAAGGGCTCAGAGATCATGATGCAGGAGTAGCTGGTCATTATAAAGGAGTAGCCAGAGGACTGATACGCTGTTGGAGACTAAAATGAGCTAGTCAAGGGACCAGAAGATGATGATGAAGAACTGGTGGTCCGGAGAAATGAGCCAAGATTTTGCTGAATTGATTTGCCAAGGGGGTAAAATGTGGAATGTTTTTGCCTTGGTTTAGTAGTAAAATCAAGAAGGAATGTGAATAAAAGTGTGGGTAAAATATTTATTTATTAAGTTCCTAGGATAGATGAAGGTATGTTGCTATGAGAGCTGGATACAAAGTTGTTTTGGTGGGACATTTTCCTTAGATTTTACAAGATTTGTAAATATATGGGGAAAACTTGAAGAGGTCCAGAAAGAACAATTTAAATAGTATTATACTATTTAAATTGGTTCAGGTTGAATGCAGGGAA
The DNA here is from genome assembly GCA_014839935.2 of Entomophthora muscae. Classification (NCBI taxonomy): domain Eukaryota; kingdom Fungi; phylum Entomophthoromycota; class Entomophthoromycetes; order Entomophthorales; family Entomophthoraceae; genus Entomophthora; species Entomophthora muscae. The sequence goes on from QTSX02002206.1 coordinate 121,957, forward strand.
GACTGGTGTCAGAATAATGGACTGGTTAACACTTTGGTGCACAAAGAGTTGTCAATTTAAGCGGTTTGAGCTGTGGAAATCATTTACATAGTTGGATCCCAGTGGAACTTCAGGAATGGTCAATTTCTGCGCTCTGCATTCATTGGTTTGTTCTGGCAGATTTCCTGATGAAAATGATTGGTTGGAAGCCAAAAGCTTAAAGTATAAGCAAGGAAATAGTGAATTAATAATTTAAGCTTTTGAGAAAGGAAGTATGTAATCTTAAGTTATTATAGAAAAAAGTGAGCAGCAATGGTTTAAGCTTCTGAAGAAAGCCATTTTAGGGGCGGAACCGTTGGGAAAAGAACACTATAAAAAGGTGGCTGGCTGGAAAGTTACAGGGTCTTTTGAAGGTCTTTCTGGGTCTTTGACAGGATCTTTCTGAAGTCTTGAGTTTCTGCCAAGAGGTTTTTGGAAGCCTTTTGATCACCAGCAGGAGCTTTATTGGAATTACAAGTAGAATAATAAGGCCACTAGAGCTATAAAAAGAGCTGAAGCCCAAGATAACGGAGCATGAGCCCAAGAATAAGGAGCTGGATCCTAAGCGCAGCGCCAGAGTCCAAGTTTAAGGTGCAGGAGTCCAAATTTAAGGGGCAGGAGTCCAAGTCTAAGGAGCAGAAGACCAAGACCAAGTAAAAGGGGTCCAATATATTGTTGGAGGACTCCAAGTATTGGCAAATCCTTATTATTTCCTTGACCCCCCAGGCCATATGTCAGAAGATTTCTAAGGGGATCTTCCTTCTGAGAGTGAATAAAAGCCCATTTCAACCCCTATACATATTTATGAGATACATTTTCCCTTACTAGAGAATGACAATCCCTTCCAGCTGGTCCCTGGCTACAATCCAGGATACACTTTGGGGACTGGTGACCAGGAACCCCACAGGGACGTCACTTGTTCTGAGCCTAATATGCAACCATGCCCTAAAACCTGGCCCTTGTTCACCTGCATAGGCAGGGCAATTAGGTTAGCTAACAACAGCTGCACAGGCTCCTTATGGGTCCAGTCAAAAATCCCTGGGCATGTTTGAGGCTCTCTGCAGCTTTGGGAATCAGGTGAGTATAGCTCTAGGAATGATTTTTCAGGTAGTTTGTAGGATATCTGAGAGTCTATAATCACTTGTGAGCCTGGTGGAATGGTGATAGCCATAGGAGCAAGAAGGGGCACATCTTTCTCAACAGGACAGGAAGGAGGGTTGGAAAACATATTGGAGGATTGAGTTCTGTACTTGAGCAAGAAGATACCCGTGGGATACTGGAGCACACAAATCTTAAGGTGTTTGCCAGGTAGGCGCAGAGGTTCTTCAAAAATCAAAGGGACCTTGTATCCTAAGAGTGAAAGGTATGCATCTCAAAGGTTTACAATCCCATCATATTTGCGGAGGAATTGTGTGCCAACCAGGAGATCATAGCTTTCATTCTCCAGTACAACAGCAGGGGATGCAATGAGGAGTTTCCCAAACATCATTGGCAGAGCGGAGTAGGCACCAATGGCTCAGGTTTGAGCCATGCCAGCAGTACCATATGATTGAGTATAGTTGAGCTCAGGAGCCATCTTAAGCTTCTTTATTAGCTTGGATGATACCACATTGACTGGAGAACTTGTGTTCATAATGGCTTTGATTTTAACCTTTTGTATTGATGCTTCCACACAAGTAGAATTTTTCTCAAAGGGGGACAAGAAAGCCAGAACGTCCTATGTAGCTGCTAGCTCTTTTTTCCATTTAGCTAACATGCATTTTAAGGAAGGAATTTCCTTATACACAGTCTACAAGGGGAGAGATACAGTCACGTTCTGAAAGAGGGCTTCAGCTAGCTTGGTGGCTTCTTCAGAAGAGTCTATCAAGATGGGTGGTCAATGAGCCTAGGCCAGGTAGGGACAAGCCACCACAGCCTGGGCTTTGACTGAAGGTGTGAAAGAGGTGGTGGCAGTGACCATGAGCAAAGCTTGTAATAGACAGACACAGTTTCTGGGACAGCCAAAACGGAGTAGCCATAACTATCTGATTCATCACAGTCAGAATCTTCAGGCTTGGAATCACTGGAAAGATCATAAAACAGGTGAAGGATAGTTGGGCCAGAGAAAGGAGGAGATTCCTTGTCATAGGGTGGATCAGGAGGAGAGGGGGGAGATTGGTTGGCAGAGAGCATCTCTGCCTTTAAGCTGACCTCTTTTTTCCCGCCTGTTCCTTAGGGTCACAACCGTTTATCCAGGGATTAGTGCAGGTATGCAAGTGGTGCCCTATTTGACTGCATTTATGACATCCTTGCCTCTTAGATGGCCCACTTGAGCCTAGAGTCATAATACACAGGGTGCAGGAGGTGGTTCCATCATTGCTGGCCTTATTTTTGCGCACCACAGTACCCCCATGGGTCAAATGCATGTCTTGCCAGAGCGTCTTAATACTCTTTGTGGAAGTGAGTGAAGCCTTGTGTGCCTTAAAGTGTAGACATAGAAGCTTGTTCACTTTCAAAGCATTTGAACAAGCCGTGTAAGCTTCCCAGGAAGTTAACTGTCAACTGGTGATTAACTGTTGACCTTCAATATAGAAGCAATCTGCAAACCTGGACAGGGTTTCCTTAGACTTAAAGGCAATGTGCATAAATACATCTTTCTTGACCTCCAAGCTGAGATCTCCTCCAAACTTCTCAATAAGGAGGCGCTTCATGTCCTCCCAAGTGACAATGGAGGGGAGTTTGGGGACCACCACTTCTTGGCACGTGGGATGAAGACAGGTAAGGATATGTTCCTTTTTGAGCTTGTCAGTAGCCCTAAACATTGCAGTCTCAAATATTGTTGAAAATGCAGCAATGATAGAGGTCTTAGGGCCAAATGGGTCATTATTTGTTAGATTAAGCCAAGGCGCCAGCTTAAGCATTTCAAAGCCTTTTAGCTTCTTTGGTATCATTTAAGTCATAAACTTATGTTTTTTGAACATTAGTATAATGCTTAGTTTACTGAAGAAAAGTTTAATAGTGTAAAATATACAAATAATAGAAATAAATCTTATTTCTATTAGCTGTATTTTTTGCTAAAACCCTTTTTTCTATTTTAATAAGCCAAGAATTAAATATATGAGTTGCATGGGAGAGTAATAGCAGCCCCAAAGCTATAATTGCTATTACCCTATCTTTGGCTCATATAATTAATTTCTTAGTTATTTTTAGAAAAAAAAGTTGTTGTATTTAAAAGACTATTTACCCTATGTGAAATATAAGTTTTTGTTATGTGTCCAACTTTATGAACATGTCCTACTAATCCTTTAGTAGTATCAGCTCTCTTTGTTTCTCTGTCATCTGTGCAGAACTTTGCACAATAATTTATTTTGGAGTACTCCTTAACATCCTCAAATGTCAAAGGTGAAACATACAGCTCACCATCTTTCATTAAATATGAAAGATTAACATAAAATGCTTTGACTTCAAGCCAGCTTTTTTAGGCCTAGATTTTCTATCATAGATGTGAAAAAAGGTTTTTTGGGAAACATCTGAACTATTTACAAGTGTCTCATATAGACCCTTTCTTTCTTCCTCTCTCTCAAAAACCATTTTGAGATCATTTATAGTTTTTATATACATCTCATTTTCCTTTTGTTTAAATATTTTAGATAATACACCAAAATGACCATCAACAATACTTTTGCCATGGCACTCAACAAATCTATTAAACTTAATTGTTCCTTTTATAATTTTAGGTACCTCTTTAAAAAGATAATATAAGAATTCATAAGATCTGAAATGATTACCATTATCAGTCCAAACTTTAATATTTTTAATATTCTTAAATTTATTATTTTTAAGCAGACTTATCAAACACTGACCTGAAAACAAAGAGTCATGAGATAAAATTTCAGATAAAAAGTCATGATACTCATATTTAATTTTCTCATTTTCTTTAAAAGCAATTGCAAATCCTAATAAAGAAATAGGTATTTTCTCATAAAAACAATTATTTGTCTCTATAGGACCCCCACCTATTTTAAAGTTTTCTTAATAGTCTATTACTATAACACATGAATTATTATCAAGATTATTTATATCACTAATATATTCTTTATTTTGATGCTTATAAAACTTTTCATGTAGGTCAATAGATTCCAAATTTTCTTTAATAGATTTAGGCAATGGCAACTTCTTTAAACTCAGATCCTTTTTCTTCATTTCTAATGACTTTTTTAAGTTGCAAATGTTACACATATCAGTTTGCTTTTTGCTTTTAATTATATTATTAGGAATAGGCTTATAAAAAGTGGAAAGTGAAATAGAAATATTGTTTTTTATTTTCATATATTCGTAAATTTCTTTTTTTGTTTTCAATAATGAGTATTTTATTTTAGTTGAGTATTCACTCAACTCTTTTTGTAATTCTTCATAAATCAATCCAGGGGATTTTTTAGTAAATTGGCTAGTTGGAAATGAATTTTTTAATATATGTTTTAAAATATTTTTTATGTTTTCTTTCTTTACTGAATCATTTTTTCCTTTTTTATTTTTTGAATTTAATGATGCTTTTTTAGCATTTTTTATTTTTTTAGAATATGAATACTCATTTTTTGTCATTTTAAATCCACAATCCCAAAGCTCTTTCAGACTGTAGCTTGATGTAACCAATGCTCTTAGGGAAGGAAGGTGCTTGGCAGGGGACTCTGACATCAATTCCTTTAGGATGTTAAGGAAATCATCTGTTTTAGAATTTTGTATGACAGGTAAGAAGGTACTTTTTCCAAACTCTGTTTTTAATAAGAAATGCTCAACAAAGCTGTTAAGATCACTGCCAGCAGTAAAAAGGAATGCTTGTTTAAGCATAGAGATTCTTTCTCTCTTAGTAGAAGCCCCCAGTGAGAAGAAGGGTGACATCTGAGTTGCAAACTTGATAGGTTCCATAATGATAGTGGTTGGGTTCCTTGGCTTGGTTCAGGCAGTTCTTGCTTGGAAATAGATGTGCAGTTATCAGAGAGGAGTAAAGGTGTGGATTGTAAAGTAAATTTCTGTAAAGTTGAGCTGTTTAAATACCATGTTAGCTGAGCTTTCGCACTACAGGCATAAATCCCCAACTGACCCCCAACTGATCTCCTTAATTTATCAATATCACCCCTGAAGTCTGATATCATTGTTTATTTACCCCTTTTTATATTCTGGTTAACTGTTGATATTTCGGCGAATAGTACTTCAATCTTGCTCAAACTAGTATCATTAGAAAGCCCTTAATCTCAGCTTTTGGAATTGTGCTGCAACTTTATATTTCAATATCAATTTATTTTCTTGAAGTGGCTTTGAATGTAAGCTTATAAAATTATTATTTGAAATAAAATATGCTAATTAACTCTTAAAGTATGATATTTTAATCAGTAAACTAAATTTAAAGTATAAATCATTATTTAGCTTACTTTTAGTAACCAACTCAAAAACCTTTTTTTAAATAAACTTAAGTTTATTATAACCTTTAACAGTTCTTAAAAAATGAACTTTATATATTTTAAATCTATCAAAACAAAAATGTTTTTCTTATCACATATAAATATTTGCTTGTATAATTAAATTTGTATCTTATTTTTATAGATACAATGACTAAGATCATTTTCCATTTAGTTCAAATAAATTTTAACCTTTATAAAATTTAATTAAATAAAGCAAGATTTTGATACATTCTTTTTTATGTTTGAATTTTTTATACATATTATCTCTAGCATACAGTATAAAAATATAATTTTATTAAATAGTTGTATAAAGCTATTTTATTAATATTAAATACTTAAAATTTTGAAAAGAAAAACTTTTACTCTCTTAAAAGTTCTTATTATATATTTTTTTATAAAATCTGACTTAAGAATAAATTACTTATGCTAAATGAGATCACTGAAATTTCAATAAAAGTTCAGTTTTAATTTTAGTTTTAGTTTTTTTTAACTTTTTACTAGATTTTTTTTAAAAAAATCCTAAATTATTTAATATTTATTAAATATGCAAAAAAGCTATCTGCCCTCTTTTTAAAAAGAGGGATTCAAAAATTATTATATTTTAAATTGAATATTTTAAAAAAGCTAAGATTTTAGGCAACAATTTGATTTCCAACAAAAAGCATCATATCAGTTTTTATTGTATTTTTATGTTGCTCTTTTTAGAGTGATGTCATTTTGTACTAATCAGCTTTCAAGAAATAATGGTATATGAAATAAGATTGTTACTAGCTTTTAATACAGTTTAATTTAGCTGTAAGTAGAAAATGGTTAATTTAATATAGATTTTTATATTATAAGGATTAAATAAGATTTATTTTGACAAAATTGTTGTAATTATTTAAATTTATTGATAAGAAAATTAAAACAAAATTTTAAAGTTTTAAGTAGCACAGTTAATAGGAAACAGATTAATCTAACAAATAATGACCCAAATATCTGTTTGAATGAAGGCTTATAGTTGAGGTCAATGGATGATGAGGAAGATTGGCTGTTGTCACCTGGGTTGAGGACGTTAATGTGGGGATTGCCCTTAAACTCAGATTTGGCAGCAGATTGTTTAGCCCAGAGAAGTCAAAGGCTCTCCTCTAGGGTGTCCAAAGTAGAGCTGTTTTGCCCACTGTTGCCCCTAGAGGTAGCGGCAGCAGCTCCAAATTCATCAATCTTAATCTGTTGCACCGTTAGGGTGCCAGAAATCCCATTGAGGTAAATGGTCAGTGAAGTGGTTTGAGCAATCAGCGGATAAACTGTCCATTTGTTGTCTCTGTCAAGCAAGAGAGGGTTTGCACCTCCCTTTCTAGTGCATCCTGCCTATCAGCAACATCATTTGTTACTTCCACTAACTGATCCAAGGCAAGAGAACAGTTGACCTGGGATTGGCCTTCCAAGCCAGGGCAACAATCATGATTGCCATGAGCAGGAATACTAGTGATCTCAGCTTCCCCTTTACCTTCAGACTCAGAGGACAAATCATCAGGATTAGAGAGGCGTTGTCTTGAATACTCAATTTCTCCTTGCAAGGTAGCTACTTGGTTGGTGAGCAAGGCAATGCAAGGGTCAGGAATAGGTTCTATGAGAGGAGGGTTCCAAAAAGAAGATTGAAGTCAAGTAGTAGCTTTAATCTCAGCTATGGCTTCCCATACCTTAGCCTCAAAGTCTGACAGGGCCTTGACAGGAGGAGCGGGAGGTGTCACCTTGATGAACGCTACTCTATCATCCACGTAAGTTTTCATTTGATACAGAGTGTTGCCTAACGTAGCCTTATCCAGTCCATATTGGTGCTGCAGATGGAGGCCCCAGGTATTGACATGAGTCTCAACCAGCTCAAGTTGGTAATTATCATGCTCCCAAAATTGGTTGAGTTTGGTAATCAGCATCTCAAAGTCCCAATGATGCTTTAGAAGAGAGACCTTAATTTGTCTACACCATGTTGCTTGATGCTCATCCAATTTTCACAGCTGGTCCTTGATATATCTAAGGAGCAAGGAAAAAAGGGAATTCAGTGATGAGATTAGGTACTTCTTGAAGTCCAGCAAGTCATGCTGATTATCCAAAATACACACAAAGAGGTTATGGGACCATTCTTGATATGCCATATTTTGAGCATGGTTGTTTGAGACAGCAGTGTCTACAGAATTTAGAAGCTGGTTCTGGGATCCTAATGCAAGTTGATGGCAAACCAGGGCGGGTTGGATAAACTGGTTGATTAACACGCCAATAGTCTCCATCAATTTCATCAGCGCAGGGGGAAGACCAAAGTCCAAGAGGAAGGAGTACAGGTCCTCAGAAGCATACCCAGGACAGAGACCAGGGATAGTGTACATTGCCACAGTTCCTGAGTGAAGGAGAGAGAAAGCAGCAGAACAAGCTTGCTCATAGTTGAGAGAGAAATCTGGAAGGGGGGCCCAGGCAGGACCAGGAGACAGCACCAGTACCATTGGAGTTGAGGGGGCATTGGTGATGTCTTTTTCTAGAGGAAGACTAGAAACTTTAAGTTGCTTAGATACTTCATAAACAAAGGGAGAAGGACCAGAGAATGTGTGTGGGAGCAGGGTAACTGAGGGGCTTGCAGCCCCTGTAGCAAGCACCATTCTATCATGTTTGGCTCCTGGGGACAACATCCAGGAGGACACTGCAGGAAATCTTTATAAAAAAAGATTTGAGGTTTGAAGCTAGCCTTGGGTTAGCCTTCAGGGCAAAATTAAGGGCACCTAACTTAATTTCCTGGAATACAAGATGTGAAATTCCTTTTGGAAAAAAGGAAAGGAAAAATCTTTAAGAATATTAAAGCCAACACAAATGTGGATAAACTTGTCTTTATTAGGAGAAATGATTCTACTTATATAGTAGAAAAGGGTCAATGATCACTCATTAGATAGACAGAGTGGCATAGGGAGTCACATTGGGGTGAGGTCATACCAGGATCATTCAAGGGCAGGTATGGTAATCCAGAATGGGTGGATATTTAGCCAGACCCATTTGCGGAAGATGAGGAATTCACAAAATTAAAAGAAAAATCAACCAAATCTGTGCACATATCATTATTCAAAGGCCATATTAAAATAGCATTAATGACGCAATTTCTGACACCTGACCATCATGCTGCTTATCTTGAAAGCAAGAATCAACAGAGGCACCAGGTTCAGCCCAACCACCTTAGCCTTTGGAACACCTGACAGCTTGACAGGGGTGAAACAAGGGAAATTACAATCCACGGTTCCCGGGAAACCCCCTTGTTGCCTACCCTCTCCCTGAGCCAGTGGCGTGCTAAAGCCTAAGACATTGAACACAAGCAAATTGAGGGGGGTAAAAAGCACCTAAAGGCCAGATACACCGTAGGTGACCTTGCCTATGCCCTCAACCCCAATTCAGCCAAGTTAGAACCCAATCACTTGGGGCCCTTCAAGAAAGCTGCAGTCTATGACAACCACACCTATCAGCTGGAAGACACCCAAGGGAACACCAAAAAGCTTCACCACAATTGCTTGCGCCCCTGCCGCGCCATCCCCACACAAAGGTTGTTTGTGCAAACCTTCCCAGATCTCCTGCAAACTCCAATCCTGGTGTCTGACAACAAGCAGGGGGCAAGGGGGGTGTTACAACCAAGTCTCCCTCCTTGACTGCTAAAATATCTTACAATACACAGGGGGTGCTTGAGGAGCTGCCCCTTGAAATGTCTAACAGCATGGATCAATCTGAAAGCAATATCAAACTGCAGGAACTTTCTCCTAACTAGAAGCACTACCAATTCAATATAATGATCCCTACACAAGTTATTTCTTGGCTTCAAACTTTACATGGAACATGTCACTATGCTACCCCCTTGTGGCCTTGTGGCTTTCCCCATATTGTATATTAATCACAATATTCTACAATAACAATACCTTATTCTATTCATTTGTGTACTTTCTATTGGACTGTTGTCTTCACCAATCAAATACTGAACTATAATTGGTTCAGTTGCAACACTATAAATGTTTTTAAATAATATTTTTTTGGTTTTTTTTGGAGTTCAAAAAACTAAAGTTTAAATTTGTTTTTCATAGTTGCAATGCTGTAAATTGAAATGGTGTTTTTACTATAATTTTGAGATAACAAAAAATTCAGATGGCATATTTTGAGATAGCATTTTTTGAAATGGCATTTTTGAGATGGTGTGTTGCACCAAAGTATATAAACTAATATAAGATGAGGAATAGAAAATTCTTTTAATTGATTGGCTGGCTATCAAGGCACAGAGAAATATATGATTCAGAATGTGGTAAAACTTATCCATGGTCTCAGCTGGAAGGGTATGGACCCCAACCTGTATCAAATCAAACAAGGCCTCACTCCCAGCTAGGGTCCCCCACTTGACAACTTGCTTGAGCCATCCAAAGACTGCCTAAATTGGATTGAGGAATGGGGAATAGGCAGGAGAAATATAAGGCATAAAGGCGCTGTAACCAATTGCTGTGAGCCAAATTCTTCACCAGGCTCAATAATTGGAAACTCTTTGAGAATATTGGCCAGCTTGTGGAGCTCAATATTGTTCAACACAAAATATTGATGAACAATAAGCTAGTGATTTGGAGGTGCTCCTGAACCAATCAGAGAAATCCAAGAAATGTATTGCTGTTGTGAAAACTCTTGATCATTTGATACACCTCAATGCCAAGGGGACTAAGAAGAACTGCCATTAAGTAGGCAACAGAACAGACATATGCATTCCAGATTACATTATCCTTTTCACCTTTAGGCATATAGCTATAGCCATTACACATGAGCAACACAAAGGATAATTTATTGATGTAATAGAATTTAACTATCTCTTTGTCAATGAGAGCAGTGTACACCTCTGCATATTTTTGTCAGGTCTTAATATTGGCAGGGCTGTTACAGTTATAAGGAGATACCCCAAGTTTTTTTACAAGAACTGCAGCCCCCTGACCACACAATAGAAAAAGGAAACTGAACCCTCAATCCCAAAAGTTGACTTAACCATAGACTGTATATTTGCCATTTCAAGATGACAGTCTTGGTTAATCTATAAGCAAATGTCCCATTTTTCTCCTTGTTGAGCAGGGTTGACAGGCACTTGGGGTTTTCTGCTTGTAGAAATCAACCAGTTTCTCAAACCTGTTTGAATAGTTTATTTGAAAATTTTGGATCTGCACCAATAATACCTGCGGCCTTCTTGAGGTCATCTGTGTCATGTATCAACTTGATAAAGATAAGGCACTTTATGCCAGGAACTAAATTATGAGTTTACTTTTTGGGTATCTTTGAATCTGGATATCACACAGTGACTGGCACACAAGGCATATCAACCTTGTTGTAGAAGGCTGTGACCTTTATTAACACCTGCTGCCTCTCCACAGTTCTATAAAACTCTGGCTCTTCATCATTGTCTTGATCAACATCACTTACATATGACTCATACATAGTGTAAAGCACTGGCTGATCCTTCTGTATCATGGCTGTTGAAACCAAAACCCTGATAGTAAACAGACTCAAATACCAAAGAAGTGAGCTCAACTTCCTTTTTTTCACTGTTTTACATGTGACTACCTTGGTGGCCTTTCTGGATAGCTTGGGTACCCTGGGATTTATTCTCTGTGCTCTCCCAACCTGTACAGCTTGAACTAGATGTTTAATTGAAACCTCACTAATATTCTCTCCTCTCCCGCCTCCTTCTTGAGTAGGCACTTGTGTTGCACTAACTTGATTTTTTGACCTGTGGGGGCAACCACAACTACAGCGCACAACAGGTGCACTGCTACTCTGTTGTTGTGTTTGTTCCATTTTAAAATTTAATAAAATACTAAATAAAATTCAATTTAGTGACCCCCTGGTTTTAATTTTTGCTTTTTATCTGAATATGGTTATTTAATTAGAATTCCCCCCACTCAGTATCCCAATTATAGATTTTTATTTTTTAATGAGTTGTTTTTGGTTTTAAAACGCCCATTTTAGAATACCTGAAATAATTTTCACCCATTTTACAAGATCTAACACCAAATTTAAACACCCAACACAATATTTTTTAGATTTTGGTTTCAGATTGCACAACTTATTTTAGATACCTTGGTATCATTCTTGTTTGCATCACATTCCCCACAACAACTGGGTATTTTTTGTTTACTGGTTGAGCTGCTATAGTGTTTTGATTTTTTATTGAGTTTTGAATCACCATGCCTGAGTATATTTTGCCACCAATGTATATAGTAAACATGTGTACAGCAAAAGTCAACTCACACCATTTTTTTGAGGATCAATGTATTTTGGTTTCCATTATGAATCTATTTTTTGTATTCTGAGTAGTTTGTTGTTGTGTTAACCAATTTTATCTATTAACACCAAAAATCCCTGTTAAAAATAGTGTATATTTCACACTGATAGTTGGAATCTGCTTAAATATGAGTTCATTTTGTTTAAATCTGAGGTATTTTTGATTTGCGCCAGAGCTGTGAAAACTACTGTAAATAGGAAAAGGTTTGGTACACAATCTAGCCTTTAGTCTTTAATAACAAGTACAGTTATCTACCAGTGTACTTGTTACCCATGGATCCTCCCTCTACCCCTAAGCCTAACCACCTGCCTTTTATTTACCTACATCTAAAGTCCCTTATAATTAACTATATGAAATTGTCTATATAACTCTCATAGATCTTATCAACTCTATGGTACCAAACATGGGCCTATGTTATATGATAGGTCAATTGGCCTCTTATCTGATCAACTTAGCACCAGTCTTGTGATGACTATGTCCACTAATATTCTTGGCTACCTTTCCTTACACCCAGTGGTCCAGATCACAGTGCCTGGCATTCTAACACCATTGGTGTAATTAGATAAGGTTTTTTTAGATCACCACCCCTTTTGGGTAAACTTCCAAAAACACACCAATGAATGTACTCTGCTTTTTCTTCTTTTTAACTCTGGGTGTTTTATTTCCCCCCACTATACTGTTGAAAAACTGGATGTACTGGTATTCTGGACATTGTCAATACACTTAACATCTAGTCATTGCCTGGTTTGGTGCAAATCTAATATTCAGTTCAACATTCCAGGTATGGCAACAAACTAATATCACATGACTTGTCCAGGTATCCAGCAACTTGAATCCAACTTTCACATAACCTCCTCCATATTTGATCCAACTTAAGTCCCTGCCACAGCACAAGCTATGTAAGTCCAAAGTATTATCTAATAATTATACTTCTTGTAAAAGGAGGGCTAAACTAACTAAGTTTGGCTCCCATCCCAGTGAAACAAACCACCATGATGCCACCCAGTGGAGGACTGGGACAGCTTCTCAAAGGGGGGACCACAGAGAGGACACAGGGGACAGTTGAGGGAAGTACATGTTCAAACCCATCAACATCAATCCAGCAAGCAACCAGGGGGTACAGTGGGAGCGGGAGGGAACACCTCAGGGACCTTAAGAGGCACTGAATTGTTCTTTTCCAGGCCCGGGAGGGAAGGCATTGATGCTTCCTCACCCACAGAAGCAGGAAAGACATTATCAACAACATCCAGATCCAGATTTTCACAGGTCAAGCTCTTAACCACAGTCTCTCCAGAAAAGAGAAGACCCCTGGGAAGGTTCAAGAGGCTGAAAAGATCTTCACCCACAAGCTATGCAGAAGAGGAGATATTTGACCACAGGTCTGGCAAGGTAGACCACAGGAGCAACAAAAAGGGTGCCAAGGAAAACACAACAAATATTAAGGCTGGGAGTATCATGGCTGCAATCCCCACAAAATTTGGAGAAGAAAGGTGGAATTTCTTAAACTGCAAGCAATAAAAATTAGACTAACAGAGCTAACCACAAATAAAACCCAGGCAGGAGCAACAGAGTGGGTTTGGTATGTCTTGGACGTGATCTCAGGAGTCTTGTGCAGTTCATAAACAGAAGCAGGTTTGAAAGCAGGAAATTTAAAGAAAATTCAAAAATAAAGTAAGTTTTATATTGAAATCTGATTGAAATTTTAGGTTTGAGAGCAACTTTCATAAGCAAAAGTGAAGGATAACAACAACTATACACCAAAGCTCCTTCAGAAGACCCCAGAAGAGATACCAGGTTTGAAACAAAATGATACAAGGTAAGTTTCAATGAAATGACTAACACTTTAATCTTTAGATAATAAGGACTTGAAACAGAGTTTCAGTCAAACCAATGTATTTAAAAATAAAGTGCAACAAATTCCAAACTTTTAATAAATTGGACAATAGACAAGAAGGGGACTGGAGGTCCCCTTGCTGTGTTAAAAGGAGTAGGTTGCAGGGGAGGATAAATCACATGACTCCAGGGCTTGGATCCAATTGGCTGGTGGAGAAATTTTGCTGATCAGGACCAGGAGGACTGGAAAGTTTCCCATTGATTTCCGCAGTCCCATCTGATTGGCCAGAGGAAACTCCAGACATCTTAAATTCACTTGGGCTTTTGAGTGTTGATGTGCCATAATCTGATTGGTTGGATCTGATAGTTTTTAAAGGTGGGCAACACCATGCCAACAAGTGGTCCAAATTAACCAATGTTTCTTCCCAGGGGGAGATACCAAAGGTAATGGATCCGCTGGGTAGGCCAGCAAAAATCACTCATCAACAGTGTGTGCCAAATCCCCTAAATAATTAAGGGGTTTGGCTGATATTTTTGGTCCTTTATTGGTACATCTGAGGAAGATAGTGCAATCCAATGCCAAAGGTGGTAGTGAATTTACACTTCTATTCTTCTTGAATCCATATTTGAAGCTTCCCCAAAACTTGCTCCTCATCAATACTTTAATACTAGATATAATGCAAATTTACAATATGAAATAAAAATGATATTCTTTTATATGCTAGACAGGCAGTGTGTTATTTTGACATCAATTTTTGAATTGTATCTAAACTCATTACCCTTATTCCACTTGCCACCTGCACATTTGATTAGATCCAGAACACTAGAAACAAGACTGTTTATCCAGAGCTGTGCAGTAAGACTGGTAACAAGGATGCCATGAAGCCCAAGTGGGTGTTTGAATTCAGTAATCTGGTGGGATGGGTCATCTTGGAGACAGTCAAGAACAATAATATAGTCATCCTTGAGCTGAAAATAAGACTGGTTGGCGCTCTTGCTACCAAGACACCAATATATGTCCTTTTTCAAAGCCAGGCGTCAGCTGGGAGAAGTTGCAATTCTTCAAGTGATTGTGCTTCTGGGATAGAGTATAATATTTGGCTTAGAGGATGGATAATCCTTTCAAAGTCTTTTCTATGACCATTATGGAGTCTCATTAATGGACCATAAATTCAAATGGTGTCAGGATTGACAATTTCTTTCCTTTAGGAACCCGGGCCAGGAGTGGTAAGAACTCTGACTCCCCACAGGCTGCTGGCCCTATGGACCAAAGGGCCACCTGCCTACATTTTCTTGAGACTGAGCCTCTGCAAGCTGAAGCCCCTGCTAAGTGCCAAAGTCAGAATACCAGCACAAGTTGGGCTATGTTGGTACCCAAGGAGGAGCTTCTCAAATTGCCTGATGGAGGCAGAGAAATTTCCTCTGTGAACTTCATGAACTTGAAGTCCTCTTGGGTAATCAACCAGATTCATTCACCAAAGGAAAACACGGGCTTTAGGCTCAACCCTGTGACCACAGCAAAAAATCAAGAAAATCAAGTGACTAATTCAGACGTCCCAACCAATGAGAGAGCACCCAGCTGAGGTGCCATTTTACTGCTCCTTCACCTGGACCTCCTGGCCACTTGCCTGCATTTTCTCCAATATTTTTAAGGAACCCTTATGAAAAATACTAAGTTTGGAGGCAGGATGCTATATATGCCTATAGATGCTGCGCTCAAACCTTATTGCCTTTTAAAATAAAGGTTATGTTATTTTGGCTTACCCAGCTACTGCCTTATTTTATTTTGCCATCTATCAATTCAGTACAAGATCTCCCGGCCCTCCTACCCCTCTGCCCACATATTTCTGTCCTCTAGGTGTTCCCTTTGGCCCCGTCCACTTCACAGATTATTCTTTGAAGCCTGAATATAAGAACTACACCCCAGAGAAAATACTTGAACCAGATCCTTTGGCCCGCATACAATCTGTAGTTAGATACAACCGTCAAGGCCTGTGGATATTCTCAGCACCCAAACTGTTTAGAGGGAAATTCAACTACCTTCTTGCTTACAACCTCCTCATGGAACCACCTGTGACCCACAAGCCTATGCCTGCCTCCTCACCCAACCTCCCAACTGACCACATAGGCAAGCTATTTGGGATTATGTATGTCACCCTCACAGGGGTGATTGACACTATAATCCCAGCCGCCAGGCCGTGGTCCTGGGTGGGAAAGTCCTTCTCCTACCTTTTTAAGTTAGCTCCTCTCTTGTGGTGGGCTCTACCTGTAAAAAACACAGCCCAAATTAACCCAGAAAACAACAGGCTGGCCGCCCAAGACTGGATCCCTGATAAATGGGGTGCTTTATTCATTAGGTTAGTACCACTCTTGAAAGAGTTTCTTGAAATCACTTCCCAGAAACTCTTTGCCTATTGAGGTCAATTTGTGCTGTTTGGTCAATTTGTCCCATTACTCTTCATAAGTTTGGCTTGTTGCAAACTTTCTGCAGCAATGTCAGTAGATGTCTTCTTCCCCTGTGCCATGGTAGTAAATGTGAGGGATATTATCCATGATGAACTTGGAGTGAGAATTAATTTACAGGGGTCAAAATAGCCTTTATTGAAACAGAAGAAAGATCCCCTTAGAAACCTTATGTATGATAGCTTGTTTGGGGCTTTTTCTGGGCTTGGTATTGGGCTCCTTGGCCTTGAATTTTCTCTGTTCTTGCTATTGACTCACTCTGCTTTAGATCCTTAATATCCTATCATTAGCCCACTTAATCACCCCTTATATAGCTCTTTGTATCAGTTGGTTTCTCTTCTTGGATGCTTTTTCAGGCTTAAATTATTAGTTTTCTTCACTTTTATAATAAATTAAACTTTCATACTTACTCTAGCCAATCCCAGGGAACTTTTATCTTTCAGCCCCTCCTGATTTATTATGCTTTTTTATTTTACCAGTAAAAATTGTCAGATATTTCATATATCCTGAGTCTTGAGGTGAACCTCTTGGCTCAGTGAGCAGCTCAGGTTCATCTTCCATTCTCAAAACTAACAAACCAAACTCACATTGTCATAATACTTTGGACAGGATAGATTATTTCAAAATTCCCCACTAAGAATTCATCTCTATTCAGAACAACTACAAACGTACTCAGTTCCTCAAAGATGTCAACTTTCCTGACCCCTACTGTAGAGAATAAATCAGATACACCTAGATATCCTTTGAGATCATGCCAGCTTACCAAGGCTATAAATATTCAGCTTTTCAATTCCCAATAAACTATCATTTCTTGCTCTAAGCCATTACCCTTGAGTGTGATCCTTTTAAAATGTAAGATTTTTATAACCACAATTTATAAGCTTTGTCAACTGTTGCCAAATTTAATAGGATAGATCCCACAATTAGGTCACAACCATTATTTTAACATTTGAAAACAGTACTGTAAATTCAGAACCTAAGCAGAAAATGAGGGATTGCCAAATCCTTGATCCAAATTTCAAATCACTTTTGCGGGATGGCCTTTTTTAATTAAATTGATTTTTTGTATATTTATTTGAATTTTTAAAAATGCAGGAACTCATAGACACTTTTCAAATTTCAAGTCAAACTGCATATTTCCAATGGACAAAATGAATTAACTTGAATCAGATTTGAAGTGTTCAAATCCATCAACCATTTTCATTAAGTTTACTATGTTTTTTGAAATTGCAGGATTGTCAAATCCAAGAACCAAATTTCAAATCACTTTTGAATGTTACTAGTAAACTCAAATAATAATTGTGGGAACTGGAATACAAATTGAATGTACAGTAAGTAACTAGGACAAATCAATCCAAATCAAGAAGCTCCACCACAACTAAAATCAAATGAAAAATTCAACCTTGATAACCATGTTTAGACATAAAAAGTGATTAAACTTTAAAATTATCCAAACCCAGAAAGTATACAATATTATACACTTCAAAGCACAGATATAGAAATTCTGTTGCTATTCAAGGATAAATCAGGAGAAAATAATTACTCACTGCTAAACCAAAAATCCAAATAAATACATATTTAATCTAAAATAAACTATTTTATTTTATTTTTATGGACCGTCAATCACATTCACAACCAGCTCCTGCACCAGCCCGCAGGGCAGCCTGTCCATGAGGGAGTCCCATAGGGTTCAACAATAGACCCAGAACACAAATTGAGGGGAGTAATGCTGACACACAGGCCTCCCAAGGCGTCAGCGCCAGTCAATCACCTCCTGCATCCCAAGCCAGAACAACCAGCTTGAATCCCAGGCAGAAGCCACTCTCAAGGCCTGCTACCAAAGTATCCTACACCAGGGTCACTGGGAACACTGAGTTTACTTACACCTCCACTGTGTACCCAGTTGTCACCCTGCCCCACACTCTTGATGCAAGAGTTGCCACTTCCTGCCCCTGCGTTTTGACACCTATCAGCCATTGGTCACACTTTTGAGGAACCATCTGCGCCTGTTACCTACTCCATCATTGACAGCACCACCACAAGTAAGAGTGATCCCACCTTCTACACAGAGGTCCCCAACCCCTGTGTTGAGCCTGCCTGCCAGGATGCTGCAGTACCTGCCAAGGGCCGGTATTGGTTGACAGATAATGAGTGTGAAGCTCTCCTCAGCTGCTTGAACGGGGGAATGGCAGTTTGGGATATTGTGTCCTGATTTGGTGTCACAGCCAGATATATTGGCAATATCAACAAAAAGCATGTCAACACCGGACAAATTGCCAAATCTTTCAAGGCTAAGTGGCAGCCAAAACTACTTCAACCCATGCACATCAATGCAATCAAGCAGTGGGTAGCCAAGAATTGCCACCTAGACACACTTGCTGTCCAATCAATGCTGGCCACAGAGTTTGGGCTTTCTGTTTCTAAAACACTTGTTTATAAAGCCATGGTCAATCTTAGCTTCTCTTGGAAATTACTGGGGATTTTCTCATACAATTGAAACAGTGAAAAATCATCAAAGATTGACACATTTATGCCGAGACTTATCTGGCCCTAAAGGAGACTGAGAATGTCAAGTTCTTCTATATTAATGAATTGCTGTTTTCCTCCTCACTCAGGTCTAGGAATGGGTGGATTGAGAAGGGGTCCAAGGATGGTGTAGCACATTGTGCAGCTGTCTGTTCCCAGACCTATTCCATGGTAGCGCTTCTTGATCCTTGCGGGTTGGACTAGTATCAGATGATCAAGAGTTCCCATAATAGCAGGACATTCCTTGATTTTCTCCAAGTTGTAAAGGAATACCTCCAGATCAATTACAGCAGCACAAACAACATTGTTGTGTTGGATAATGTTGGGCTCCACAAAGTGGATCTGGTTGTGTCCAAGTTCTTCCCCATCAACAAAAACAGCCACACCTCCAGACACCAGCTTACTGATTTTCATGAGACTCCTCTTCTTTCTGCCCTATTCTCCATTTCTGAATCCAATCAAAGAGGTGTTTGGTTGAATCAAGAATAAGGTGAAGAAAGGCCTCCCTCAGGACACTGAGGATCTCAACATTCTCAAGATCAGCCAATTTGCAATGCCACCCAATGTGGTGGTGGCTTTCTATGAGCACTTGGAATCCTTCTTCCCTAAAGCCCTCAACTCTGAGCCAATCAGATAAATGAGCGCTCTAGATTTTATTTTCTTTTAAAAATTTATTTTGTTTTTATTAGGACTCTAAAATTATTATTTATATAAAATGATGTGATGTTGAACTGTATTATAGAAATATAAGAATATTTACAAAAGTTAAGTAAAATTAATTATACTAGATATGAGGACACATATTTTTATTATAATGCACTGAATATTGTATTGACTGTTGAGCTAACAAACAAATAAATTAAAAAAGATATAAATAGATTAATTCATGTAAATAATTGTGAATCCTTGTTGGTACTTTGGCTTTTTTAAGCCAAAAACCGGACCTTGGAAGTCATCATCTGATCCTTATTATTTCAGTGCTACTATAGCCACACAACACAAAAACCAATGATTTTCATGTATCTCTTACTAATTAGTACTTATGACGCGGGTCAAGCATATCAAATATATTTATCAAAGCATATTACAAGGGAAAGGTAATTTGAGGTATAAACAATCACTTGTTTAGAACATAAGTGGAGTAGGCCGCTTGATGCAGATAAATTCAGTTCTTGTTGTTTAACTATGTAATAAATGAACCTGTACTTGATAAGCTAGTAAATAAACACATTTTTAAATTATTTTTTATTAATGGTTGTTTTTGCATACTATAACTGCTGTATTATAATATATTTAAATATATTACTATTATAATTTAAATATTAAAATTTAAAATAAAAAAATTAAAAAATATAAAAGTTAATTTGCAAGGGAAGATAATTTATTAGGGAGATGCAAATTGCAAAGGGAATGTGATTATTCCAGGGAATTATAACCCAAAATTAAATTTTCAGCTAGAGCATCTAATTGGATCCACATACTCTTCTGTACGTGGTGGACAACCCTGGATGCAATTGCAAGAGAGGTGGCGCCCTGCACCCCAGTAGTTGCCAAACACTTAATAAAAGGGAGTCAGGTAAGCAAATCAATTAACAGGTTCTTTTTGGGAGGCACATAAAACCATACAAAAATGCCAGTGCAAAGGAGTTGTACAGGACATGCTCAACTGTTCTATACCCCTGCAGTGACATCTGTTGTTCTAGTGCTAATTGGCATATGTCTATTTGAATTGGTATGTAATCCAACTTTTTAACATTTGTTTTTAATATGCAATATAATAGGATTCCTAGGTATTTTGCAATGTGAATCCTTTGCAAGGTATATTTTTCAGAGAACATGCATCATTTCTTGTATATTTGAACTAGTCTGATGATTTAGGATGTTTGGCTGAATTTGAATATTGTTCCAGAGGGCACCCAACTTGTATCTTCCCCCATGCCTCAGCAAACAAAATAAATAAAGGTTTAAACGTATTCACAAGGACTGTGTCCCCAACTTTATTTGATAATGCTTTGAAGACTTCATTGAAAATTTCAGTTTTAAGATATTCTGGTCCTATTTGAAAGTCTGATTTTATTACCTTTTTTTGTATTCATTGATGTTTGAAAAGGGAAATTTTTTAATACTTTCATAAATATATTCATCAAAGTTTATTTTGATATCACTGCAAATTTCAGTTATCTCTTTGAAATTGATATTTGCTCCTATTTTGTATGCTTCCCTAATCCACGGCAAGCACCCCACGGGTGGTAAATATTCCTTGGTTTTTGCTTCAATATTTGCCAAATTATTCATATTCATTTGAATTATTTTATTTATTTCATTTTTATTTATTTTCTTTACAGGGGCTACCAGTGATTGGTAACCCCCGTAAAACCAACTCAACGTGAATGCTGCCACTTCAGCAACCTTGTCCCCATTCCTAGTTATAACTAAAGTAAATATAAGTAAAACATAAAAAAACTTACTGATTGTTTTCCTTGCAGCCCCCTCAGCCACAGGCGCCCCTTCAGCAAAATTCATGAGTGTTGGTTGATCTTCATTTGTTTTTCTGGGCTTGATCTTCTTTATTTTCTGTGCTACTTGTGTTTCATTTGTTGAATTTTCATTGTTTCTTGAGGCGCTTTTGCTTATTGATTGTGCTTTGTTTTCATCTGTTTCTATTTGATCAGTTTCCTTTGAGATTTCATTTGCTTCAATTAATTTGACTTTTTGAGTATTCCTTCTGTTGTTTTTGTAAATTCCCACAAATTGTAACTTTCATTTTTGAAATCTAAATGCTTGAGTATTTCTTTTTGTAGATTTAAAAATATTTCCTTGTGTTCTTTATTGACTTTTGTTCCCAGGCTATTTTTTGTGGTGTTGTTTTGCTGGAACAAAGCCCTCCCCTCATTTCCCAGCTGATTTACTACAATTTCCCTTATGTTATGTTCAAGCTCAACAACCTTTTGGAGGGCTGACTCTAATTTGTTGATAAGGCTGTAAATATTTGACTTTTTGTTTGAATTACATCAAAAGACTGGTTTTTATAGTACTACCTTCAATGCATAAATATTTTCATCATCAATGATAAATTAAGAACCACAAATATAAATATTGCATTAGAATGTTGCAATTAGACGTCAACTCTTGATATTTTAATATTATGTGCATAACTCAATGCATATTGTTTAATAAAATTCATTGTAAACAAGGCCTTTTTCATTGTAATTTATATAAATGGACTGTGTTTATATTAAAGAGCCATTAACGCTTAGTACAAATATTGATACATAGTGCATTTTACAGCCTGTATATTTACCTATTGGTAAAAATTCTGTAAACTTTTTAGTTGGATTTTGCGAGGTAATAATAATGTAATGGGGAAAATAATTAATGTTTATTACCATTAATTGGCTGATTTTATTTGCTGTGGTACTTGTGCATTTTCTGATATTTATGCACTAATATCCAATTGGATTTCACATCCAATTGCACAGGCAATAAGAAATCAAGCCACCACCCTAAGACTGTATGTGGTCAGGGTGGCAACTTGATTTCCTATTGCCTGTGCAATTGGATGTGAAATCCAATTGGATATTAGTGCATAAATATCAGAAAATGCACAAGTACCACAGCAAAGAAAATCAGCCAATTAATGGTAATAAACATTAATTATTTTCCCCATTACATTATTATTACCTCGCAAAATCCAACTAAAAAGTTTACAGAATTATTACCAATAGGTAAATATACAGGCTGTAAAATGCACTATGTATCAATATTTGTACTAAGCGTTAATGGCTCTTTAATATAAACACAGTCCATTTATATAAATTACAATGAAAAAGGCCTTGTTTACAATGAATTTTATTAAACAATATGCATTGAGTTATGCACATAATATTAAAATATCAAGAGTTGACGTCTAATTGCAACATTCTAATGCAATATTTATATTTGTGGTTCTTAATTTATCATTGATGATGAAAATATTTATGCAAATAATTTTATGACATTCATAAAATATACAGCATTTTATTGATTATGAGAATGTCAATAAAGTAAAAAAAATATGTTATCAATTATAAATCAAAAGAAATAATATTAACTTTAATAAGTTGTCACAAAATAAATTTTATTTTACTGATCAAGGGACAAGTGGGGGAGAGAATGGGCGGAATTTACATCGCCATCATCTGTGCCTGTGAAAGGGACAGAATCAGAGGTAATGGGAAGGGAATGACTGGTGGTCTGGGTGTCAGGGTTGGAAGGCGAGTGGCTTGGTCTTGATGAGGGAGTTGGTGAGGTAGGGTTTGTTGACTGGGAAGAGGCAGCAAGAGCTGATTGATTCAATTTCTCAAATTCTTCTTCTGTCACATATGTGGGCTTAAAAAACAAATGGATGGGCGTGGGGGGAACGAGTCCTTTCTGGACTTATCACTATCACTTGCATAGAAGATAATGAGATATGATAAGTCCTGGACAAATACAGAAGGGAAAAGTTCATACCCCTTCTCAATTTTGGAGCACAGTTTATTGTAGATGGCAGGCTTTGAGAACCTGAGGGCAGAACCAAAATTGTAGAGACATACATCTGCAAGATGCATGTTGGCGTGGTTGATGGGGTAGGACCAACAGGTATGCCCCACAGCCCTGATTTCTTGGGTTGCTCATCCCTGCTGCTCTATCTCTGCACTTAGTACAGCTGTGTGCATGGCGTTTTATGTGGCCCACTCCTCCAGCATGGCCTTGAGCTCCGTCTGGTAGACATACCCATCTGCGGTGTTCAATATTGCGGAGTAATGATTGACGCCCAATGGGGACACTGCCAACAAAACCCCAAAAAACAATACAAGATTGGGCTGTGTTTGTACATTTCAGACTGGATACGCTTCTCTCCAAAGTCTTGGATACTGGCTAAGATCTTAGAGTATGTGTCAGGGACCCACTTGACAGAAAAACAAGCTCCCTAATTGGTGGGCCAAGGCCCCTAAGTTAAGCCCTGCTATTACCAAGCCAAAGGGTACCGTGATCATGGCAAGATGTCCTAGGTGATCCAAGTAGGCAAATCTTCTGAACATAAAGCTGAAACAACCAAGCAAATAGTATCCCACCACATATGTTAAAAGGTAGAAGGAGGCGTAATGTGAGAGAGGTGGGCTAAACTAACTAAGTTTGGCTACCATCCCGGTGAAACAAACCATCATGATGCAGCCCAGTGAAGAACTGGGACTGCCGCTCAAAGGGGAGATCATAGGGAGGACACAGGGGATAACTGAGGGAAATAGGTGTTCAGTCTCATCAGCATCAGACTGGTGAGCAACCAGGGCGTACAAGTGGGGATGGGAGGAGACAACACAGGAGCGCACAGGGGCACCAAATACTTCTTCCCAAAATCAGGAAGGGAGGGCATTGGCAACTCCTTGTCTGCAGGAGCAAAGGGGGCATGATTGACACCATCCAAATCCAGGTCATCACAAGTCAAGCTCTTCACCATGGCCTCCCCAGCAAACAGAAGTCCATTTGGGAGATTTAGGAGACTGGAGGGCTCCTCATTCACAAGCCAAGCAGAAGAGGTGATTTTAACCCATAAGTCTGGCAAGGTCAACCATAGGAGCAACACAAATGGGGTCAAGGAAAATACAACAAATTTCAGGACTGGGAGTATCATATTAATGATCCCTGAAAAATTTGGAGAAAGTTGGTATGGTTTCTGGAAGAAAAACAATGAAATTATAAGCCACAGGGGCAGCCACAAGCAAAGGACAAAAAGGAACCAGCAGAGTGGGCCTGGGTAGCTTGGGCGTAAACGCGGGAGCCTTGAATCAAGAGAAAAGGTGAGAACGGGTCCAAAAACAATGAATTCAAAGAAAAATCAAAATAATAATAATAATTATATTGAGATTTAAATTGAATTTTGAGTTTGAATTGGTTTTCAAAAGCAAAAACAAAAGGAGGCAACACCTATATGCTGAGGCCTCTCTAGAGGAGTCCAGAGGAGTTTCCGGGTTTGAAACTGGGGTGTATAAGGTAAGAGTTCCAAAAACCACTAACACTTTAGACTTAGATGAATGGAACCAGAAGGAGAGTTCCAAAACAGCCAAAGTAATAAGAAAAGATAGGGTGAAACCAAAGTTCAAAACTTTTAATAAAATTGACAATTGACAAGCAGGGGACACAAAGTCCCCTGGCATTGTAAAAAGGGGGTGAGTTGCTGGGGGGTAATCACATGACCAACTTAACTTGCATCCAATTGGCTGGAAGAGAAATTTTGATGATCAAGACCAAGAGCACTGGAAGGTTTCAAACTAATTTCTGCAGAACCACCTGATTGGCTGGAAGGCAACTCAACTAGCTCAGGTTCATTTAACTTTCTGGTCATAGATGTGGCCTCATTTGATTGGGTGTTCCTGATTGTTTTTAAGAGAGGGTGATACCAAGCTAATAAATAGTCCAAATTAACCAGTGTTTCTTCCCAGGCCAGGGCAACCAAAGCTGGAGGTTCTGCAGGGTATGCCACCACAAATCTTTCATCCACAGTGTGAGCTAAATCTTTAAGTGAATTAAGTGGTTTAGCTAGATGTTGAGCAGTCTTTTTTGTGCAACAAGGAAAGACGGTCCTATCCAAAGCCAAAGGGGGCAGTGAATTTACATGTAAGGTCTAACCAGAGAAGGTTCAGCAGGAGGCGGAGTGAACAAGCAACCATACTGGAATTTACGTCCCCAGTGGCCAGAGGAGTACTCAAACCATCCATGGGCTAGGGATTCCTTTTGATGCGCCTCATCTGGAGAGGAGTTGTACCAGTCAGTAGTGGGTGTTGGGTTTTCCAAGGTTAACACCACAGACAAGAATGAAGCTAAAAACCAGAACAGGAATAGAATTCTCTCAGGGCTTCAAAAATAAGGTATCAGAAGGTAATGAATTGGCAGGTATAGAATAAAAGTCTTTATTTTTGAAACAAAGAGAAATGATGAAAATAACTCACTTAAATACCCTCACAATGAAGGCTTGGACATTTAAGTGGCATTTTAGAGAATAAGAGGGATTTTCATGAAACTTGTGATCAAAGTAATACCTTTTTCAAACACTGATGAAAGTGGAGTTTAATAATATGGATGGTAATATGGTGAAAACAGCAGATCCAGGGATAATCCACAAGGCTGAACATAATTAAGAGGAGTGTGGCCAGGTAATCACTTAAAATTAAGTACGGAGCCTTGCTCAAATATAGGCTCATTTGATTCAAGAGCAGCAAGGGAGACAACGGCAGCCAATCAGGACCCAAGAAGTATTTGATGTTGTTAAATGTATTATTAACCTTTTCAAAACCTGATTCCAAGGCCAGAGCAAAAGTTGAAAGAATAACATCAACTAAAATAGGTAAAATAAGTTGAATAATTGATTCTGTATTAACACTTGGTCCTTTCTTAGGGTTCTGAGTTTGATTCCCGTTAATCCCATTGTCAGAGTACAAACTGGCCCCAAATACCTTGTTGTTGTGTTGTTTTAGGAATAAATTCTTTCAAAGGTTGTCAATAAAATTAATGTAGTCAGAAAAAGAATCCCTGACAGTATGATAGAAATATGACGTCATTATGGGCCCTCATTGCCTTTCCTTTGATGAAATTGACAACAGTACAATCATAGGTGTCAGTGTCCACCAAAATGGGGCCACCAAGAACCTGATTGGATAAGAGTCTGGTGGCAACCACAACTCCAAGCATCCACAAATTCACTGTTCTCTTATTGGTGAAGATGCTGTGGAGTCCCAGCTGGAGACGTACCTGGACCAGGGGCATCCGCGGGTCACGTCCCATAATGGTCATCATAAGGGGATGAGCTGTGTCATCTTTGGTCAAAGTACAGATACCAGTTGGGGTCTTCTTGGTAGGGGAGCCACAGTTGGCGTGGGCTTGCAGGGTTGCAGCCACAGTAGACTTTGCAAAACCCATCACGGCTGCAATTTCCCCAAGGGACATAAGCATCCCTTGTTTTTCAACCATTTTGAGAACAATCTCCTGGGTGATCAATTTTGTTCTGTGTCTTGCAGGCTGATTGGTTGGGGGTAGAATATGTTCATCTTGAGAACCAGATGGTGCCATCTGATTGGCTATTTCAGGATTTGGGGCTCTCTGGGTGACCCTATGGCTCAAATGGCTGGCTCCAGATGCCATTGTTTCTGTATGATTTTGGTTAGCAGCTGCCTGTGCATGATGGGCAAACAGGGCCATGCTCAAGGACACAGAAGAAATAACACACTCCTGGGTGGTGCTTGCGGGGGGGGGGCTGCGGGTTAGAAGTGGGAGTGGCCATAGACAGAGGCTTCACTATTGGAAGACCCAGTGTAGCCCTGCATGATTTTGTCAAGGCCAGGGAACAGCTCATTGACTTGGTTGTTGTTGAAAGAAGACATAATAAATTTTTATTAAAAAATTTTAAACACAAAAAGAGACGTGTATATTTTAGTCAATTTTATTGTTAAGTATGTTAAGTTGGTGAATAGTAGGATCTAAATTTTAGCCATCCTAAATTGGAATAGAGTGATTTTTGAGAATGCCTATGATTACTAAAAGAATTAGCATAAATCCACTCTATATCCTTTAGCATTCTTTTTGAGACACCCATAAATTATATTTATTTCAAATTCACCTCATTTTTTATATGAAATTTGGTTCTTGGATTTGACAATCCCGCAATTTAAGATTCATTAAGTTTTACATGATGTCTATGATTTGTTTGAAATACAGGAAATCTCAAATTGTACATTAGAATCCTGCATTTCTGATCCATGTATCCCGCATTTGTTTGCTGTGTTTTGACTTTTGTTAGTTGAGCTATCTACTCAAGGGATTTGAAATTTGCCAATTTAAATAAATCAAAAAAGCCAAATTAAATGGTTGATTTTATTAAATATTTTAATTTT
Organism: Entomophthora muscae; assembly: GCA_014839935.2. NCBI lineage: Eukaryota > Fungi > Entomophthoromycota > Entomophthoromycetes > Entomophthorales > Entomophthoraceae > Entomophthora > Entomophthora muscae. Next base: position 149,451 of record QTSX02002206.1, read on the forward strand.
CACTCAGCTGAGTTGCCTGCAAAAGTGATTTGAAATTTGGACTAAGGATTTGACAATCCTGCATTTTTATGTTTAGGTTCTGAATTTACAGTACTCTAGCTTTCAATTCTTTTGAAGATCTGGCTAATCAATTTATTGTAATCATCTATTTCTTGTGAATAAGCCCAAGAATCCAACAACTTGTGCTCCCTGCCAGGATTTCTTCCAGAGAACCTAAATGAATTACAATCCTAATTTCCTCCTGAGGTAAAAGGAGAAATAAGCAACTGGATGCTTTCTAATAGTGATACAAAGTCTGAGGTTACTCCCCTTGCTATTGTCCTAATTAATGGAAAGACCATTCAAGATATACCCATGTTATTATTGATAACTAATCAATAGTAACTTAAAAGTGGCTACTACTGTAGCACAACTTCTAAAAGGAGAGATTATCCCAAATGCCAGATATTGCAGATTTTTATCCTCCTCTGTTACCTCCACAATGCAGGATTTATATGCTGCAGCAAAATTGCTTTTCCCTGCAATAGGTCCAACATCTACTGACTAATATCTAAATCAATTTTTTATCCTGTCATATATCACTTGCTACAATTATTAGCCACTCATAATTATGAAGTTCTTTGACACTTGGGCCTTTCTATCTAATTACACTCATTTATTCTACAAATGCAACAATAATACTTTGCTTTTGAGAATAAAAATTGAAATACTATTATTGAAACAACAGGGTTGATCCCCCAGCAAGGTTCCAACTAATCAGGTTCAAGATCTGCAATCTGACTTCCCAATGTCCTAAAGCCAAATGCAGAATTTGACTCAAATTTCCAAACCTAGTAGCATGACCAGATAGCAAACACCACACAATGGGCACCTCAATTAAGCGCTTGACTCTCTACAAGGATTAAGTCACCCCCTTAACCATACAAGTAAGTAATCATCACAATCATGTTCACAATATCCAAATGCATAGTCAACTATATAATAGCTATCTCCAAATAAAAATACTATATAGTCTCCAGTCATTTCCCCCTTGTAACTCTGCTAAAGCAGCACAGTTACAACATTGATAGCATAGGTAGGTTTTACATCCTACTTTATTCCCTGAAATTCTGATTTGTTGCCTGTACTTGCTGTGGCTAACAAATCCTTAATAGAATCATGTCTGACCTCCCAGAAGACTGGACACCGTACACACCTGGTGCCAAAATACCTGATGGGTTTGTCCTCTACCAGAACATGATGATATCACTCCCCGCATTCAATGCCCTGTCAGCACAAGGGTTCTTCCAGGATCACTACACTATTCCCTGTGCAACTGATGAAAATGCCATGCCGGCCTACATAGCCCAAAGACTTTGAAGCACTGCCCTGGAATTCTTTGCTAGGGCCAACAACAACGCTGCTGCATGGATCCAATCTGCCCAAAGCAAACTGGCCTAAATGGAATGCCTGCAGCAATTCTGGATTGCAGAGATCTCCATCCAACTGACTCATGACACTGGAACCTGGCACAACAAGTGGCATGAAGAACACACCAAAAAGGACTGGGTCACCTTCAAACAAGACTTCTTGGCAAGATTTGTGCTTAAAGACACCATACTCATGATCATACGCCAAGTAAAGAACCTAACTCAGATGGGCTCTGTGAAGGAACTCACCTGCGCCTACAAGAAACTCCAACTATGTGTATCTTCTGACATGGCCTTTGACACCCCAGCCACACACCTCATGTACTATAACACACTCAAGTTGCATGTAATGAGACATGTGAACCTGGATCAAGTGACCAATCTATAGAGTCTGTATTGTGAAGCAGAGAAAGCAGAACAAACGTCCAGCACTCTCCACAATGCGCAAACCGGAAAACAAGAGAGACCCAAAGACTCTCACCCAGCCAGGCGTTCCAATTGACCACCCCTAGGAACAACAGAAGCAGCGCAAACCATAAATCCGCAGGTTTAAATGGACATGGAAACAGAAATAGTGGCCAGTCAAACTGCACCCATTTCCGTATCACTGTCACACAAGGCAACCAAGATAAGGGAGAAGCCCAGGGAGAGCATTAAGCAAGCCCAGCTCTCCCTGCACAACTCCTGACTTGCCCAATAATAAATACCAACCTGTGGATGTGGACCAGTGTCCAATGATCCAAGTGCCCTCAGAGGACCCAGTGCTTTACACCATTGCCAGACACCCCAATAAACTGATGTCTTATCCTTTCCGCTTTTGCAGTTACACAGGTTCAGCGCTCCTGGACTCAGGCGCAGATTGCATGCTCATTAATAGCAACTTTTTGAAAAAATTCAAGCTAGCCACTAATAAAATGAAGATTAAGAATATGGTTTTAGCTGATGAATATCACATTGCTGTCACACAGGAAACTGCCCCCTTCTCCATCACACCAGAAAACCTTCACTCCATCATCCAAGGACCTGCCATTGACTTCATCAGATTTGATGTGGTAATTGGCCTGGATTGACTAAGAAAGAACAACCCTCACATGGACTGGGCCACCTCTCTGTTAGTCATCAAACAAGAAAGAGTCAACCACCAAATTTACCCCAACACGGTAGACCAACTTCTTTGGTATCACATACTTGTGCACATTACAGAGATTCAAGAAGAAAAGATAACCTCAAGGCAATTGACTGGGACTCCTGCCATTATGAGGTCATACACTTCAAAGACCAGCAAAATACAGTCACCCCTCAGGATTGGGAAATAGTGGCTTGTCATCTAGAGATCTTCAAGGATGCCCTTCCAGGCCTATCATCCAAGAAACACATACAGCACACCATCAAACTCAAGGGTGCAGTTCCCAAGCCATATTCCATATGCTGTCTCACACCCAATAAGGACAACCCACTCCATGCTCACCTCAAGGAAGATTTGGAGAAGGGACTCAATTGGCCCTTACAGTCACCCTTTTGGGCTGCAGTATTCTTTGTGGCAAAGAAGGATGGATCCCTACAACTAGTCATCAATTACCACGCTCTGAACAAAGCCACCATTAATGATTTTTACCCTCTCCCACTCATCAATCACCTCTTTGAAGCCCTAGGTGGGGAAACAGTCTTTTTGAATATTGATCTGACTGCTGGGTGTAAATAAATCTGTATCAAAGATGAAGACATCCCCAAGACCGCATTTCAGACAAAGTATTGGTCATACAAATGTGTTGTACTTAACTTTGGGGTGACCAACACTACTCAACCTTTGTTAAATTTATGAATGAAGTCTTTGTACTGCACATTAGCAAGTACACCCTGATGTACCTAGATGACATCATTGTGTACATTCTTGCTGTCAAGCAACACCACAAGGACTTAGAAGCGGTGTTTGTGAGCTTAGCCCAACACAAACTCCTGGCCAAGCCCTCCAAATGTCAATTCTACCATAAGTAACTCCCTCTCCTAGGACATGTGGTTTCTAAGGAAGGTATCAAGCCAGATACACAAAAGATTCAGGATATCTGCAAGATGCCACCCCTAAGGATAAAGCAGAGCTTAGGACCTTCTTAGACATGATAGCTTATGTTTGACTCTTCATACTAGACTGTGGCATTCTCACAGTGCCACTGTCTGCCATCACAGGCGCCAAATCCAAGTTTGTGTGGACCCCTCAACAACATATTTTCTTCTGCTGTTTAAAAGCAAAGTTAGTGTCTGCTCCCATCTAACAATATCCTAAAATAAATGGCAACTAGCAAATGGAAAATGTTGCCTCTGATGCCTCTATTGGAGGTGTACTCTGAATCAAGATGTCCACTGAAGACTTCCTGCCAGTGGCCTATAAGTCACAAAAGTTAACCAATGGGGATTGCTGCTACCCTATTCATGAAAAGAAGCTGCTGGCCAACGTCCACTGTTTGGTCAAGTGGCTCTGTTACCTAGAGAGATAGGAAGAGTTTACTGATCTGATTAACCATAAATCACTTGTCTATTTCAAGGCACAGGCCAACCTTTCCAGACACTAGCCTGAAGATGGTGTTTCTTGAGCAATTTATCATGTATATACAACACAACCCCGGACCAGAACTTGTCACAGTCAACTCCCTCTTGTGACTATATTAGAGCATCAAGAAGCCAAAATGGGCTAGACCCATATTGACCCCTATTAGTGCTTTGGACCAAGGATAAAGGGTTCCCCCTGGACACCACCAATATTACCAGGGACACTGTTATCAAAAAAAACCTATTCACAGACGTCTGCAAAACACTCTACCAAAAAATGACAGATGGAGTGACTACCCCTACGTCTCAACACACCAACAGGTTGACACTATCTTGCACTATCACAGAGATCTATGCCACAATAAGAGCCAAAATCTCTATAAATTCCTGAAACACAAATCCTGATGGCCAACCTTATACCAGGACATACAGGAAGTGCTCAACCAGTGTGAAGTATGTGAAATATTTTCCAAGAGTAACACACTACCAAATTATGTGCTCTCTATTCATACCCAGCTACCTTTCAAAGTGTGGGCCCTTGACATTGTTGGGCCAATGCCAGGGAAACACAACAACAAAAAGTATATCATCCCTGCCATCAACTTTGCTACCTGCTGTCCAGTGGCCCAGGCTGTTAAATTCCACACTGGCAACAATGTACAATAATTTATAGGCAAGGAAATCATCATCAAGTTTGTAAAACCAGAACTATTGATAACAGATGGGGGCAAGGAATTGATCTCCAAAGACACAAACAATCATCTCACCAAAAATGGGGTTAAACACACAGTGACCAAGCCATACCACCCTCAGTAAAATGTGAGAGTAGAGTATCTCAATGGTAGCCTAGTGAAAGCCCTTGCTAAGCTCACCGCCAGCAGACCTGAGGACTGGCATAAACAATTGGCAACTTCACTGCTTGTGTGCCGCACCCAAGTAAACCAATCTACCGGGAAGAGTCCCTTTAAGCTGCTATATGGAACACAACCAAACATCATCCAAGCCCTTGGTGGGACCAAGTTGGAATACCCAGCAAGGTGTCTTCCTGTTCAGACCCATAGATACTTCATACCAACCATGAAAAAAAGAAAAATGTTTACAGGATACAATTCTCCCTATCCAAGACAGGCACAAATTCAGTAATGAGGTATGGATGATGAACTCCAATAAGAGCAAACTGCAACCAGAGAAAGTATGCCCTGCCCTTGAATTAATTTAAACAACAATAATACTTACCTGGTACAAGGACTGGGAAAGAGGAAACTGGACAAAGCTCTTTATCACTACCAATTACACCACTGCAAGGCCCAACAGAAACAGTGTGAAACTGTCCTCCCCGCAACAGAGCAGCAACTGGTACAGTATGGTGCCCAGGCTCCTTAAACCCTTCCAGCTGACTTTCTAACTGAGGAAGCTGACCCTCAGACAGGGGGTGTAAAAACAACGGGGTTAACCCCCAGCAAGGTTCCAACTAAACAGGTTCAAGACCTGCATTCCAACTTCCCAATGACCCAAAGCCAAATGCAGAAGCTGACTTGTATTTCCAAACCTAGTAACATGACCAGATAGCAATCACCACACAATGGATACCTCAATTCAATGCTTGACTCTCTACAAGGATCAAGCTGCCCCCTTACCCATCCAAGTGATTGATCACCACAATAATGTTCACAATATTTTAATTCATAAGAAGCTATATAATACAATCTCCCAATAAAAAATATCATTTAGTCTCCAATCATTTTCCCCTTGTAGCTCTGCTAAAACAGCACAGTTATAGCACTTTTATCAATTTATGTAGCACTATGGTACTATTCATTCCAGACCACAACTTTCAGATTCTGGTTCAGAGAAATTTACCTGTCTAATTGTAGAAGAAGAGATAACTCAAGTAACTCAACAGATATAACAATAAATGATTCAATACATCTCTCCTGGATCCAAGTGGGCCACTCAACTACAAAAGAGCATTCTAGAAGTAGTCAATGAAAATATTGTTAGCCCTCAATGTACTTCTTTCCACAAGTTTTATAATTGCTTCAAGTTAATGTGGATCAAGTCTGCTATGAAATCTCTTTGATTGATTCATCTAGTACAAGTGAACCAACTGGTTTTAATGGACCTACTGGAGCAAGCAGTCATACTGGACCTCCTGGACCACTTAAAAACAATGGTTTATTCACCCCTGTATCATTTTCTTTGGAAAATTGAGCCACAATTTTAGAGCTTACTCTGTTAATGATCTGTTATTCCTTACATCTGACCCCAATTATGCTATACAAAATCCAGATTTTTTGTTACCTGCTTTGATGAATTGTTTACACAATCTTGATGCACTTCTTTTTCATAGTGCCACTGAGAGTCAACCCCTTAGAGACCAGGTTAGAACTCAAGCTCAAAAGATGCTTCAAATGCAGAAATCTATCAATCAACTCTGGTTTGATTTGGATAACCCCCAGGTGCTCCAACTACTGCCCCAAACTCTAATGTCATCTGTATCTCTGCCCTACAGGATAATTTAGCATTATTAAGAAGAGAAGTTGATTAGCTAAAGGTGAGTCAGCTACTCACTTATCCTCCTAGCAAATTTTATGAGGATTCATAAGAAGAGCCTCATATCAACATGATAAATGCCAATGCCATGTTCAAGTCTTTCTTTAAAGATAAATATACCCCAGGAAAAGAAAGTATAGCCTCATTCTTGTATGTCTATGCAAGTGCTATGGAAGTAGATACATATCAACAGTTGGTGAAACACCTTCCTTCTTGCCTTGACTGTTTGGCTCAAGAGATCATGGTTCCTCATCTGATGACTAAAACCACTTGGGCTGCCGTCAAATATGCTTTGATAAGTGATTTTGGGAGTGCACAGACACTTAGCAATCAGAAACTAGCCTTTATGGATAATCAACCCAGAAGATAAGAGTCTACTGCTGAGTTTTCTGATTGCTTCTATAGAGATGATCAGGCTCTAGTAACTGTCACAGATAATGCCATCTTAACTGGAATCACCTGCCACTGGAAGAAAGTGCCCAAGAGCTAGCCCCAAAAACCCCATAAAGAGTCTAGCTGGTCTAAACCAGGCCATTGGCAATAAATGGGTTGTAGCAAAGCATGTGCAGATTTTGCAAATCTTGTCAGGGATCCATCCTGTGGGGGTTTCCTTAGAACTTGCGGGCAGACGGCCTGCAGGCCCTGAAGGCAGAGCCCACCACAGGATAGGAGCTAACTTTACAATGTCAGATAGTGATTTACTGAGGATGGCCCAGGGTCCGCTGGTGGGCACCATGGAATCAATAAGGCCAGTAAGGGTGATTTAACTCACCCCAAATATTAGAGTCAAGGTGGATTCATTGGCTGCAACTTATTCCTGTGGGCAGTTGGACTGTGGGGTAAGGGGTGGGGTCATTGGTACTAGGTAGGCGGGAAGGTAGTTGTATTTTTCTCAGAACAGCAGGGCACGGTGATCCAGGCTCCTTCTCTGCCAATGACTTCAGTCTATCTGGTCCTGGCCTTGGGTCATACAGTAGGATTTCCTCTAGGGTGAACTCTGAATACACAGGGTTAGGGGGATGTTCTATGAAATGTACCAGGCCAAAGGGTGCTCCTGGTGGACAATATAGTTTGGCCAGACAGTCTGCAGTTTCTTGGGGTGGATGGGTGTGAGGTGTGGAACTGTGGGAGGTAGACTGTAAATGAAATAGAACTAAAATCAAGTATGGGATAATTTGGTTGAACTAAAGGTTCATGTCACTTTATTGCAAGAATGACAGTGGACAACTTCCTGGCGGTCTAGGGTATAAGTATGCCCATCTGGCATGGGTAAACTTTTATGAATTTCTTTGGCCCAGGTGCTGCTGTCTACCAGATTTTTACATTCCTTGGTGACATCCTTTTCAGGAGTTAATTTATTGGCTAAATTGAACTGAAAATACTCAAATTTCCTTGTCAAGTTGTGGGATTGGTCATCTCTAGGTAGCCTGTGTCCTATAGGAAGTTTCTTTGTTTCCCCTTCTGTGGTGTCCCCAGTTATCTCAGGATTGTTGATCAGGTCAGTGCTCTCATTGGCAGAGCAAACAGGATCCTTTTGCAGGCAAGGTATTGGCGTAGGTGGCTCCAAGTTGTTAGGCCTCAGGAATTCCCCCAAAATCAAATCTGTTTCTGGTTTAAGCCCAAAAAAACGCAGGCAGCTGGGCCTGCAGGCTGGCAGCCCACAGGATTTCAGGGGTTGAATCCTGTAGTTGGTATTCTATCACGTGCATTATTAATAAGAGTTTATCACTTGTGACAAATCTTGTCAAATGAGTCAAAAAAATCTTGGAAACATCAAAAACAGGTGATTTGGTGCTTTTGGGCACCAAAGTCAATCTATGGCATCAAAATAATTTCAGTAACTTCTGAAGGCTTGGTGACAAAAAATTGAGGCCTGCCACTTCATTTCCAGATCCTGATTCCCATGTTAACTTCCAATTCCCTAGAACTACTTTAGTAGTCTAATAAATACTATAACATTAAAACTAATGTCAAGTTTTAAGGTTTTCAGATCATTATCCCCTAAAGATGGAGATCCTTCTTGTTTACAGGCCTGTGAAGTACCTTGCAGTTCATGGCTTCATTTTATGGTTTCTGAGGCCTCTGCGCTGATTTAAGGCCCCCCAATTTTGAAATTGAAGAAATTGTGAAACAAATTTGTGGAATCATGTATTTAAAAAATCCAGCCACCATTTTTTCAATGAATTTCATTCCTCTGCTCTGTCCTAGTTCCCTTTGGCTGTATTGTCCCTCTTCCTCTTATTGAAGGTTTCTGTCCGCAAGTTTTAACTTTATGATCTGTGTTGATTCTCAATTATTTGATGATCTGGTACTTTGTTCCCCACTTTGTTAATCTTTTCAGATCTTGCAGAGACTCCACCATGACATGTTAATTGATGCTACCTGTCTGTTTGAATTTGTTGGGGGCTGCTCATACCCACCTTTTCTGATTCAAGTATATACTTCTGGGAATTATACAAAACAACATAATAGTAAATTGAAGAGGAGGATTATATCTTTATTGAATATAGAGGAAGAGCACTATATAGCTAACTGATAAGCCACACAGTGTTCAAGTAAATCATGGCAGTCACATAGCTTTTGACAATCTTGATCCTGTGAAACTCAAATGTTTGATCCTAGTATGATATCTGGATGAGATGCTGGTGTCACTACTTACTTGGTAGTTGAGTTATTTCTTGGGGAAACTTTTCCCAAGAGGAATTAATGAATATGTTGAACATTGTTATCATTATGTGACCTTGAGAAGTACCCCAGTTTAGAAGAGCAAAGTCTGGTAGTAATATGTGAGGATATTATTTCGGGGTCTGTAATTGAAAAGGATACAGATATTCCTCCAGAGGTAGATATGCAGTTGAATTTTCTGGTAGGAATTAGGGGTCCATTTCATATGGTTAGTTCAATAGTGACTGCTGTGTTGCAAATGAACCAATGATAGTTCAATATTTGATTGGGGAAGACAACAATCCAATAGAAAGGATAAGAAGGAATAGAATAAGATAAGGTTTATTAATTGGTATCATGACTAATATACTATGAGGGAAGGCCACAAGGCTACAGGGGGTGGCAAGTTCAATGTAATGTTTGGAGTCAAGATATACTTGACAGGAATCAGCAAAGTCAAATTGGCAACACTCCTAATTAGAAGATAGGCCTGCAATTTGACCTTGTCTTCAGATTGATCCATGCTGTTAGATACGTCATGGGGCAACTCATTGAGCACCCCCTTTGTATCCTGAGATACATTGGCATGCAAGAGGGGGATCTTGATTGCAATAACTGTTCCTAAAGCGTAGTGTTACCATACTTTGAGGAGGTTATATATGACAAGTTAGTGATGTGCTTCTTGAGCACATTTGAAGACAGTGGTTTTGTTTTGAGTTGAAAAGAGGGGATAAACCTAATTCTGCTACCAGTGTTGTAGCTGTGCTGTGTGCAACAGTTAAAAATAAAGAGAAAAAAACAAATCAGGGAATTATTTCCTTGTTAAAGAAGAGAAAAAGGATTTTATACCCTTGTGGTAGAATATCAGAAGGTGGCCCTGAGAATAAAGATCATTGGTTTGATTTATGTGAGAATTGTAATGATCCTACTAGGGCAGTATTGGTGGAACAATACTGGTGCTAATGGGTAGTGTTGTTGTTAAGAGGTTGATATTAGTGGTTGTCTTGATTAGGCTATGGGTGATTCAAGTCCAGGGCCAACATGTGAGGAGTTGGGCTTGTCACAACATGAGCTGGAAGGATGTCAGGGATCCAGTCTTGAGCAGCTGACCTGTTGTTTCCAGGGGTGACCTGGGCTGGGTTTTTTGCAGGTGATACCCACCACAAGAGGGGAGCTAACTTAAAAAAGTAGGAGGTGGAATTTCCCACCCAGGACCACAGGCTGACGGCCAGGATTATAGTGTCAATAACCCCCATGAGAGTGATGTACACAATCCTAAACAGCTTGCCAGAATGGTTGGTTGGGAGGTCGGGTGAGGAAGCAGGCATAGGTTTTGGGGTCACAGGCAGTTCCATGGGCAGGTCGTAAGAAGGGAGATAGTTGAATTTCTCTCTGAACAACTTGGGTGTTGAAAATATCCACAGGCCTTGTTGGTTGTATCTAACTGCAGATTGTATGCGGGCCAAAGGGTCAAGTTTGAGTATATTTTCCAGGGTATAGTCCTTGTATTCAGACTTCAGAGGGTAGTTGGTAAAATGGACGGGTCCAAAGGGTACACCAGGAGGACAGGAAACTGCAGGTGGTGGGGCAGGGGGGCCAGGAGATCTCAAACTGAATTGGTAGATAGCAAATACAAAATAAGGCAATAGCTATGTGAGCCAAAATAATATAACCTTTATTCAAAAATGGCAATAAGTTTGGAGCACAGAGTCCTTTGCTCTATATAGCACCCCACCTCCAAACTTAACATTTTCCATGGGGGGTTCATCAGGGCATTGGGAAAGGCAGGCCCGGGGGAACTGGGTGCTTGGGTCCAAAGGCAGCAAAATAGCACTTGGTCCAGGAGTTCTTTCATTGGTCAAGAATCTCAATTTGGCTACCTGGCTATCTTGCTTTAGTGTTGTGGTCATGGGACCGGGCTGCGGGCCCATGCCTCTTTCCTGGGTTGGCTCCTGATTGGTTACTGGTGTAAACTTCAAGTTCATGAAGCTAATAGTTGCCAAATCAGTACCTCCATTAGGCGCTGTGATTAGTCTTTCATTTGGTGCAATAATTTCCTTGGTTTGGCTCGTTTTGCTGTGTGGGCCAACATTCTTGGTATCAGCTTGTGGGGGCTCAATCCCAGAAAAGTGCAGGCAGGCAGTCCTGCGGTCCACAGGCCCGGCAGTCCAGGAGGGTCCAGGGTCAGGATTTGGTTACTGCTCCCAGGCCCAGGCTTTCAGAGAGGAAGAATTGGCAATCCTGACACCATCCCCTCTTCCCCTGAGAGCCCTCCCTTCTGATTCTTCTTGTTCAGGTAGAGTTGGACGGCTTCTTGGGCATTAGTCAGGTTGCTCAGCAGTTCCCAAGTACTTTCTTATAGTGGGTATCCTTTCCACTTGACATAATACTGGGATTTTTGGTAGTGGGTCCGGTTGCTGTATATGTATTCAACTTCATATTCCTCAACACAGCCTGTTTGGATGGGTGGGGGGCTGTCTTAATCCATTGGTGGGGGAGCAAAATCCCATCTTTTCTAACAACAGTGAGTGATGGAACACATCATGAATCTTCCAGGAGGGGGGTAGGTCTAGCTTATAGGCAACCTCGCCAATTATTTTGGTGATCTTGTGTGGGCCGCTTCTTCTGTGAGCTAATTTCCTGCAGGGCACATGCAGGAGTATATTCTGGGAGTCTAGGTATACTTTGTCTCCAACTTGTAAGGGTTGGCCTGGTATTTGTTTGCGGCAGCAAAGGCTTTGTATGTTTGCACTGCACGGTTCAGGTTGGTCAAGCATGTTTTTTGTGTGTCGTGAATCTGTTCAATCCAGGAGCGCTGTCAGGAACCTACCCTCTAGGGAGTAAACTCCCTAGGTGGTGAATGATTGCAGAGGGATTCAATCCCGTCACCAGAGATCCCACAGATAGGGACCATTCCCAGATGGAATAACTCTCCAAGGAGCCAGTACCTGCCTAGCAGGGGATTAAAAGCCCCAAGAAGAATTACGCGGCTAGATAACTCAATAAAAAGGTCAAAGCCAATGGACAGAACACTTGAGGTTTGTTCACCTGGGTGGAGGAACCATAAATCTTGGTTTCTTCCCAGACAGGTGGATTTTTGGATAAAGGAGTTGTGGTGTACCAGACGCCTGGAATCACACGGCGCCAGGAGCTGTCAAGAAACTGAGACTCTGACGTTGTACCTGAATCAGCGTGTGAACCTATAGAAACGCTGGCAAACACCATTGTAGTCAGGACTATCCAGAGTAACCATTTATACCCAAGCCACTCCCTAAGAGGAGTCTTGGGTAATTTCATGGTCTTGGAAATTCAGTTGTTTTTTAAAAAAAAGATTAACAAACAATTGCTTGGGTGAATGTAGACTTTATTGATTGAACAAGTAATAGATCATAACTTACCAGCCTTATATAACATGGTAGCAAAATGATAAACTGGAGGAAACATAAAGGAGATTAAACTCATGGAGAAGAAGTTGGAGATATTTGGAGGAATTTGGAGATCCTGGGGAGTTTGGTATTAAAACTAGAATTATTTGCCTTATTGGAGCCATTATACTGACCTCAGAATGGTTTAAACAATATTTGATTTGAATTATCAACCCACAGGAACAGGCAAAAGCAGGAGATGAACAGCTATTCCCCAGTCAAAACTGGGGAAGGAGAGCAGGGACTAGCAACAGAAACAGCGGGCAACAGGCAAGTTTTGACCATTTTGAAGTCAAAACTGTTGTCAACGTCATTGGGATGCTTAAGAGCATCTATCAAAAAGGTTGCAGCAATATCTGATTGGCTGAAATTGATAATTGAAGGTAAAAATTTGGTTTTAACTAAACTAAAGTTTTCATTAATTCAAAAGTCACCACAGACAGAGGAAGACCCGGGTTCAGAACCTGTTGTTGAACTCCCTTTGTCAATAACTATATTGAAGCAATCAAATTCAGGTAAATTATAACAGTTGCTACTAACTAAACAATCAATTTTAGGAGACCCAATTAACCCTAGAGAAGGGGGTATTTCTGCTATTGTGCCAAGAGATAAATTGTTATCAGAAGGGTCTGTAAGAGCACTCCTGACAAGCACCCAGTGGTATTCAATTCCTTTTTGCCAATCTGGGGGTCACAGGTGTGGTTAAACCCATAGTTGGCTTTGAATGGGGACATGCCTGTGGAGGCGTGGTCCTTACTGTTGTAGGCAAACTGGGTCATGGGGAGCATTTTGACCCAATTGTCTTGATCAGTGTTGGCATAGCATTGAAGATATTGTTCAAGGATCTGGTTTACTTGTTCAGTTTGGCTTTCTGTCTGTAGGTGGTAGGAGGTAGATACACATTGCTTGATTCTTAAGTCTTTCATCAACTGCATCCAGTAGTTTGACGTGAATTGGGGTCCTCTGTCTGGGATGATTTCCTCAGGTGTTCCGTGTTGCGTAAGGATGGGGTTGTGGAAGTGTTGGGCTTTTTCTGCTGCTGTGCAATTGGTTGTGGTTGGTACAAAGTGTGCCATCTTGGTGAAGCGGTCTACCATAACCAGGATTGCATTGTACAAGAGGGATAGTGGCAGTTCTATGATGTAGTCCATGGAGACAGATCTCCAAGGTCCATGGGGTATATTCAAGGGTCTTAGAAGTCCTTCAGGTTTGTTTCTGCAAGTTTTAGTCCGCCCATAAGTCTCACACCCCTTCAGGTATGCACTTACGTCTTGATTCATTTTTGGCCAAGCAAAGTTCCTTCTGATGCTCTGGAGGATCTTGAGCCTACCCAGGTGTCCAGCCATCTCAGAATTGTGGTAGTCTCTCAAGACGTTGGTTCTGATGTCCCCTTCTGGTACAAAGATCCTGTTGTGGAGCATTAGTGCTGTTCCCTTCAATGAGTAGCCTTTTGGTAGTGGGCGCTATCCAAGGATTTGGAGAGGTCAGAGATCATGATCTTGGTGAACTTGTCTAGTGTTTGGACCCTTAGTACTTCTGGTTTGCTGCCTCTGATTTTCATCAATCCCAGGTTAATGACTAGGCTTGCTGTGTCCAAGAGGACTTTGGTGTTGTGGTCACGGGTTTCTAGGTGGGTAGGCATCAGGTCAATTCTTCTACTTAGGGCGTCGGGTACCATGTTCACCTTCTCTGGCTTGTAGTCTATGGCCAGAGTGTAGTCAGCCAGCTCTAAGGCCCATCTTGCTTGTTGTTGGTTAAGCTGGCGTGGTTTGAAGAAGTAGACCAAGTTCTTGTGGTCTGTCAGGACCTTTACTGGATATTCAGCGCCACATAGGTATTGGCGCCAATGTTTCAGGGTCTTCATTATGGCTAGCATCTCCTTGTCATATATTGGGTAGTTCTCTTCCATGGGTAGCATTTTCTTGAAGTAATATGCTACAGGATGTAGCATACTATCCTCTCCTTCCTGAAGAAGGACCCCGCTCACCACAAAGTCTGACGTGTCAGTTCCAGAACAAAAGGTTTGGAGGGATCTAGCATGGCCAGGACAGGGGAGAGGTGAAGGCAAGTTTCAAGATGTCAAAGGCGGTGGTACATTCCGGAGTCCAGGCAAAGGTGACCTTGTCTGAGCAAAGGCAGGTCAGGGGGAGGGTAATGTGAGAAAATTTTTGTATGAAATCTCTGCAATAATTTGCCAGGCCCAAAAAACTTCTCACCTCTTTCCTGCTTTTGGGCATTGGCCAAGATGTTATTGCTTCTACTTTATCCTGTGCCATGGCAAAGCCGCCAGTCTTCACTATGTATCCCAGGAATTCAACTTCAGACTGAAAGAATTCACATTTCTTAAGCTTAGTGTGTAAGTTTGCTTGGGAGAGTTTTTCTAGCATAAGGTCCAGGTGGTGCAGGTGTTTCTCGTAAGTCTTGCTGTAGATGAGAATGTTGTCCAGATATTCCACACAAAAATGATCAAGGTATTCCCCTAGGACAGTGTTGATTATCTTTTGGAAAGTGCTGGGGGTGTTGCAGAGGCCAAAGGGCATTACAAGGTACTTTTACAGCCCATATTAGGGTTTGAAGGCTGTCTTGTACTTGTCTCTGTCCTTGATTTGGATTTGGTTGAACACATCTCTAAGGTCAATTTTTGAGTACACCTGGGCTCCAGTCAGTACATCACAGAGGTTTTTGGCATTGGGGATTAGGTAGAGTTTCTTTACTGTAATATTGTTCAGATTTTGGTAATTCACGCATGGACGCATCCCACCATCTTTTTTTCCTACAAACAGCATGGGCAACAAGCATGGGGCTTTTGACACCCGGATGAACCCTTTTTTTGTCATATCCTTGAGGTATGCTTTCAAGGCTACTTGCTTGCGGTGGTTACAGCTGTAGATGGGGCTGTTATGTGGTTGAGTCCCTGGTAACAGGTCTATGGCGTGGCCGTAGATTGAATGGCTGGGCTTTTTTGTGGCTGCTTTTTCACTAAACACATGACTCCATCTCTGTAGGGGATAGGCAGTATCCCAACGCTGGGTTCTATCTTTATGGTCAAGAGTTTGTTGGTAGGAGATCAGTCATGGCTCATGCAAAAAGGAACAGTGTCACAGGATTCAGGCTGGCCCAACGTGGCGGTTTGCTCACAATAGTTCAGGATCAGGCCATGTCTGTCGGACCAGGAGTCACCCAGTATAAGGGGGTGGGGTAGTCCTGGCAAGAGGATCAGGGACAACAGGTATACATTGTGTCCAATGGTCAACAGAAGTTCTTGTTCACACTCATAACCGGTGTCCAAAGAGCTGTTTCCCATGATTACTTGTAGGCTACACTCTGAGGCTGTCAAGCCTAATTCCTCTGCTAGGCTGGTGTCAATGAAACTTTCATCTGCTCCTGTATCAATAAAGGCTTCAATCTTGCGCTTGTTCCCTGCTACTTCTATGGTCACTTGGATGAATTTTTAAGACTGAGAAGAAGTGTTTATTTGCGCCAGTGAGATTGGGGCAGTGTTTTTCTTAGGGCAGGCTCTGGTCAAGTGGCCTGCCTCATGGCAGTGAAAACAGAGTCCTTTGTGGTAGTGTTGTTGGAGCTCTTCAGGGGTCATCCCTGTTCTGTTGGGGGTCAGTGTTCAGGGTTGGCGGGTCTGGGAGGAGCCAGCGTTCTCTTGGTTCATGCTAAGACCCTTGCACAGGGGAATTAGCTTGTCTAGGCTGAGGGTGGGCGGGTGGTGCTTCAACAGGTCCTTCATTGCTAGGTTGACTACCTTTTGGAAGATAATGGCTGCCAGTTTGTCCTCAAGTTGGGTGCAGGTTCTCAGTTTGAGGAATTTTTTTAATATACACTTGGATGGGTTGGGGGCCTTGTTGAATTTCTAACAGGGAGTTCAGAGCGTAGTATCTAGTGTTGCAATCTTTCCCAGTGGCCATTAATTCAGCCTCAAACTTGGCGTAGTCTAAGCAGAATTCTACATCTTCAGCTGTGGCCTTGCCAAACCAGTCTAAGGTGTCCCCCAATAGCATTGAAGCAACCCCAAGGATCTTCTTGGTATCACTGGCGTAAGAGGAGGCGTTGGTATGGAAATGCAGGCAGAGGACCGGCATGGCACGTCAAGCTTCCTCAAGCGTGAGCTTCACCATCTGGGGCATCTCTACCTTTGTGAGGGACTGATTCACAATCACGTTTTTCACTTGGGAGGAGGGAGCTTTGTTGGTGTCAGTGTTATTGGTGTCGGTTCTCTTTGGGTCATTTGGGTTTGCATTCTTCCACATGGAAGAGATCAGGTTTGTGGTCATCTTATAGGTGTAATAAGTGATTATCAATAGCAAAAGCATACAAGATGACCCAAGAAATAACATCTTGGGGCTCAGAGTACCAGGCTTAATAAAGATTGCCATAATGTCAGGGATCTAGTCTTGGGCAGCCAGCTTGTTGTTTCCAGGGGTAACCCGGGCTGGGTTTTTTGCGGGCAATGCCCACCACAAGAGGGGAGCTAACTTAAAAAGGTAAGAGGCAGACTTTCCCACCCAGGACCACGGGCCGGCGGCCGGGATTATAGTGTCAATTACCCCCGTGAGGGTGATGTACACAATCCCAAACAGCTTGCCAGAATGGTTGGTTGGGAGGTCGGGTGAGGAAGCAGGCATAGGTTTTGGGGTCACAGGCAGTTCCATGGGCAGGTCGTAAGAAGGGAGATAGTTGAATTTCTCTCTGAACAACTTGGGTGTTGAAAATATCCACGGACCTTGTCGGTTATATATAACTGCAGATTGTATGTGGGCCAACAGATCAAGTTTGAGTATATTTTCCAGGGTATAGTCCTTGTATTCAGACTTCAGAGGGTAGTTGGTAAAATGGATGGGTCCAAAGGGTACACCAGGAGGACAGGAAACTGCAGGTGGTGGGGCAGGGGGGCCAGGAGATCTCAAACTGAATTGGTAGATAGCAAATACAAAATAAGGCAATAGCTATGTGGGCCAAAATAATATAACCTTTATTCAAAAATGGCAATAAGTTTGGAGCATGGGGTCCTTTGCTCTATATAGCACCCCACCTCCAAACTTAACATTTTCCATGGGGGGTTCATCAGGGCATTGGGAAAGGCAGGCCTGGGGGAACTGGGTGCTTGGGTCCAAAGGCAGCAAAATAGCACTTGGTCCAGGAGTTCTTTCATTGGTCAAGAATCTCAATTTGGCTACCTGGCTATCTTGCTTTAGTGTCGTGGTCATGGGACCGGGCTGCGGGCCCATGCCTCTTTCCTGGGTTGGCTCCTGATTGGTTACTGGTGTAAACTTCAAGTTCATGAAGCTAATAGTTGCCAAATCAGTACCTCCATTAGGCGCTGTGATTAGTCTTTCATTTGGTGCAATAATTTCCTTGGTTTGGCTTGTTTTGCTGTGTGGGCCAACATTCTTGGTATCAGCTTGTGGGGGCTCAATCCCAGAAAAGCGCAAACGGGCAGTCCACAGGCCCGGCGGTCCAGGGGGTCCAGGGTTGGGGTTTGATTCCTGCTCACAGGCCCAGGTTTCCAGAGAGAAAGAATTGTCAATCCTGACAAAGAGAGTAAAATATACTATCCTTTAAAAGCTAGTTTTAAGGTTGTAACAAATTGTTCCTAAAATCCAGAAGAACAAAGTTCTGCTCATAGTTTTAGTACAGGGTTGATCCTTATTAAAGATTAATATAAGATCCTTGATTTATCAAGTTATAAAGCTGGGTGTAAAACTTGCTATATTAGCTGTGGATATTTCCCTTTTTTGTTTTTGCTTTAATGAACTGATAAGTCAAAGTGGTGTAGTTTGAAAATTTTTGATGTAGTACTCTGTACATTTATTGTTCAGTAGTTTATGTGATTAGTGAGCTAATTTTTCAGGATTTTATAACTTCAAATACATTTTAATCTCTGGAACATTGTTATGGGGGGTTTCTTTGATTTGTTACTTGTTCACATATTAGTCACTTTGTGTGAAGCTAGGTTTTATCTCATTGTTTCATTTATTTGGGGTTTCATAATGTAAAATGTTAACAAGCCTTTTACCATTAATACTCCTACCATTATCTTGGACTATTATTGTTTTTGTGTACAACTTGTGTTTTCTCTGGTTCATCTATCTTAACAGCTGTTAAAAGTACTTTGGCATCTTGTGATGGAGCTGTTGAGTTTGATCTGCTAAACCAGGCTGCAGAGATTCATTCAATCGAATTGCTTGGAATGAAAACGAACCATTGTGAAACTGACATGATTTGATTTGCTGGAAAACGAAAGAGAAGTTGTTATGCCAAGCCTGGCTGGAAGCAAAACGAATGGCAACTTAAGGTTGCATTCTATTGAAATGGTGGAACTTCATGCTGAAAATTTGGCAGGCAGATACTTTCTTTTAATTACGTCCCAATGGCAGACTGCTTCAACAGTTTAACCCAACTCTTGTTAAAAGCCCCATCAAACAACTTTATCATTTTTTTAGGTAAGATTGCTTTATTATTATTTCCGATTTTATGTTCCTTTCGCTTTCCCTTTTTTATTTGTTTTTTATATTTCTCTATTATTTACTGATGTAGGTTGATTTGTTTTATATACTTTTCCTTTCACTTTAATCATCCTTACTCTAGTATAAGCCCTATTGAAGTAGTATAAATACACATCCATTTATAACCTTTCACTTTATTGACTTCTATCCTTTTTGGGGGGTTCTTTGCTTACTTTGCGCTTTCTTCTAGCTAGCCTCTCTTCTATATAAGCTTGTGTTGCTTTTTAATCAATTACAATAATATAGTAAATCCCTGGCAACATAGTTCTCTCTAGATATTGTATGTCACGGGAATATTTCGGCCCCAGAAGGGAGCGACATTATAATGATGAGTTTGAATACTCCGAGAATAATTATGGAGCTCCCCATCCCCGAAATGGAATTTCTAATGCTTTGTCTGGGACAGTACGTGGCAGGTCTAGATCTATTTCACGCTCATCTTCACGTTCCCGCTCTATTGGAGCCTATGATCGCATCAACAACAGACGAGATAATCACTATGAAAGAACGTATCCTCCATATAGAACTACCTATGGATCTTATGATTATCCTACTGGTCCAGGAGGCTTCTACAATAATCGTGACATGAGCCGCACACCTAGTCCGGTAGCCCATTATCCAGGGCTTAGCCATCCACCTAATGAAGAAGCACGCTACGGCCGCTATCAACTTCGGGAAGAGAGAGATGACTTTGTTCCATCTCATAATTGGGAAACCCGTTCAAACTATAACCATCAGCACTACTACGATGATCCTTCTCCACGCGGGCGGCGTTATTCGACTGATTCTTATTACAGATCACGCTCTCATTCTCGTTCACCCTATGATTACTTTGGTCGAGACACTTATATTAGAAATCGGCGGTCGCCTAGTCCGCTGCGTGGCGCATACGCACGGGCCTCTTCTCGTAGCCAAGAGCGGCATTATTACGATTCACCGTTAGATCGTAGCCCTAACTATCTTCAACGTGATCGAGTTTGGGAACGAAACAACTCATTTCGGCGAGAGAGAGGCCGTGCTCCAATGCGGCCTCGCTTCAACTCACCCCGAGGTGGCCCTAGACGACAGCATGATTCTGCAATGAGACGCAATTCCGTCAATAGAGGTCAACTCTCTGAAGGAGAAGTTGATAGCAAATCTTCTCGTCAACTAAGCACAAAGTCTTCTTCACCTGATGGCTCAAATGTGGCCTCCCCCGACAGGGCGCCTGGAGAGTCAGAACAGCGACGTGATATGCAGCCGCCTCCCCCTACAGCTCCTGTTCCTGCTCCACCTCCTACCCAAGTTCCCCCACCTCCGGCAGGCCGTGGGAGCTCCTACTACCCTATGGCACCACGGTTTCAGCAAGGTTTCTCTCAGCATCCACCTTATTATGTTCCTGGACGTGGTAGTACCTTCCCACCTCAAAATACCCAAGCCCATAACTTCCCTCCTCGGGCTCCGCCTCAGCTTCCCAGACCTTGGGTTACAAGAGATACACCACGAGACATGGGCTTCTTCCAGCGCCCTGATCTTCCTAGACCTCCTTTCCATCTCCCTCCATATGGTCCCAATCAATCTTACAATCGGCCTCCTCCTCGGTATCCACCTTCCATCAACCGCCCACCCCCTCGTCCAACCTCATTTGACCGCAGTATTGGGCTGCGACCCTCGGATCCCAAGCCTTTCAAAACTAATTCAGCTGACCTTCCTGGAATTGTCAGCAATCAAGAGCTTGTCGAATCGCCTAGCTCACACAACCCTACGTTCATGCCTCCTCCTCCCCCTACTGCAAGTGCCCCTCAAAGTATTTTAGACAGCTCGCCATTAAAACATGGCTTACCTCGCCCCCCTCCAACTGGCTACATGCCCAGCCGACGGAGCTCAGCTACTTTCCTCAAAACAACACCTAAACCAGACTTTCTTATTCAGTTTGAGAATGGACTCTATCCTCATCCATGGCCATCAAAACTGGATGACGACTCAAATGAGAGGGCACTGGAACTTAGGCGGCTTCGATCGTCTGAAGCTGAGATCAGGGCAAGCTTAGCACGGTCTAAATTTGATCTGCTCCTTTCATCTCTTGAAGTTGAACGTCTGGAGCTGTCGCTTAATACCAAAGTATCTGATCTTTGACATTCTAATAGATTTATTTTATTACTAACCTGCAAGGTTCACCTTAAAGAGCTGTAGTACATATTTGACATAAAAGTAGGGTTTAGTTTAACAACTTGAGCATATTTGCTTCACTGGCTAATGGAACTTGATTGATTGTGTGCCAACACACCTACTCGCTGAAATATAAGAATCAACCAAAGGCCTATTCAGTGGGGTCTAAAATCGGGTCCAGCGAGTGATAACCAACGATCCTGATTAATTAAAGCAAATAATCATCACGATCCTGAGATTAAACCTAATCATCGTTCGGTGTTTCGGTATGTGGATGAAGGATCTTTCAGAGACATAAATGACGGTAAACATCAGCAAAGTATAATTTCTCTTGCAGATTCAAGAGAACAATGTTAAGAAAGATTCTTCAAGTTTTGTTTCTTGAGAGTATGTGCTTACAATTAACATACAAACCCTGGTTTGCACAGCAGAATGGATGTTTTAAAGTTAAAGTATATCATAAGATACAAAAAAATTTCGTAGTCGATATTGCCGTACTGAAATGATTCAAGTCTATTTTTCAAGAAAGCAGCACATCAACCCATATGTACTGTAGAGCAGACTGCCAGAAGCAAGCAAATCATATTTGTTCACGATTTGTTTACTTTTAGTCAGTCAGTGTGGCTCCAGCCTCACCACTCTTTCTGAAAACATGCTTCGTATAAGTTTGGCGTAAAATAGTTTTTATCGGTGGATAAGCTATTCATTTTAAAGAAGTGGGCAGTGAGCTATACAGTAGGTTTAATATCTGTTGAGATAAACAAATACATTTAGCCTAAAACAAGATCAGTCCAGAACAACCCCAACCTTTTATTAAAAATAAAGGCTCATTTCACAGCCAATTGGTGATAATGGGCAAAAATATCCAGACAACGAATATACATACTACAAATAAATTTATTCCGGTTGGCAACAACTCAACTGATCACCCAAACAAAATAACTCCAGCCACGCTGCAAGATTGCTATGCTTATCTGTCAGGAATACTCCTGGCACGAAGAAGAAACAACGATTGCCATCTCACTATGGGGCAAAACAAATACTCCAGCAAGTCTCAAAACCAGCGCAGACAGACCACATGAGTTGCACTCAGCAGCAGTTCCCCCGGACTGGGGAGACTTCTGCAAAGATCCAAAGACCAGATTTCGGATTTTGGTTTGGATCGAAATCCAAAGTCCAATCCGAAATTGGGTTGTAACTTCCCCCAGCCACCTGCCAAAGGCTGAATGCCTTCAGAAAGCCTCAATTCCATGTCTGGCCAAACTTCAGTACAGCAGCCAATTGAGGACCATCCAAGTCTAAACCAAATCATTGAGTGCCCCAATCTGTTGTTTTATCCCTTCATTTTCTCACCTAAAGACAAGTATATAAAAGAGACAAATCTCTCAGTGTCAGGGATCCAGCCTGTGGGGGTTCCTGGGAACTCGCAGGCAGACAGCCCGTGGGTCCTGCAGGTAGGGCCCACCATAAGATTGGTGCTAACTTTACAATATAAGATATCAATTTGCCCAGAAGGGCCCAGGGTCCGCTCACGGGTACCATTGAATCAATCAGCCCGGTGAAAGTGATATACATCACTCCAAATATCTGGGTTGAAGTGAACTCACTGGCTGCAACAGATTCCTGCAGGCAGTTGGGCCGCGGGAGAAGAGGTGGTGTCATCAGAACTAAATAGGTGGGCAAGTAGTTGTACTTGTTGCAGAATAGGAAAGGAGGTATGATGACTTTAGTTCCTTCTCTGAAAACAGTCTCTGTCTCTCTAGTTCTAGCCTCTAGATCGTGGATTAAGATTTCCTCTAGCGTGAACTCTGAATATGCCAGGTTAGGGGGATGTTCTATGAAATGTACCAGGCCAAAGGGAACTCCTAGCGGACCATATAATTTGGGTGGCTGGTCCGCGGTTTCTTGGGTGGATGGGTGTGAGGCACGGAACCACGTGAGTTGGTCTGCAAATGGAATAGAGCTAAAATCAAATATGGGATGACTTGGTTGAACCAAAGATTCATATCACTTTATTGCAAGAATGGCAATGGGCAGCTTCCTGGTGGCCCAGGGTATAAGTATGCCCATCTGCCATGAAGAAACTTTTACAGTTTCCTTTGGGCCTGGTGCTACCGTCTACCAGGGTTTTGTAGCTCTTGGTTGCATCCATTACAGGAAATATTTTATTGGCTGGTTCAAACTGAGAAAGCTCAAATTACCCTTTCAGGCTGTGGGATTTGTCATCTTTGGGTGGCATGCATTCCGCAGGAAGTTTCTTTGCTTTCCCTGCCGCAGTGGCCCAAGTTATTCTGGGATCTTTGGCTTGGCCTGCACTTTCATTAGTTAGATTAACAGGAACCTTTGACGTGGGGAGCCTCAATGCAGGTAATTTTAGCTCATCAAGCCTTAGGAGATTCTCCAAAGTCAAATCCTGTCTGGTTTGAACCCAAAAATCTGCAGGTGGCTGGCTGGCTGGTCCTACGGGCTGGCGGCCCACATGGTATTGGGGTTCAAATCCCGCAGTTGAGGTTTTCCTATGAGCATAGTCAACAGGAGTTTGTCATTTGAGATACTCAGTGATGGATTGTGCTATCCTTAAGATAATTCTATTCTTTTGTATATCACATAAAATAGGTATATACTTTTTAGTTAAAACTAAATAGTCCTAAAAACTACACTACCAAAGCCCATGTAAGGTCTGAGGCTCTGAGGTAAGTTATTATAAACTAAAGCCTTTAACCCAAGAATGTTAATGTTGGTCAAATATAAAAAGGCTGGCAAAGTTTGCAACAATAACTGAACTAAAGCTCCTAAAAGTTTATAGGATGTAAAATTATAGACTAAGACAATTTATTAGACCTAAGAAAATAAAATAGAGTACAGTCTTAATTACAGAAGACTGGGTTAAAATTTCTATCTCTAAGTCAGGATAATAATCACTACCAACTGGAGGATTAAAACTATCAACAATTAAAGTTTGAGTCCCACTATAAAGGTTGGCTAACTGATGGTAGAGGTAATCAAAGGGGATCAACTAAGACTTAAAAGGGAAACTAAGATGCAAGATAAAAAGGAAAAGATTCAAAATAAAACAAAACCCAACAAGAACCTTTTTGAGGTGCAAGTAAAACAATCTCAACTTGGAGTTGAGACTGGAAACTCAACCCTTTTATTAAAACTTGAGTAATTGAGGTGACAAAAAGGGGCCAAGAATATAAACCATGATTAGTGTCAGGGATCTAGTCTTGGGCAGCCAGCTTGTTGTTTCCAGGGGTAACCCGGGCTGGGTTTTTTGCGGGCAATGCCCACCACAAGAGGGGAGCTAACTTGAAAAAGTAGGAGACAGACTTTCCCACCCAGGACCACGGGCCGGTGGCCAGGATTATAGTGTCAATCACCCCTGTGAGGGTGATGTACACAATCCCAAACAGCTTACCAATATAGTTGGTTGGAAGGTTGGGTGAGGAAGCAAGCATAGGTTTTGGGGTCACAGGTGGTTCCATGGGTAGGTTGTAAGCAGGGAGATAGTTGAATTTTCCTCTGAACAACTTGGGTGTTGAAAATATCCACAGAACTTGTTGGTTATATATAACTGCAGATTGTATGCAGGTCAATAGATCAAGTTCAAGTATCTTTTCTGGGGTGTAGTCCTTGTATTCAGACTTCAGAGGGTAGTTGGTAAAATGGACAGGTCCAAAAGGTACACCAGGAGGACAGAAAACTGCAGGCAGCGGGGCAGGAGGGCCAGGAGATCTTGAACTGGATTGGTAGATAGCAAATAAAAAATAAGGCAATAGCTGTGTGAGCCAAAATAACATAACCTTTATTCAAAAATGGCAATAAGGTTTGAGCGCAGGGTCCTTGGGTCTATATAGTACCCCCCTCCAAACTTAACATTTTCCATGGGGGTTCATCAGAGCATTGGGAAGGCCAGGGCCGGGGGAACTAAGTGCTTGGGTCCAAAGGCGGCAAAATGGCACCTCAGCTGGATGTTCTCTCATTGGTCAGAACGTCCAAATTGATCACTTGATTTCCTTGATTTTTGGCTGTGGTCACGGGGTCGGACCCAAAGCCCGGGTTTTTCCTTGGCAGTTGAGTTTGATTGGTTACTCAAGAGGACTTCAAGCTCATGAAGTTCACGGGGGCACCTTCTCTGCCTCCATTAGGCAATTCAAGAAACTCCTCCTTAGGAACCATCATAGTTGAACCTGTACTGGTATTCTGACTTTGGGACTTAGCAGGGGCTTCAGCTTGCAGGGGCTTAATCTCAGAAAAATGTGGGTGGGTGGGCTCTTGGTCCATGGGGCCAGCAGCCCACAGGAATTTGGGTTCAGGGTTTGAATCCTGCCCTTGGGCCTGGGTTTCGAGGGGTAACAAATTGCCAATCCTGACATCATCCCCTTTTTCCCCTAAGGCCCCCCTTCTGGTCTTTTTTGTTCAGATAGAGTTGGACGGCTTCTTGGGCATTATCTAGGTTGCTCAGTGGTTCCCAAGTACTTTCTTCTAGTGAGTATCCTTTCCATTTGACGTAATACTGGGGTTTTTGGTAGAGGAGGTGGTGTCCGTGGATGTACTTGACCTTGTATTTATCAGTGTGTCCCTCCTGAATGAGCAGGGGGTTGGTCTTGATCTTCTGGTGGGGAAGGAAAGTTCCTTCTTTCTTGAATAGCAATGATTGATGGAAGACATGATGGATTTTCCAAGTAGGCAGCAGTTCTAGTTTGTACGCCACTTCTCCTATTTGCTTTACAATCTTGTAAGGGCCGCAGCAGCGGTGAGCTAGCTTCCTACTGGGTACGTGTAAGGGAACGTTCTGTGAGTCAAGGTAAATTTTTTTGCCTATCTCTAGAGGTTTTCCCAGGGTCCTTTTATTGTCAGCAAACGCCTTGTAGGTCTTGACAGCGCGGTTCAGGTTGGTCAAACATGTTTTTGTGTCATGAATCTGTTTAATCCAGGAGCGCCCAGTGGTGTTTGATTCCTTCTCGCCAAGCTGGGGGTCCCAGGTGGGGTCAACACTATAGTTGGCTTTGAATGGGGACATGCCTGTGGAGGCGTGGTCTTTACTTTGTTAGGCAAACTGGGCCATAGGGAGAATTTTGTCCCAAAACTCCTGATCAGTGTTGGCATAGCATTGAAGATATTATTCCAGGATTTGGTTGGCCTGTTTGGTTTGTCCATCTGTCTGTGGGTGATAGGAGGTTGAAACACAGCATTTTATTCCAAGGTCCTTCATCACTTGGGTCCAGTAGTGGGAGGTGAACTGGGGTCCTCATTTGGTAATGATTTCTTCTGGTGTGCCATGTTGCGTCAAGATGTGGTTGTGAAAATGTCTGATAGTCTCAGCTGCCATGTAGTGGGTAGTAGTTGGGAGGAAATATGCCATTTTGGTGAAACAGTTGACCATGACTAGGATTTTGTCAAAGGATTTCAAAGGGGGGAGTTCCACTATGTAATCCATCAATACTGACTTCCAGGGTCCAGCAGGAATGTCCAGAAGACTTAGTAATCATTCTGGCTTTGAGTGACGTGTCTTTGTGAGAATCAGGGAGAAGGTTAGTAGGAAATAAAACCATGCTCTCAACCATAATAAAAATCATGGTTTCAACAACAACCAGAAGGTTGTCACTAACAATTCATGGGAGGCCAAAGGGGGGAAGGAATCAACTGAACACCAAAAGCAACAGCCAAACCCAAATGGCCAGATTAGACTAACAAATTTTAAACTTTATTAGAGTAGAGAATGATGAAGCAAGGTCTTTTACAACTCTTGCATTAATTTAAAAGAAGGAGATGGAATTTGGATGGGAAGTTGAATGTCCAAATCTGATTGACCAATGATATGAGGGAATATGGATGCATCTCTTGAGGCAGGAAAATCTGGAAAAATCCAAATGGACAAAATCAAAGGGAAAACCAACTCAACTAAAAATTGAGGAGCCTGTCTTGAATGCAATTACCACTGCTCCCGGCTGCTCTTGCACATGATATTTAAACAGAGGTGTCTCTTGGGTGGGTTAGGTGGGGGCATTTTCAAACTAATTCCAAAATTATTAGTGTGAGGACCTTTCTTGGGTTTTTTCAGTAAATCTTTGGGAAATATCCAGGCATAAGTTGGCAGAGATCCCCAAGCATTTGGTGAGGATTGAAGTAGAGGCCCAAGGTGGAGGCGTGACTTGACAGTCTTGGTTCTTCTGCAGGTTTCACAGCCATTGATGTAGGCTGCTACCTCATTGTCCATGCCTGGTCATGTGTAATTCCTCTTGATACTTAGTAGGGATTTATGTCTACCAGGGTGACTGGCCATCTCTGAATTGTGATAATCAATCAATATATTGGTTTGAGTTGGGCCTTTTGGTGCATAGATTTTGTTGTAGAGCAGCAGGGTGGCACCCTTTAGGGAGTAGCCTTTCTTTGAGTGATGGCAATCTGGGTCCTTTGCCAGGGCTTTGACTAGTTTGGTTGAATAAGTGTCTTGCTTCTGAGCTTCTATCACATTGGGTTTGCTGGTGGCAAACTTCAAGTACATCAGTTATATTCCTAGACTGGCGGGGTCTAGTAGTGTATGGGTGTTGCAGTCCTTGATTTCTGTAGAGGAGGGAATTAGGTCAGATGTCCTGCTCAAGGCTTCTGGTACCATTTTCACCTTTCCTGGCTTGTAGTCTATGGTCAATGTGTAGTTGGCCAGCTCCAAGGCCCATCTTGCTTGTTGTTGGTTCAGCTGGCATGGTTTGAAAAAGTAAACTAAGTTCTTGTGGTCTGTCAGAACCTTTACCAGATGTTCATCACCATATAGGTATCTGCACCAATGCTTCAATGTCTTCATTATGGCTAGTATCTCCTTGTCATAAATTGGGTAGTTCCCTTCTGCTGGCAGCATCTTCTTGGAGTAATATGCTACAGGATGTAGCATACAATCTCCTCCTTCCTAAAGAAGGACCCCACCCACAAAAAGTCAGATGCATCTGTCTCAAGCACAAAAGGTTTAGATAAGTCAGGCATGGCAAGGCCAGGGGCAGACGTGAAAGCCTATTTCAGGGTCTCAAATGTGGTGGTGCATTTATCAGTCCAAAAAAACTGGACCTTGTCCAAACAGATCCTGGTCAGTGGCAGCATTATAGCAGAAATATTTTTTATGAAGTCTCAGCAGTAGTTTAATAACCCCAGGGAGCTTCTGATGTCCTTTTGGAATGTAGGGGTAGGCCAGAAAGTTACAGTGTCCACCTTGTCCTGAGCCATTGCAAACCCTCCAGTCTCTACAACATATCCTAGGAATTCCACCTTGGGTTGGAATAATTCACATTTCTTAAGTTTTGTGTATAGGTTGGCTTGGGAGAGTTTGCTCAGGATTAGGTCCAAGTGATGTAGGTGTTCTTTGTGGGTCTTACTATAGATGAGGATTTTTTCAAGGTAGGCCATACAGAACTGGTTGAGTTATTTGCCTAGGACTGTATTGATCATGCGCTGAAAGGTGCTGGGGGCCTTGCATAGTCCAAACAGCATCACCAGGTATTTGTAGAGTCCATACCTGGTCTTGAATGCAGTTTTGTACTCTTCACTTTCCTTGATCCAGATTTGATTGAAGGCGTCTTGTAGATCAATCTTGAAATACACCTGGGTGCCTGTCAAAACATCACAGAGGCTGTCAGCATTAGGAATAGGGTAATGGTTCTTCACTATAATGTCATTCAGTTTCTGGTAGTTTACACATGGACACATTCTGCCATCTTTCTTTTGTACAAACAGCATTGGCAATGAGCAAGGGCTCTTGGATACACAGATGAAGCCTTTTTTAGACATGTCCTTGATGTACGCTTTCAGTGCCAACTGTCATTTGTGATTGCAGCTATAGATGGGGCCATGTTGGGGTTTGGTGCCAGGTAAGAGGTCAATAATGTGGTCATACTTTGTGTGTTTGGGGAGACAGTATGCTGCTTCCTTGCTGAAGATGTGGTTCCACTTCTCTAACGGAGTAGGTAGGGCCCCCACACTGGGTTTCATTTTCAGGGTCAGGAGCGTGCTGGGGTTTCCTTTGGTTGGACCCAGTTGGAACGGCGCTACATTGCAAGAGTTGTCCCCCTTCAAGGCAACTGTTTGGTTACGGAAGTTCAGGATGGCGCCGTGCTTTTGGGACCAGGAGTCTCCCAGGATCAAGGGATAATGGAGCCCATTCAGGATGATGGGGAGCGCTGGATAGGAGTTCTGGCTAATTTTCAATGGCAACTTGGTTTCACACCTGAACCCAAGGTCATGGGAGCTATTCCTCATGATCACCTTGACGCCTTTGGTGGTAGCCTTTAGTCCTAGGTCCTTTGCAAGGGTGGCATCAATAAAGCTTTCTTCAGCCCCCATATAAATAAATGCCTCAACCACCTAGGATGTTGTGGGTGTTTTTACTTTGACTAGGATGAATTTTTAAGACTGGGTGGAGGTGTTTATTTTTTCTAGGGAAGCCATAGGACCACTCTTTTTGGGGCAAGCCTTAGTGAGGTGGCCAGGTTTGTGGCATTAGAAACACAACTCTTCAAGGTAGTGACGTTGTAGTTCCTCAGGGGGCATTCCTGGTCTGTTGGAATTCTGGGAACAGGTTGTGCGCTGATTGGAGGCAGGGGCTCCTTCTTTGTTAAGGCTCAACCCTCTACACAAGAGGAGTAATTTTTCTAGGCCAAGCGTGGGAGGATGGTGCTTGAGGAGTTATTTCAAGGCAGAGTAGGCTTCTCAGCGGTACAGGATGGCCAATAACTTGTCCTCAAATTGAATTCTAGCTTTCGGCTTAAGGAATTTGTTGGTGTAGGCTTGTAGGGTGAGGGATCCTTGTCTAATGTCTAGTAAACTTATGAGGGCATGATGGCGAGTATCTTGGTTGTTGCAGGTGGCCATCAGTTTTCTTTCAAATTGGGAGTAGTCCAGGAAGAACTTGACGTCCTCTGAGGTGGCCTTCCCAAACCAGTCTAAGGTGTCACCAGAGAGCATGGAAGTCACTCCCAGGACTTTCTCAGTGTTGTTGGAATATGAGTTTGTGTTGACTTAGAAATAGAGACAGGGGACTGGTATAGCTCTTTGGGCTTCTTCTAGGGTGAGCTTCCCCATCTTTGGCATGTCCACTTTGGTTGTGGACTGGTTGACTATAACATTCTGGACTTGTAAATTTGGGGTCTTGGTCTTCTCAATGCCAAGCAAGGAGTCCTTTGGTTTGGTGCTGTATTGGTGTTGAATTGCTGATGCAATTAGGTTGGTAACTAGCTTGTAGGAATAGTAAGCTGAAATCAATGAAAATAGCATACAAGACGCCCCAAGAGTTATCAACATCTTAGGGCCCAGGTTACCGTGGTTAAGGTAGATTGCTATAATGTCAGGGAGCCAACCTGTGGGGGGCTCCTGGGAACTCGCGGGCAGACAGCCCGCAGGTCCTGCAGGTAGGGCCCACCATAAGATTGGTGCTAACTTTACAATATAAGATATCAATTTTCCCAGAAGGGCCCAGGGTCCGCTCACGGGTACCATTGAATCAATCAGGCCAGTGAGAGTGATATAAATCACTCCAAATACCTGGGTTAAAGTGAACTCACTAGTTGCAACGGATTCCTGAGGCAGTTGGGCCGCGGGGTAAGAGGTGGTGTCATTGAAACTAAGTAAGTGGGCAAGTAGTTGTACTTGTTGCGGAATAGCAGAGGAGGTATGGTGATTTTGGTCCCTTCTCTGTAAATGGTCTCCATCTCTCTAGTTCTAGCCTCTGGGTTGTAGATTAAGATTTCCTCTAGAGAGAACCCCAAATATGCCAGGTTAGGGGGATGTTCTGTGAAATGTACCAGGCCAAAGGGAACTCCTAGCAGACTATATAATTTGGGAGGCTGGTCCACAGTTTCTTGGGGTGGATGGGTGTGAGGCACGGAACCACGTGAGTTGGTCTGCAAATGGAATAGAGCTAAAATCAAATATGGGATGACTTGGTTGAACCAAAGGTTCATATCACTTTATTGCAAGAATGGCAATGGGCAACTTTCTGGAGGCCCAGGGTATAAGTATACCCATCTGCCATGGAGAAACTTTTACAAATTCTTTTGGACCTGGTGCTACCGTCTGCCAGATTTTTGCATCCCTCAGCGGTATCCATAGCGGGAGTTATTTCATTGGCTGGTTTGGATTGAGAAGGCTTGAATTTCCCCTTCTGGTTGTGGGATTTGTCTTCTTTTGGTGGCCCAAATTCTGCGGGAAGTTTCTTTGCTTCCCCTGCCATGGTGGCCCAAGTTATTCTGGGATCTTTGGCTTGGTGTTGTGAAGTGATTGGTTGTAAACTAGCTGTCACTATACTCACGCAATTGATCCATTAAGCT
Source organism: Entomophthora muscae (assembly GCA_014839935.2). Lineage (NCBI taxonomy): Eukaryota > Fungi > Entomophthoromycota > Entomophthoromycetes > Entomophthorales > Entomophthoraceae > Entomophthora > Entomophthora muscae. The sequence continues at coordinate 181,022 of QTSX02002206.1, forward strand.
TGGTGAATCATAGAACAATGATACTCTTGCTCCAGATGATAACAAGGTCAAATGATCAACTAAGTTGTATCCTAAGTTCATATTAACTAATGATCAGCTGATTGTTAGTTTAATAGTGGGCTAAGAATAGAGGAAACAAGGCTGTAACCGGATGATCCTGGTGTTCTGTGTCTTTTGTTAATCTCTTCTGTTACTATATAACTCCCTTCTTTATTTATTAAATAAAAGATTGAATTTACATACTTTAACTTTATTATATGCATTAGGCTAGATACTTGACCTAATCTTTAGTAATAAAAAGGATTGTATTTTGAGTTAAGTGAAAGCAACTACCAACTCTACGCAGAAATACGACATTGGTGCTCACTCATAGCATGCATCAGTCCGATGATAACTGTTGCTCTTCTGAGGACTCGTCTTTTGTGCAGAGAGGAGATGGAGATAACCTTCTCCATGCTTTCCTTTGCCACCTTCAGGACCACCCTGATGAGTTATTCTTGTAGATTAATTGCCTTTCTGGAACAAGGGATGATCTGCCTAACAAATTCATGGCTTTTTGTCAGTTCATGACTGACGTACAGCATCCCTGCTTAATAGAGGATCAGTCCTCTCTACACCTCAATGTCCCAGTGCCTCTGGAGGTAGACAGAAACGCAGAGCCTACCCAGCAACAGCTGGAGCAAGCTATTAGCGGTATGGACCGAGGTGCATACCAGAATGGGGAAGCCCACAAGAAGCTTGCTGTACTATCCTTGTACGGCACTACAGCTAAAGAGAAATTCCAAAATTTCATAGGGATAACTCCAAATCAGCTTCAAATACAGATGAAAACTAATCAAACAAGCCAAGGAGTATATTCACAGCTTTTCATATCCTGCCATCTGTCACAACCGGACCCACCTGGGTTATCAACTATCCCTGATATTGCACCAGGGAAACTTGATAAACAATCAGCAGGCTTTCTTTTGTTGTCTGTATGATGAACTTACAAGCTCTATGACCAATATTAGTCACCAATTGAATCACTTGGCAATCCACCAAAACTTCATGGCAAACTGGTCAACACAGCTTGAGGAACATCTGACAAACTATATGTCTACAATGGTTGAGACTATGCTGGAGCACAAAGGATTGGATAATAATTGGCTAGTCACAGTAACTCACCACGTAAAGGGTGCAGAAGCCACCTTTTGCTATCTATGTAGTGAGTTAGAGTCTCTTGGCTGCTCTGTAAGATTGATAGAAGATGGGGTTGCAGTGAAAGACAATAAGGAAGTCACCGCCATTATCCAACAGGACATGGAGGAGCTATTCAAACATGTCAGCAAGATTGACAAAGGCCTTCGGCAATTCCTCTCTGACTGTAATCATTTCAATGTGGAATTTCCCAAGTTGGTAAAATTGATAAATCACAACCATGACCTCACAGAAGATAATCATGAAAATCTGGAATCAATAAGCAACAATCATTGGGCTATGCAAGAAAAGAACAATTTTATGTTTGAGAAACAAAATTTCCGTATGGAGAAGCTCAAAGACAAACTGCATGCAGCTAATTGCACAATAAAAGACCTGGATCAAGAAGTACAATTGCAACATAGCAACATTCTGCATCTACAAGGACAAGTAGAACAGTTACTTCAAGTCTACTCCAGCCAAGCTGTGCTGTAAACAGGTCCACAGAAGACCACAGGAAGAAGTCAAAGTGTCCTATCTACAGTAAGCCAAGCAATGTCAGAGGACCATTGCTCCTTTCATAGTTATGAGAGCAATGAAGACAACATAGGCCGTACAATGAGGAAAGTCTATGTAGCAGAACCAGTTCTGGATAGCAGTGAAACACCTCTTCCTGGCGCTGCTGCCTCTACTTCCAGGACTAGCAACAGCACCAGGGATGCGGCTTCAGAAGCACGGTTTTGTGCCTCAAATCAGATAAATACCTCACCCCCGCCTAGAAGAAGTTATAATTTTAGCACTTCTGCTGTAATCCTGAATTGTAAACCAACAAACCTGCCAAAGTTTGACAAAAAAGTCAAAGTCCACATGTTCCTCCGGCTATACAATAACTCTATGTATGGGGCGGACGAGGCCATGAAGAATGTGGCCATCTTTAATTGTTTGGATTCAGAGACCCAGACAATAATAATGCCAAGACTTCTGGAACAAGGCTGGACTTACGAGAACGTATCCAGGGCCCTTATTGCAGAGTTTGGTAGCAAAGAAGCTTTATTTTTCCAAAAAATGGAGTTCACAGAAGGGAAGATAAAGAAGGGGGAAAGCCTAATGGATTTCTCAGAACACTTCTACTTGGAAGCACAGACACTAGTCTCCATGGGAGCTGCCACTTTTGTTGACGTAAAAGAAGCGCTTCTTAACTATGTACGTCCCAATAGAGAGCTTTCTATTGATCTCAAATCTGGAATATATAGTGCAAGAATGGTCCCTGAGCTCATGCGTCATTTGGGATCTTTTAAGGAACAGTTTGAAGTCCCCTTTCCCAACTATAAGAAAGCCACTTTTTCCTCTTCTATAGATTCCAAAGGCAAGACTTGGGATAAGGACTCTCCTAGGAAACCTACAATAGTAGCTACGCCCCCAGTCAATAATGCAACAAACAGCTGCACCTGCTACAAGTGTAGGCAATTAGGACATCTTTCCCGGGACTGCAAGCAACCCAAGACTAATGTCTGTCATCTGAACCAGGAAGACAACAGGGAAGACAAGCGGGATGACGAGGATGAAGAAGATGACAGAGAAGAAGACAGTGAGGAGTCAAAAAACTGCTAAGCAGTCAGGTTGAGGAGAAAATCCTGACTGCTAGTAGTTCCTGACCCTCTCCACCTATCAACCCAGATCCTGACGCTCCTGACTGCAATGTTGGCCTGTTGAACCAAGAAGCTTGCCCTGAAAGATACTTGCCAGACAAAGAAGAAATAAACAAAGACTTGCTCCATAAATTTTTGGCTGTCAACACAGTTACAAGGAAGCAAGCAATCTGTATGGAGAGTATACCTTCCAAGGAAGCCATTGACACCATCTCTATACCCTATGCTGAACAACTTTGCATGCCATACAATGAGGTCACCCACAAGAGTGATAGCGTCAAAAAGTTGTCTCAACTATTGAGGTCAGTACAAGTCTCCACAAATTTGGATACCTTGAAATCCCTGAAGCCCAACCTAACAACTGTGCTGGAGTTGTTTCTTGCTCAGTTTAAAGGATTAGACGTTCATAAGGTTACCAAAATTACCTCCCCTCATTACGGAGAACAACACAATTGCACTTACATTGAACTGGTGGTTCACAAAATTTGAGTAAGGGCAATTCTGGACTCTGGAGCCCCAGGGAACATTGTGTCAACCAGGCTAGTCAAAAACTGAAACTTGCGCCTGATTTAGACTATAATAAGGAATTTGGTACTGTGGGACCTGACAAAAAAAAGGCTTTGGGAGCTTATTCATCCTTATCACTTTGTTTTGGTAAATTGGTGGTAACTTCCCCAGCAATAGTGTTGCGCAACAAAAGCTACAATATCTTGATTGGTACCAGCTTAATGGCAATCTACAGAACTATCATCAATCATCAGGATAGCACCTTCAGCATTTTGGGTCACTTGGTACCAATTTTCTATCATGGAGACAGACCAAGGGACCTCCCTACAAAGAAAATCCATTATATTAACATGGAATATGCTGATGGAGATATGCCAGAAGCGTACACCTAGTGTCAGCGTAAAATCAAGGTTCTACCTCTGGCCACTAAGGAGTACAAAGGGATCCCCTTATATTCCTCTAGTGAATTATCCATTCCAATTGGGTCTCAAGTGATTCATAATACAGGTCTAAGTCTCAGTTTTCCTAAAGGTATGCATGGTGAAGTATTTGGACTCCACAATGGGTCACAGCTGGAACCCTGGATTCTACCTGGTATTGTTGTGCCATCATTGGAAGAGATTCTGGTACTCTTGGGGAACCTTTCTGATAAATTGCTGAAGGTGAAGAAACACCAACTTCTAGGCTACATGAAGCTGAAAGAGAACTCTGGTCTTATGGATGCCACCCCATTTGGTGAGTTCAGTGAATTTGCACTACCTTGCAACCAGCCAAGTGTTCTGTTGCTTATTCCACGCAAGTCTTTAAATGGACTAACAGAAGACCAGAAGGACCAAGCTATTTGACTCTTTGAGAAATATAAGGGTGTCTTTGTGGAGAATGATCAAGACCTAGGAAAAGCTCTGGGAGTTGAACATGTTTTGGATACGCAAGGCACTGCCCCTATACGCTCTAGGCCAATAAGGCGCAGTCTGGCCAACCAAGCCATTGTCAATGAAGAGCTACAGAAGTTACTTGCATCTGGCCTTTTGGTACTCAGCAAAAGCCCTTGGACTTCCCCATTGTTAATTGTAAAGAAAAAAGATGGGTCAACCCGCATAGTAATGGACCATTGCAAATTGAACTCTGTTACAAAAAAGGACTCTTATTCACTGCCTTGCATAGATGACACATTGGACAAGCTGGGTGGTTCAAAATACTTCAGTGCAATGGATCTGATCAGCGGATACTGGAAGATTGACCTTCCAAAGGCAGACCAGGAAAAGTGTACCATCATTACGGAGCAAAGCCTTTTTCAACCTACCAGGATGCCACAAGGACTTGCAAATGCTCCTGCAACTTTCCAAAGGGCCATGGACTCTGTGATGGGAGACCTCAAGTTGACTTGTGTTCTGGTTTATCTTGACAATATTAACGTCTTTTCACAAACCTTTAGTCAGCATTTGGACCATTTGGAGACAGTATTTCAGCGTCTGATTGCTGCCAACCTCAAGTTAAAACCAAGGAAGTGTAACTTCTTTAAGGAACATCTGGAATTCCCTGGTTATATTATCAGTAAGGATGACTTGTGGCCTGCTCCTGCCAAGGTTGAAGCTATCACACACATGCAAACGCCTTCCAACAAAAGAGATGTTCAGGTGTTTTTAGGGATGATTGGCTATTATAGATGCTTCATACCAAACTTTGCTGGCCTAGGAGGACCATTATTTCACTTGTTGAAAAACAACGTTGAATTCTCATGGACAGAAGGATGCCAGAAAGCCTTCAAGGACTTGAAGGCCACCTTAGTGACAGAGCCAGTACTTTCCTATCCTAATTTTGAGCGCCCTTTCATTGTGCACACGGATGCCAGCTTGACAGAAATTGGCGCTGTTCTTTCTCAGCTGGATGATGATGATCAAGACCACCTTGTAGTATATTGTTCTTGAACACTCAATAGTCATAAAATAATTTACATGGTCACTGAGCAAGAATGCCTGGTAGTCATTTATGCCTGTCAGCAATTTAGAGTATACCTCCACAGAGTACACTTTATGGTGGTAACTGATCATGCCTTGCTTAAATGGTTGAAACCCCTGAAAGATCCAGAAGGACAACTGGCACAATGGGCTATTAAGCTACAAGCCTATGACTACAAGATAATCCATTGCGCGGGAGTCATGCACCAGAACACAGACTGTCTTTCACGTCTTCCTACCATAGCTTTGGTCTCTTCAGCAGCAGATGAACTTTATGACAAACTGATGCTGAAACCTTCTATGTGGGGGGAGGAGCCGCTTGAGATTCAGAAAATTCTGAAGTCTCTTGCGGTGGACACCCGCGTCAAGGATAATCAGCTTTTTAAGTTGTACAAAGGGAAGTGGCTACCATACATTTGTCCATTATTACGTACAGATGCAATAGTATCAGCACATTGCACTGTGGGTCATGGTGGTATCCATAAACCCCTTAACCTCTTAAAGCAGCATTGCTACTGGGAAGGTATGCATTCAGATGTAGCAGAGACCCTGGATGCTTGTCACAACTGTACAATCAAGCAACCAAAGGTCTCGCGCTATCAGCACCAGCTAATTTGACCTGGCTTTGCGTTCCATACTGTTGCTATAGATGTAATGGGCCCTCTTTCACTGACCGCTAGCAAGAACAAGTTCATTATTGTAGCAGTGGATCAGCTTACAAAATGGGTAGAAACAAAAGCAATTCCTAATCAGTTGGCACTTACCACAGCCAAGTTCATTTTGGAGAACATACTCTACAAACATGGCTACCCCCAGACATTGCTAACAGATAATGGAACCAACTTCACAGGATACACAATACCCAGACTGAACAAACTTATGGGTATCCGTGGCACCCTGTCAACACCATACCATCCCCAAACAAATGGAATGGTAGAAAGGATAAATGGAAGCCTGGTACAGATCTTAAGGAAGCTTAGTCACCAGCATGAAACAGAATGGGATACATATCTTCCAGTAGCTACCTTTGCGTACAACATAGGGTTCCACAGGGCTATGGGAAAAAGCCCCTTCTAGCTTCTTTATGGTTGATAGCCAAGTCCCCCGCCACACTTTTACAGTTTAGTTAAAACTAACAATCCCCTTACCCCGATGCTTATTTGAAGAGACTAGCACAGACACTAATCAAGTTACAGTCTGAGGTGTACTCTACCAACTTAGCAACAAAGGAGAAAGATATGGATTGTGCGTTAGAAACCCAACCTGCTCTTCCAGAATACAAAATAGGAAGCTTGATATATTTCTACAGCAACTGAGGGTACGGTTGCAAAAGTAAACTTGCCTCTTTATGGCAAGGTCCGGTCAAGGTAGTCCAGAGAGTGGGAATAGATAGCTATACCCTCAAGGATCTGGAAACTGGCCAACTGATCACTTGACTCCATGGGTAGTACATGCGCAAGGCTCCAAGTGATTAAGCATAAATCCCTTTATGGATAACAATTTGGAAAAAGAAAAACCTAATGAAAATAGTCCATGGGTTGTTATCCTTATCACATCAAGAAGAGATAAAGCTTATAGTAAGAAGAATTAATAGGGTTAAGCAACTGGTTCTTTATTGAGATATGCTGCCTCTAGCCCCAGACGCACCTGGATGAGGACTTTTGCAATGGCTGTGTAGGTTATCCAAACACTGAGTAGCTAACAGAATGCAAAAGGAAGAAATGGGGAATTGTTGACGGGAAGGAAATTAACACGGTTAATGCCAATTGAATGAGGAAAATCAAGCCCAAGTAAGATGCACTCCCAGAGAAGGCTTTCTTGCTGGGCATATTCCTTGGGTGTTTTGCCTCCTACTGAGTACATGACCCCCAACAGCCATTCAATATATTTGGCATATGATGAAGCCTTTGGTGATACACAACTTTGGAGCCACTAAGTACCAAGTTTCCAACCAAAGTCATGGATTATCTACTACCTGCTTGATTATAGCTTAGGAGTTCTAGCGCAGTACCCATTGCTCTTTGCAAACAGTATTCATGGCTATCTGACCCATGCCATAAGGGCACCAGGACAACAGCAGACCAAGGATCAGACCATGCCAAAAAGACCAGTTCAAGAAATTTGAGGGCACGAGAGATCTGATTGTCCATCAAGTAGATCCCATCAAAGGAGAAGTCCTGTAGGCATAATTGGGCATACCCTACAAGTTTCATCCAAGGTATACACCAATGAATATTGTTCCCTTCTTTGAGTCTCTTTTTAGAAATTACATAAGGATTCTTGAGGGCCAGCATATGAGTAGACCACATAATCACTGGGCCACAGAATTAGAGGATGGGAAACTTCTCCCAATGAAGATGAGTGGCTAGTTTGATATAAGAACCCTGACTATCTTCTTGGACTGTTATTGGGGTAATGCCCACCTCACTTTTTTTTAGAGCTTTTGGCATATTGGCTAAGGTTGGTGCAGGCTCATCATTCTTATTGGTTGGAGTGGTGGAAGTAGTCTTACTCTTGTTGCCATGACTCCTTTTCTTGGTAATTGTTGAAAGCTGGTTGGACGTAGGCATACCGGAGTCTTGTGATCCTGACTTACTCAAAGAGGTACTGGGTTTGTAAGAGACAGTACTGGAGGTACTACAGAAGGCTGCATCTATCTTGCCGCCTAAAATCTCAGTGAATTCCGTTTCTTCCAAAGCTAGTATGGGTGAGTGTTTGTGAGCGGTTACAACTGGAACTTTGTGTATTCTCTTTTGAGCTTGGTTGATCCTCTGTTTGGGAACATTGGTATAGCGCACTACTGATTTTCTTTTTCTTTTTGAGCGGTTTACTATACTGGAGAAAGTTAAAAGAATTTTACAGTAACATCTAGTTTAGTGGGGGGAAATGTTGTGAAGTGATTGGTTGTAAACTAGCCGTCACTATACTCACACAATTGATCCATTAAACTTGGTGAATCATAGAACAATGGTACTCTTGCTCCAGATGATAACAAGGTCAAATGATCAACTAAGTTGTATCCTGAGTTCATATTAACTAATGATCAGCCAATTGTTAGTTTAATAGTGGGCTAAGGATAGAGGAAACAAGGCTGTAACCAGATGATCCTGGTGTTCTGTGTCTTTTTTTAATCTCTTCTGTTACTATATAACTCCCTTCTTGATTTATTAAATAAAAGATCAAATTTACATACTTTAATTTTATTATACGCATTAGGCTAGATACTTATCTTGACCATATCTTTAGTAATAAGAAGGATCATATTTTGAGTTAAGTGAAAGCAACTATCAACTCTACGCAGAAATACGACACTTGGCCTGAACTTTCATTGGTTGGGTTAACAGGAACCTTTGACGTGGGGAGCCTCAATGCAGGTAATTTTAGCTCATCAAGCCTTAGGAGATTCTCCAAAGTCAAATCCTGTCTGGTTTGAGCCCAAAAATCTACAGGTGGCCAGCTGGCTGGTCTTGCGGGCTGGCAGCCCACATAGTATTGGGGTTCAAATCCTGTAGTTGAGGTTTTCCTATGAGCATAGTCAACAGGAGTTTATCATTTGTGACACTCAGTGATGGATTTTGCTATCCTTAAGATAATTCCATTCTTTTTTATATCACATAAAATAGGTATATACTTTTTAGTTAAAACTAAATAGTCCTAAAAACTACACTACCAAAGCCCATGTAAGGTCTGAGGCTCTGAGGTAAGTTATTATAAACTAAAGCCTTTAACCCAAGAATGTTAATGTTGGTCAAATATAAAAAGGCTGGCAAAGTTTGCAACAATAACTGAACTAAAGCTCCTAAAAGTTTATAGGATGTAAAATTATAGACTAAGACAATTTATTAGACCTAAGAAAATAAAATAGAGTACAGTCTTAATTACAGAAGACTGGGTTAAAATTTCTATCTCTAAGTCAGGATAATAATCACTACCAACTGGAGGATTAAAACTATCAACAATTAAAGTTTGAGTCCCACTATAAAGGTTGGCTAACTGATGGTAGAGGTAATCAAACAGGATCAACTAAGACTTGAAAGGGAAACTAAGATACAAGATAAAAAGGAAAGGATTCAAAATAAAACAAAACCCAACAAGAACCTTTTGGAGGTGCAAGTAAAACAATCTCAACTTGGAGTTGAGACTGGAAACTCAACCCTTTTATTAAAACTTGAGTAATTGAGGTGACAAAAAGGGGCCAATAATATAAACCATTATTAGTGTCAGGGATCTAGTCTTGGGCAGCCGGCCCATTGTTTCCAGGGGTAACCCAGGCTGGGTTTTTTGCGGGCAATGCTCACCACAAGAGGGGAGCTAACTTGAAAAAGTAAGAGACAGACTTTTCCACCCAGGACCACGGGCCAGTGGCCAGGATTATAGTGTCAATCACCCCTGAGAGGATGATGTACACAATCCCAAACAGCTTACCAATATGATTGGTTGGAAGGTTGGGTGAGGAAGAAAGCATAGGTTTTGGGGTCACAGGCAGTTCCATGGGCAGGTCGTAAGCAGGGAGATAGTTGAATTTTCCTCTGAACAACTTGGGTGTTGAAAATATCCACGGACCTTGTCGGTTATATATAACTGCAGATTGTATGTGGGCCAACAGATCAAGTTCAAGTATCTTTTCCGGGGTGTATTCCTTGTATTCAGATTTCAGAGGGTAGTCGGTAAAATGGACGGGTCCAAAGGGTACACCAGGAGGACAGAAAACTGTGGGTGGCGGGGCAGGAGGGCCAGGAGATCTTGAACTGAATTGGTAGATAGAAAATACAAAATAAGGCAATAGCTGTGTGAGCCAAAATAACATAACCTTTATTCAAAAATGGCAATAAGGTTTGAGCGCAGGGTCCTTGGGTCTATATAGTACCCCCCTCCAAACTTAACATTTTCCATAGGGGTTCATCAGAGCATTGGGAAGGCCAGGGTCGGGGGAACTAAGTGCTTGGGTCCAAAGGCGGCAAAATGGCACCTCAGCTGGATGTTCTCTCATTGGTCAGAATGTCCAAATTGATCACTTGATTTCCTTGATTTTTGGCTTTGGTCACGGGGTTGGACCCAAAGCCCGGGTTTTTCCTTGGCAGTTGAGTTTGATTGGTTACTCAAGAGGACTTCAAGCTCATAAAGTTCACGGGGGCACCTTCTCTGCCTCCATTAGGCAATTCAAGAAACTCCTCCTTGGGAACCATCATAGTTGAACCTGTATTGGTATTATGACTTCTGGACTTAGCAGGGGCTTCAGTTTGCAGGGGCTCAATCTCAGAAAAACGCGAGCAGGCAGGCTCTCAGTCCATGGGGCTAGCGGCCTGCAGGAATTCAGGTTCAAGGTTCAAACCCCGCCCTTGGGCCTGGGTTTCAAGGGGTAACAAATTGTCAATCCTGACAATTAGTTAGACTTAAAAGCATAAATGTAAGCAATACTGCCAATAGTTGGTTACATCTTAAAAGGTTAAGAACAGAGGCCAGGAATTGAGCAAGCAGAAGGAGCAAAAGTGGGTGACGTTTTTGCTTTTGGTTAAAGCAAAAGCAAGCGGAAAATCAATGAAAACCCACCTCCAAGTTTAAATTTTAAATTTAAAGCAAAACGTAAGAGTTTGGACTAACAGTTACTAATCAAAGCATAAAGGTTCTGGGTTTGACACTTGTAAAGAACAAGGTAAGCTTTGGGAAGAGTATTAACCTTAAATTTAGGTTAAGTTTGAACCCAAGTTTAAGGAAAAAAATAAGAAAGGGCAAAGGGAATTAAGTTGTGGTGTCCAACATAAAATTTAAAGCTACATAGTAGCAGATAAATAAGAGAGAATACTGACAGCCCAAATCTCCTGCCCCAGAAAAAGATGAACCAATTCCTCTTTTTGGATGCATTTATAGCTTGTCTAGGGTATGGGGCCCAACCATCAATGACTGTGTTTACAGATCCTCATACAGGGAATACTAACAACAGGTACTTCAAAGAGCCATCACAAATCAAACATTTGCAAAACACTGTATGGCCCACCCTGGTTTCCCTTCACTCCACTAAAATTTTGGCCACATACACTGCTGTGTATTACCTCTTGATGTACTTTGCTGGGAATTTTGGCTGATTTAGCGTTCACATCAAAGTATTCTGTTGATTAATGGCTGTATACCTCATAGTCACAGCCTTAACAGGATTTCAACTTGTCAAATTGCTACCTCATATGTCCAGAGTAATCCCCTACATTCTTGGTTATTACATTTACTAAAACTTCCTTGGGTTATGAATTTATTTTGAGGATTATTTAATGATCCTACTTGAAGATTGTTGTATCTGAAAGTTGTTTTCAAATTGGTTGGTATTACTAGGAGGGAAATATTTCTATTATTATAAATGTTTTTCTTTTGACTTGTGTTGTGTTGTGGGCTCTCATTGTCTTGGTTGTCATCAAATGCTATTGACATTAGTGATCCTAACAGTGTCTTGTGTTTCTTCCTGCCTATTTCCCCTTCTTCAAACCAATTAAGAGGTTGTTGAATGACTCAATTGAATTTTTAGCAAGGTACTACATATAGTCCTGAATCCTTTTTTGATTTACAGCTGTAAATTCAGAACCTAATGGCAAAAATTCAGGATTTTAAAAACCTAGGTCCAAACTACATTTTCAAGCAACTCAGCTGAGTTAAAACCAAAATATTGAATGAAATCAATCATTTGATACAGTAGTTTTAAAATCTATGGCAACAAAAAAAATGAACTCAGATTTAAACAAAATGAATTCAGATTTAAGCAAAATTGAAATGAGCCCAAATCTATTGTAAATCAATATAAATTCATTTATTTTCAATTTTATTTGAATCTGAGTTCATTTTGTTTAAATCCAGATTTTTTTCTTGTTGTCATAGCTTTTAAACCTACTTTATGTCATTTTTGATTTATTTAAATTTGCAAATTTGAATTTCTACTGCAGATAATTTGACTAAGACAAAACACATCAAACAAATACAGTATACATGAATCAGAAATGCAGGATTCTAATGTATGATTTGGTGTTTCCTGTATGTCAAACAAATCATAGACATCATGAAATAAATAATATATATGAAATTGTGGGATTTTCAGATCCAATGACCAAATTTCAAATAAAAAATGAGGTGAATTTGAAATAAATTTTACTTGATGGGCATTTCAAACAGGAAGTCAGAGGATCTAGAGTGGATTTGTGTTGATTTTTTTGGGAATCACAGACATTCTAAAAAATCACCCAATTCCATTTTAAGACAGCTAAAATTTAGATCCTACTATTCACCAACTTAATATACTTAACAATAAAATTGACTAAAATATGAACTCCTCTTTTTGAGTTTATTTTTTATAATAAAAATTTATTATGTCTTCTTCTAACAACAACCAAGTAAATGAGCTGTTCCCTGGCCTTGACAAAATTATACAGGGCTACGCTAGGTCTCTTGACGGTGAAGCCTCTGTATATGGCCACTCCCAACCCACAGGACCCTCCCCAAGCACTACCCAGGAGTGTGTTATTTCTCCTGTGTCCTCAAAAATGGCCCTGTTTGCACACCACACACAGGAAGCTGCTAATCCAAATCCTGTACCAACACTGGTATCTGGAATTATCTAATTTAGCCAAGAAATCACCCAGGGAAGGCAGAATTCCAAAGCAGAAAATCAGATGGCACTGTTAGGTTCCCAAGACAGACACATTCCTCTCTCAGCCAATCAGACTGCAAGATACAGAACAAAACTTATCACCCCTAAAATTTCTCTGAAAATAATAATAAAAAACAAGAGACTCTTATGAACCTCAGGAAAATAATAACTGTAATGGGGTTTTCAAAGTCCACTATGGCTGCAACCCTAAAGCTCATACCAAATGTGATCCTTCTCCCAAGAAGACATTTTCTGGGGCCTGTGTGTCAACTGAAAATGAAAAATCTCACCCTCTCATATTGATCATAATGAAGTGTGACCCCCAAATACCCCTAGTCCAGGTGCATCTTCAACTAGGGCTTTACAGTATTTTTATCAACAACAAAAATAGTCAATTAATAGATACATGAAGCTGTGATTGCCTCAAGAATCTTGACCAATCAAGTTCTGAATGGACTTAGCGTGATGGGCACTAATTACTAGAATTTCACTGTCATCAACTTCTTCAAGGAGAGAGTAATGAGAATTTTCAATGATGTCATATTTTTGCATGCAAATATTTCTGCATGTATCCAGGACTTTGGAGAAAAGCACATCTAATCTGACATATGCAAGCGCAGCCCAGTTCTGTATAGATTTGTTGTAGTTTTGCTTGTGGTTTACCCAGTGAGATTCAACTATTACTCTGCTTCTTCAAACATCACAGATGGGTATTCATACCAAAAGGAGCTCAAGGTCATTCTGGAAGAGTGGACTACCCAGCAAGCTGTACACAAAGCTGTTTTGAGTGCTGAGATGAAGCAGTGTGAATGAGCTGCCAACAAAATTATGGCTGCAGGTCATTTAATGGTACAGTCTTGCTGAAATTCCAAAGTGTTGATAAAATGGGAAATGAAAATTCAAATGCTGAACATATTCAACAACAACAAAATTCTAAACAGCAAATTTTTCAAATGATAAACTCCAAGTAAAGGCGATGGGGAAAGACAACCAAGAAAAAATAAGAAAAAAATAAATAATGCAGCTGTTGCAACATCTTTGATTACTCCCTCTCAGGAAACTAATTCCCTTAGTGACTCTCCAAATGATTTCCTGACTAATCAATAAGTCAGTGGCACTCTTATCATTCACTCATCTATTATGGGAATCAAACATTTTGAGTCCTAAGCAGAACACTACTTGGACAAGCCTCATGTCTGCCATGATGTACATGGACAGCATGTGGCTTCTTATGACACTATATAAAACTCTAAGCTAATATTCAATAAAGTATCATTCTCTTATTGATTTTGCCTTTTATCTTGTTTATTATACTTCTCAGAAGTATATACTTAACATAGCTATTTAAAGAAATTAGACTGGTTTTGCAAATAAATGATTTTGAAAATTGATCAAATCATTTCCTCAATTTTGGGCTTGTGGGTTAAGTCAAGCATTGCAGAGACTGCAGACACCACAAAATCAACACTAAAACTTACAAAAAGCTGTACAGGCATATATGTGAGAAAAGGTTACATTTTTGTAGAGAAGTTTTGGCTAAAAACTGTTAACTGAGATTTTCAAATACTTATGGTTTTATTGAACTACTGGGGTAGTTCTGAACTCTAAACCAGCTTATATAGGTATTTGGGAGAAAATACTTGCATTATAGAGAGAATTTTCTCAACTGAGCCATATGAATTGACCAAAAAAATATGACAGCATATTTCAATTTGGGTTCAAAAAACACCAAATTGCCTGATTTTTGGGGTTTAAGGCTTTTTTTGTAACATCTTTGATTTCCCCCTCTCAGGAAAGTAATTCCCTGAGTGATTTACCAACTAATCATTAAGTTGATGACACTTTCAGGCACTCACCCACTAGGGAGTAAATTCCCTAGGTGGTGAATGATTGCAGAGGGATTCAATCCCGTGACCAGGGATTCCACAGGCAAGGAGACCATCCCTAGATGGAATAACTCTCCAAGGAGTTGGCACCTACCTAGCAGGGGATTAAAACGCCCCAAGAAGAAATACATGCCTAGATAACACAACAAGAAGGCTGAAGCCAACAGACGGAAAACTTGAGGCTTGGGAACCTGGTTGGAAGAACCATAAACCTTGGTTTCTTCCCGGATAGGTGGGTTATTTGAGAAAGGAGTTGCAGTATACCAGACACCCAGAATCACACAGCACCAGGAGCTGTCAAGAAACTGAGACTCTGACGTTGTACCTGAATCAGCGCATGAACCTATAGAAACGCTGGCAAACACCATCGTAGTCAGGCCTATCCAGAGTAACCATTTATACCCAAGCCACTCCCTAAGAGGAGTCTTGGGTAATTTCATGGTTTAGAAATTTAGAGGCTTAAGTCAAAATAAAAGATAAATAAACAATCACTTGAGTGAATGTAGACTTTATTGATTAAACAAATGATAGCTCATAACTTACCAGCCTTATATAGCATGTTAACAAATAATGATCTGGGGAAAACATAAAGGATATCAAATTTCATGGGGATAAAATTGGGGAAATTTGGAGACCATGGGCAGTTTGAAATATGAAATTAGAATTTCCTAAAAATTATGGTAAATTAAAACACTCTTAAATCATTTTTGGATTCAAAATAATTAAGATATGTCAAAAACCTGATTATTTGAGCTAAATTATTCCCCAGTTAAGGCTGGGGAAGAGGAGCAGGAGCCAACAGAAGAAACCAAAGACAACGGCAAAGCAACAGCAAAAACAGAGATGCAAGAGCCCCCAACGTCACCATCAGGAACAAAAGATCCTTTTGGAAAGATTGGCATAGCTTTTGATTGGACAGAATTGATTTGCCAAGGTAACAATTTGCTGGCTGCACTATTACTGATTGAATCTTCTAGAAACTGAGCAGCAAGGCAGACATGAAAAGACCTGGGTTCAAATCCTGTAGAATTAATTCCTGGTTCAGCGGTCAAACCTGAAATTTCCCTCACAGGTAAATCTGAACATTTACTACCAACTGACTTAATAATTTTAGGAAATTCAGAAGAAACCAAAGGAGAAATGCTATCTTTTCCTAAACCAAGATTGTTGTCAGGAGTTGTACCAAGAATATTCCTGACAGACACTCTTATCAATCACCTATCTATTACAGGAATCAATCCTTTTAAGTTCTAAGCCAAACACAACTTGGAAAAGCCTCGTGACTTAAGAGGAGCAATTACTTGGACAAGCCTCATGATTGACATGACGTACATGGATAGTATATGGCAGAAAGATATTCTGTCAATTATTTTCCTGTCAAATGATTTTCAGTCATTTTTGATCCAACTATAAATTTACTCATATGTAAATTATTTAACTTTACAATAAAACAAAAATTTTAATATACTCTATTTGATAATAAAGGCTATGCTCCTCACATATGTTGTAACATCTTTGATTACACCCTCTCGGGAAACTAATTTCCTGAGTGACTTGCCAAATGATTCCCCGACTAACCATTAAGTTGGTGGCACTATTATTTGGCCATATATTCTGGGAATCAAACATTTTGAGTCCTAAGCAGAACATAACTTGGACAAGCCTTGTGACTTAAGAGGAACAATTACTTGGATAAGCCTCATGACTTTCATGACGTACATGGACAGTATGTGACTTTTCATGATATTATATAATACCCTATATTTATATCAAAAAATATTATCTTCTTAATTTTCCCCTTTATCTTGTTCATTATACTTCTGGGAAGTATATACTTGACAATACATTATTCAGAATATAAGTAAGAACATGCTTCTGGAATTTTCTCTCTCATAGTTTGCCCTGCCTCTTTTTACTCCATCTAATGCCAGGCTGGACCCAGTCTAAACTTTGGTCTATTTGCCAATCACAACCAAGAACAAGTTTACTTTAAAGATTCTATACTTAACTCATACTCTGCTATCATATTTCTTTTTTCACTGTGATTTCCTATCTATTGGGTTAAACTGGGTCCTTCTTTGGGCGCCTTAACTATTTAGCTAAATTTCCAGGTTGATGATGATTGTATGATCTATGATCTTTCAGCCCATAGGGTTATTTTTCAGCCAGGTACCCTGACTCCTGCTTTCTATGTTCCCCATGATGTATGGGGTTTACAAGTAAGTTTTACCTGAGTCTGTACTTTTGAAAAGTGGAGACCAAGAATTGAGATTAGAAAGCTGATATAGCATCATATGGTGTCATTGATAATTTTATCTTATCTTTTCCTTGAATTTTGTGCACCAAGATGATTGGGTGATATGGAACCCAGTGAAATCTGACATAATGTAAGTTGAGATAGCATAGTTTCTGGCTCAAATATAAGAACTGTCAATAATTTTTTTGAGCATAACTTAAATGCATCCCTGTATAAATAAGGAATAAAAGACTATCACCAAAGGGGGTTTTGGATGCCAGTGGTAATCAGTGTTAGGGCTATCACAGTGGTTTTGTTTTAAGGTGTTCTTACTACTAATGTCTTGGATTTATACTATGAGAGCATCTTCTGAAAGTATACAAAAGGCTTTAATTTAGTACTGATATGAGCCTATTTGATTAGGTGATAGATGGTGTAGATTGAGATAGTGTAGATTTGAGATGGTGTTAACATGTCCATACTATGTATTTTGCTATGTAAATAAACTTGACAGGATACAGTTTTATTCATTTGACTCAAAGTGGCAAGATAGAGATGCCATATTTTTTAATGCTGCACTATAAAATTTATAGGTGAAAATTGGCTATATTATTGCTTAGCTTTACTTTTTTGGAATTCAATATTCCTAATACAAAAACGCCATCTTAAAATAAATTTGAGATGATGTAAGCCAAGATGCCATTTTGAGATGTCATAGCCTATTAATTCCCTCCCCACTTTCTTCCTATAATTCACATGCTAGCCATTTGGCTTTTCATACTGCTTTGAGCCAATTATCTATCCTTTCAGGAGTTCTGGCTGGTTTCAGTCCACAATAAGCTTCTGTTACATCTTTGGGATTTAAACTTAGTCCAGAGCTTTATAATCACTTTTTAAACTCAAAATTCAGTTGTTATGAGGATAATATCATGGTTTTTGCACTTAAATCTCAATAATTTTGATTTCCACCCCCAGACCTGCACTGTTAGCTGGCCACTGTACTTAGCTACTCCTGATGATATCACCTACAACTCCTCGATATTAGATCTATCATTCAGCTTTTAGTTCCGCAAATTGAGATTATTTGTCTTGGATTTATTTAAAGCTTAAGTTGAAATCAAGTTTAGAAATAGCTAAGGTTTTTTATACCCTTTAATTCTTCAGCTGCAGCCAGCTTATCAATAAGATGATGCCCTTTGAAAGCATAACTTCCTACTTCAATTACTCCTTCTTTCAAGGATTTAGCTTTATTTAAGTTTAAGCCAAAGGTTGGTTCTAATGCTTATCTCAACGTTGAAATTGAGCTCAAAGATAATATGATCTAAAAACTGAACCATGATATTCTTTCCTTTTTTAGTAATAAATCAAGCCCCCACTTTTTAGCTATAAGAACTTTGGGATTTTATATAATTGGTAGTTTAAACATTACTCATGTTTCTATATTGTTTAAACCTAAAAGGGTTAGAATATTTAGTTTATAACTTTTCTTATAAACTTGGGACCTTGTAATTAGATGGCTTGTTGGTGTTAGAGAAATCGTTGAAAGGCTGGGAAAAGGGTGTCGTTTTAAGGTTGCTGAAGTGGAGTTTCAAATAGAAACTAATCCTTGCTATATTGGTTTTTAGCCAGACTTGTGAGACGCGAAAGTATAGCGTAGATTCCTTGGTTATTTTGGTGAAACTTACATGAGCAGCCACATCTGGAATAGCAGTTATGCCCTACTAATTAGAGTTGGTTTACTGGCATATATTAGGTTCAAAAAAGTTTCACTTAAATACTTTGTGTTATGTAAAATTCTAGAATCAATGTAATTAAGTGGTGTACTGCCGCACCAGATCCCGCGAGATAAGATCAGCCTGTCGTATAGGTTCAGGAATCCTAAACTTGGAGCATGCAGATACAATTGAAATTGCATCCTCGAGACTGACTCGGTTCCCAGCAGAGATGAAGACTGGCTTAGTACTAGATTTGGGCCCACGGTAAGCCTTTATAAGATTTAGCAAAGCGAATTAAAGGTTCTAAACTCACCACGCCGTATTCAAAGCCCGAGCGCCCAATGATGGAGAGGTAAGAATTTGGGGTGGGTGGTTGATACTTTTTGTTCTCGCCAGGCTGGTTCAGGTCCTGCAATCCAAAATCCAGGTCTGGGAAATGGAACAGATTCTTTGCAACCCCGATCGTGGGGATTTGGGCGGCTACACCCAGGTGACAGGCAAGTCCGAACTTTCGTGGATGAAGGACTCCGTTTCCATCCACGAGAACGACTTGAGGATAGAATTGAGGGGATTTGATTTTAACATTCTCCAAAAGTTTGAGAAGCGGTGGCACCTCCCGAAAAGCCAAGAACCCAGGGATATACGCGTGTTCTAGTTTAATAATTGAAGATTCAGTGTGTACAATCTAGGGTGTTTTGGTTAGTAAGGAGCTAAAAGCTCACAACGCACTTCAAGCTCAGGAAAATTAAGTATAACTAGAGTTGCAATAGCCGAGTTTGCATCTTGTTTAAAAAACGAGATATCGACCCCTGCCACGATATTTAGGCCAGAGAATTGTGGCTGATTGAACGTTCCTGAGATCTGAAAGTCAAGCTCATAACTACTTTTGACGTGCTGCTTTTGGAGTTTTTCTTGTTCTCTAGTATACATTGCTTAATACTTTCATTTAAATGACAAAAAAAACCAGATCCTTGTACAAACAGGGTGGAAAAATAGGCACGTTTAAAAAATCAAACAGTTTTATAGAAATGATAATGAACTTGCAAAACGTGCTTTCAAAAGTTGGTATGGCTGTTAAGAATGCTTGGCTTAATAGGCTATTGAAGTTTTACTGCTGTAAAATGAAAAACCATTGAAAACTTGCTGGTTAGTAAAAAAGTGCTGAATAATGTTAATTATGGACTTGATTAAAAAGGTAATTTTGGTTATAAATTTCACCTCACTTACTTGGTCCATACATGCTTTAATCTTTGCATGTCAGTATCATCGTCAGAGCTGGAACTCATCGTATGGTTGGTAAGTTTCATTATTGATTAGAAAGTCGTGGGAGTAGAATAATGGGGCTGATCGCATAATAGTATTGAGGGCATGGCGTCATAAGATATGCCCCAGGTGAGAAGATATACGTGTCATGAATCATGAGAAATTGGTATACTTAAAGTTTTGTTTAACTTTTATATGGTTAGTCCTCTTTAGGAAGCTTCCAATGTGACTAGGCTGGGGGTTATAAGTTGGTTATATAAATTCATAGTTTTACTTCTTTATTAATAGAGTCACTTTAGCCGGCTTAAATTAGGATTTTAAACCAGGATCCGTACAATATTCATGAGGGTTGAGGGCTTGTACTAAAAAGGGGTAAAAAGGGCTAGTATGAAGAGCTCCTTGATAGTGATGGTAGTAGGGTTGAATCCAAAACAATTAAACGTGTAGTTTTTAGATTCCGCATCGAATTTAAAAGGTTTAGACTGTTTAAGTAAAGGACTGAGGACCAAGTTGTGAGCTGTGCTCCTTAGCTGGGATTCCACTGAACCGTAATACAGGGTTTCTAAAGAGATGTGATGTAAGATGGTGGCATATTGTATTATTCGAATTCCCAAGGCTAGGTTTACGTTTAAAAACTTACCATTGACGTTTAATATGACGAAAGATATTCCGGAATGATGTTAATACTAGGCTTCAAGGCTTTTAAAATCGAAATGTCTGCTTCGGTTGAAAAGCCTGTTTGTGGAATCTTGAAATGTTCCTTGGAATGCTTTTGATGAGATCACTGGGGAATTATTGCTGCTAAAGTTAATTCTAGATCGTGGAATGTTTTCATTTGGGGTTTGGGAATGCCGGAATGGCCAGATCAGAACTGGAGTTGCGACAATCCTTACGGATTTGGTGGTTTTTAATGGGGCGGTGATTCATAATACGAGTAGGCATATCATCTACAAACAATTATTACCCCTTATCAAAGGTTCGCTAATGAAGTTACCCCTGAACTTGTTTTAAAGAAGACAAGAATGCCGCCAGCATAAGTTGAGCTTTGGAGGAGAAACTTGGTATGGGCCACGAGTTGTTTTTGTTAAAGATTACCCTTGAATCTGAAGCCTGGGCTGGAGTACTGATCCCCGGAGATTTTTCTTTATTGCAGTTACATCTGTTATTGTTGGATGTACTCGGATTTCAAAGTACGCGATATCAGACGCATGCTTTTCACCAACCCAACCCGAATTACACAGAGTACCAAATCGCTTCGGAATTAGTTTGTCAGTCACCTCACATTACATATCAAACTATAGCTCATGAAGAGTGTGAAGGCTGGGTGACGGAGCTGGGCCCAGGTGCGTTTGTAGAGCATTCTAATCCACGTGATCCTTCGCCTGCCTTTTCGGTTGGCAAAGATGAACCAGCTCTTCTGGCAATGCGCCAACTACGTGATGAACGCATCTATAGCCTTGATGCCGCTTTCCAAGTTGGGCAGCATCTGCACTATGATCTTGATTCTGGAACGAGGCTTGATTCCTGTCAGATTTCTCTCCTTGCACGTTCTGCAATTCCGAATTTTCGCCGCGGTCTACATCGACCACCTTTGATTGTGGCTTGTCATTCTTCGCCATATCACCCTGTGAATATTTCCCTTACCTGCAAGCTGATGCGACTAACCCCCACTCGCTTAGCGATGGATCAGCTGAAATCTATTCAAAATAGAATAGATGCCACTCACCAGGAAATAGGAAGCCGATGTTATATATGCCGCCACCCCTCTTCCGAGTGCTGGGTCTCTGGGCGCTGGGGGTCTTGTTCCCTCCATAACCCCCACAACGGGCCATGCTGCGAGCTTTGTCCTGCTGCAGAATCCACTCTCGTTACGCCACTCTCCGAGTTAATCATAGCTCAGGCTTGGGCCAATGCTTCCCGCCATCTGATTCAACTACGCATCCAGTTCCTAACCCCGCCTCTTCCTATTTCAGCTTCGCAACAGAGTAATGACCCTGCTGTACCATAGTCCATACTAAACTATACAAAATAGAAACTGCCTGGACAAGGTAATATCCGATTTTCCTTGGATTTATACTTTATGATGCTATGTAACTACTAGATAAAATTGATTAAACTACATCATGCCTTTCTAAGACCCTTTCACTTCTAGAAAACGGGGTTTTATTACGACAAGTCATGCATCATTCAACTTGCATGAAAGCATACACCAGCCTAAATGTAACTATTCGTAAAGTATCATATTTTCATACATCACCATGACAAGCCAATCAATCATTATTTTAGCTGAATATCAATATTTCAATAAGGATCTAGAAAAGCTATCTAGGCAACACAATCCTATTTCCAAGATATATTGGCTAAGCTCTAGATCAATCTCACCTGCTTCTTGCATACACCAGAACCAATTCCAACTATGTTTCTTAAAGAGATCAACTCCTAGATAGCCCAATATATGGCTAATTAATCATAGCAATAGATTGACTTAAATATGATACAGTGGGGTTCACAGCTGTGAGGATGAACAAAATCCACTCAGCAGCTGTCAGAACTTTTGGTTCTGCTATCAGAACTGGCAGCCTGATAGTTGTTTGCTTTGTTAGAAGTCACTTTAGCCTTGGCATTCATATAGTTGGGTTGCTTGTGTGATGACAATCTATTATCTGTGATGTCCTTGAAAGTCCTTGGTTAAGTGGTGATGGAGCAACAACCAAGGGAGGCAACAGACTTAGGAGGCTTAAGTCACTTTCCTTAAACTTCTAGTGGTGGTGTATATAGGCGGCAGCTTGAGGATATCCCAGAGAACTGACTGAAGTTCTTTGAACTTGGATATTGGATCAGCTGTGAAAACGTTCTACAGTAGATTAGGTCTGATCTTGTCTGCCTTCCATCATCCCAATGGGAGGTCTTTTATAGAACTGATGTCCTCTTGCCAGGATATTCATCTGGTGCTTCCAAATCTTGCTCAACCCGTCTTTTCATCCCCAGACTACTGACATCAACCCCCAGACTCTGGCATTCATGCAATGACATGAAATTCAATTACATAGTACCTGACCCTAGGTACTGTTTACCTCATAGCTATGCACCATTTCTTGGCATGCCGGTGGTGGCAGCGCCAATCAATTATTCTATTTTTAGTGCATGAATAATGAGAACGTCTGGCGACCTTTCACAGCAGGAAACCTCAGTGGCACCAATGGGCTGTCAGTGCAAATTGATCCTGTTGCAACATCTTTGATTACTCCCTCTCAGGGAATTAACACCCCAAGTAGATCACTGAACGAGTCACTGATTGGCTCACCAACCAACCAATAAGTCGGTGGCACTACTATCATTTGGCCATCTATTACAGGGGTCAAGCAATCCAGATCCTAAGCGGAACACAACTTGAATAAGCCTTGTGACTTAAGAGAAATACTACTTAGATAAGCCCCATGACTTTCATGACGTACATGGGCAGTATGTGGCTTTCTATGATACTATATATTACCCTATAATCATATCCAATAAAGTATCATTCTCTTCTTAATTTTCCCCTTTATCTCTTTTATTATACTTTCCAGAAGTATATACACGACAATCCCAATCCTCGTTATTCTTGAGGAATCTCATCATCTTCTTGGTGCATTGTTATTGAACCTATTTTGCTTCTGACCCGGCGGGTTGATAAGGTATTCCGGAATAACTCTGGCCAATCAGGACTAAATATCAATTGATGGCCTAGGATGCTCCTGGTTGGCCTTGCATCTATTGGCACAAATCCATTTTTTCAGAAGCTTCTGAGATCAATTAAACCTGTTTGCAATCTATCAGAAGCTTTTTATATTGATGACTTGGAAGGCCATCATAATATAAGGGGTTTGATTTATCTGTCCACTAACTATTTTACTAAGGTAGGGAAAAGTCAAAAATAGGTAATGAAATTTCCTGACAGTCACAGAAGTAAAAATATTGATCCAATAACAAACTCATATAGCAACTGAAACAAACAGCAAACAACAAAAGTATCAAATATAAAAAAATCAGTGAATTTCTCACAGTTTTATCAGTTTATCCTATTTGATTTATAAAATTCAGAACATTAAATAAAATTCAATATTCTGGGTGTTTGTTTTTGGGTGAAAATCACCAAATAAATCAGATATATTAATATGAACAGCTAAAAGTGCACATTTATAACCAAAAATAATAATTTAGAAAATTTGAAGCCTGATGTAAAATGCATGACAGGGACAGCAAACTTTGGGGTTGCTATATATATATAAATAAAAACTACATTAAATAAATTATATAGTTAAAATGATTTGATTTTATTTCATTTTGAATTTTATTTTATATCAAATGGACGCAATCCTGTAACAGAGCCAGCAGAGTATGCCACAGACAAGGAGCACTTATGTATCAAAGAAAAAGGTGGTTATTGTCCAGGAGGCAGAAGGAGGTAGTAGCTCTGATTTGGTAAAAACTAATATCACTCAGATACAATAAAAATCAAAGGCCAAAAAGACTTAAAAATGAATAATATCAACTTTAAAGTGCCCAAACTGTCTAGAAAATTCACCAAAGTCATCACTAGCAGAACAGTAAACAACATAAATACTGAGAGAGTGTCCTTGGTGTAAAAACCTGTGTAATGCCAAGATAAAATTTCTTTTAGTCTTATAAGGAGTGTGAAACTCATCCTGGATATTACCTATGATTCTTACAAGAGTGAAAGTGGCAAAAAACAACTTTTAGGGCCCAGAAAGTGCCTGAAAACCTAATGACACACATGGGTATGGTGCTTAAAAATTTATGAGAATTTTTCATGAATGCTCTCTAACAAAATAAAAGTCCAAAAGCCCAAGACCCTGAATGACCTCCAATTTGCAGTGCTGATGTAATTTATCATCCAAGGCCTTACTCAATGAGAAAATTTAAGATACTCACACCTCAAAAAAGTACTATGTGACCAAAAAGTTGATTAACTAATTGATTAGTCAATTTTATTAATGATAATGGGACTAGATCCACTAAACCCAAAGGCCAAACATACCACACTTAAGCAACTATCTGTCAGGAATTCACTCATTGGGTAGCCTTTCTTCAATTAAATGGAGAAGGGGCCCCAGGTTAAACTTAACTAGCGTGAACCCTACTGGAATCCCTATCATTAACATGTGCAAGAGATGGCCAAATAAGTGGAATCTTCCCAGAAAGGGGATGAAGTGGTTTAAAAGATAGTAGACACTAGTGTACCCCAAGACCAGCCAAGGGGCCTTGGGATGAATAATAGGGGGAACCAAGCTGTTTTTACATAGGGGGCATGGCAACAATGTGGACCAAAACAATACCAAATGAAGTCTTCTGATTTATCTGTGAGAGTAGGTTCAGGAGTTTAAAAGTTCACATTAGCTTGCCCATAACTAATTAACACACAAAAAGCCCAAACAATAAGGGTGAGCTTAATGTTATTGACAGAGAGCCTTATTTATCTATTAATCAAGGTTTTAGAAGTTTGAAAATATAGATTTATTGACTAAGATAGGAATAAATTTTTTGGAGCAATTTGCTCAGGAGGGGAAGATCAGTTTAAATACCGAGTGAAATATGGGGATAGTCAGAGTGGTTACCAGAGGCTGATGCAAGAATTGATTGTGAAGTATTGTCTTGCAGGACTGCAGCAAGCTGCAGCCTGCAAGGCAGGAAGCAGTAAGCTTTGCTGGTGCTTGTGAGGTGCATTTGGGCTGGTGGTTATGTGTTTGGAAGGATTTTTTATTAGAATGATAGTTATTTCCTTGGCTTGGGTGATCTTTGACTTCTGGTTGGTATTTTAGGGCAGCAGGAGTTGCAGTGGAGGCATTAGTGGATGTTTGGGGACTTTGATTGGTGGTGCTACACACTGGGGTGTTTTGCTTATTTTAGATTTTATATTAGAACCCTTATGATCATCTTTGTTGTTGTTATCCAAACCCAAGATTATTGATTTTATAATAGGATTTATTAAGTTTGAAGGTTTTTCAAAACTGTTTTTGAATTTGGTTTTTGGTTTTGAGTGTATAAGTAAAGAGCATTCCTTTTTAAATTTTGAATGCAGATTTAACAGCTTGTTTTTAACTGTTTCTGAGGCTAAAATTTCAGGTTCTGTATTTATGAAGAGATTGTCTTCTAAATATTTTGTGCCAGACCCAATTAAAAATTATTTTGTGTAGAAGGAATGGAATTCCTTACACTATCATGTAATTTTTATCTAATATCCCAATTTATGAGAATTATGAAACAGAAACCACTAGTAAACTAGAAGAGGGTTTGGAAGCTTCAAAACCTGGAGAAAAAACTAAAACACATTCAATGAGCCACCAATGTAAGGGATATTATCCCTTTCACAAGTAACATATCAAATTATGAACAAATGGGCAGAAGCAGTGAGAAAAAATAGCATTTTTAAATGCTAAAGCAGAAATTAAGAGTAATAACAGTTTTATTAATATTATCAGGTTGGATACACATTTAAATTTGATCAGCAAATGCACAATTGAGCGTAAAATTAGAAGCAAAAGCTTTAAGCAGTTCTACAGCATAAATTTATTATAAGTTCAAAAAACCAACCAACCAATGAAGGATCCAACAACGGCTACAAAAGAGAGTTTAAAACTAGCTCCAAAAACCCCAAATCAGCCAATCAAAGGAAAATTAAATGCTTAAAACCATACCAACAATATTCAGGGGAACAAGCAAGCCAATCAATTAATACAAACCAACCAAGCCTAAGAAGTACCATTCATCCAAGTCCAAATGACCACCAGAATCACAGTGTAGAAGAATACTGCAATGCAATAAGCCAAATTACTTCTTCTTTCTGCATTGCAGGCTGCTGCAGACCTGTAGAGCAATACTTTCTAATCTATTATTGCAGGATCACCTGGTAACCACTATGTTCCCTCCTTCACTTGATCTCAGTATTTAAACTGAGAAATTCCCCCTTATCAAATTGCTCCAACAATTTCTTATTCCTATCAACCAAAAAATCTATACTTTCATACTTCTAAAAACTTGATTACTGTAGATTCAGAACCTGAACGTAAAAATGCGGGATTGTCAAATCCTTGGTCCAAATTTTGAATCACTTTTGCGGGATGGCCTTTTTTAATTAAATTGATTTTTTGATATTTTTATTTGAATTTTTAAAAATGAGGGAACTCATAGCACTTTGCAAAGTTCAATTCAAACTGCATATTTCCAATGGACAAAATGAATTAACTGGAATCAGATTTGAAGTATTCAAATCCACCAGCCATTTTCATTAAGTTTACTATGTTTTTTGGAATTGTGGGTTTGTCAAATTCAAGATCCAAATTTCAAATCACTTTTGAATGCCACTAGTAAACTCAGATATTAATTGCAGGAGCTGGAATCCAAATTAAATGTACAGTAAAAAACTAGGAAACACCAACCCAAATCAAGAAGCTCCACCACAACTAAAATCAAACTAAAAATTCAATCTTAATAACCATGTTTAGAGATAAAAAGTGATTAAACTCTAAAATTATCCAAAGCAGGAAAGTATACAATATTATATACTTTATATCACAGATATAGAAATTCTGTTAATATTCAAGGCTAAATTAAGAAAAAATAACTACTCACAACTAAACCAATAAATCCAAATAAATACATATTTAATCTAAAATAAAATATTTTATTTTATTTTTATGGACTGTCAATTGCATTCCCAACCTGCTCCTGCACCAGCCCGCAGGGAAGCCTGTCCACGAGGGCGTCCCAGAGGGTCCAAGAACAGACCCAGAACCCAACTCAAGGGGAGTCATGCTGACACCCAGGCCTCCCAAGGCGTCAGCGCCAGTCAACCACCTCCCATGTCACAGGCCAGAACAACCAGCTTAAATTGTAGACAGAAGCTGCTCTCAAGGCCTGCCACCAAAGTCTCCTATACCAGGGTCACCAGGAACACTGAGGTTACTTACACCTCTACTGTGTACCCAGTTGTCACCCAGCCCTGCACTCTTGATCCAAGAGTTGCCACTTCCTGCCCCTGCATTTTTGACACGTCCTATGAGCCATTGACCACCACTGAAGAGCCATCTGTGCCTGTATTGTATGCCACCATTAACGGCGCCAGCGTGACCAAGCGTGATCCCACCTTTCACACAAAGGTCACCATCCCCTGTGTTGAGTCTGCCAGCCAGGATGCCGCAGTACCTGTCAAAGGACAGCATCAGTTGTTGGATAGTGAGCGTGAAGCTATCCTCAACTTCTTGAACAAGGAAATGGCAGTTTGGGATATTGCGTCCCAATTTGATGTCACAGCCAGATACATTGGCAACATCAACACCAAATATGGCAACACTGGGAAAATTGCCAAATCCACCAAGGCTAAGCGGCAGCCCAAACTTCTTCAGCCCGTTCATGTCAATGCAATCAAGCAGTGGGTTACCAAGGATTGCCACCTGGACTCACTTGCTGTCCAATCAATGCTTGCCACAGAGTTCAGGCTTTTTGTCTCCAAAACCCTTGTATACAAAGCAATGGTCAAATTGGGCTTCTCTTGGAAGGTCCTCAGAGTTTCTCCATACAATAGGAACAGCAAGAAAACAATCAAAGATTGACACATTTATACTGAGACTTATCTGGCCCTTAAGGAGACTGGCAAAATACAGTTCTTCTACATCAACAAATTGTTGTTTTCCTCCTCACTCAGGTCTAGACATGAGTAGGTCAAGAAGGGATTCAAGGACAGCGTAGCCCATTGTGCAGCTGTTTGTTCCCAGACCTATTTGATGGTAGCGCTTCTTGATCCTCATGGGTTGGACCAATACCAAATGATCAAGGGTTCTCACAATAGCGGGACTTTTCTTGATTTTCTCCGAGCCGTCAAGGAGTACCTTCAGATTAATTACCAGGGCACAACCAACATTGTTGTATTGGATAATGTTGGGCTCCACAAAGTGGATCTGGTTATGTCCAAGTTCCTGCCCATCAATAAAATTAGCCATTTGACCAGCCACTGCCTGGCTGACTGCCCAATGAGACTACTCTTCCTTCTGCCTTATTCTCCATTTCTGAATCCAATTGAGGAGGTCTTTGGGTGGATCAAGAATAAGGTGAAGAAAGGCCTCCCTCAGGACACCAAGGATCTCTTCAATATTCTCAAGATCAGCCAATTTGCAATGCCACCCAATGTGGTGGCGGCTTTTTACGAGCACTCAGAATCCTTTCTCCCCAAAGCCCTTGCCTCTAAGCCAATCAGATAAATGGGCGCTCTGGGTTTTATTTGTTTTTATTTTTATTTATTTTGTTTTTATTAGGACTCAAAAATTATTATTTATATATAATGACAAGATGTTTGATTGTATTATAGACATATAAGAATTAGTAAAAAAAGAAAAAATTAATTATTCTAGATATAAAGTTTTATATTTTTTATTATAATCCACCAAATAATGTATTGACTGTAAAGTTAAAAAATAAAAAATTAAAAAATGATAGAAATAGATTAATTTTATTTAAACAATTGTGAATCCTTGTTGGTACTTTGGCTTTTTTAAGCCACAAATTGGACCTTGCAAGTCATCATCTGTCCCTTAATATTTCAGTGCCACTATAGCCACACAACAAAAACCAATGATTTTTTTGTATTTCTTACTAATTAGTACTTATGATGCAGGTCAAGCATAGAAAATCTATTCATCAAATCATATTACAAGGGAAAGTAATTTGAGTTCTAAACAATCACCTGTTTATAACATAAGTGGAGCAGGCTGTCTGTTGCAGATAAATTCAGTTACCAATGTTTAACTATGTAATAAAGGAACCTGTGCTCAACAAGCTAGTAAATAAAAATATTTTTAATTCTTTTTTAATATTTGACGTGTTTGCAACTATAACTAATGTCTTATAATATATTTAGATATATTACTATTATTATTTAAATATTAAAATTTAAATACAGTAGTTTTACAGGCAACAGCGCCCATGTTGACAAAGTGTCAACATGGCCACTGTCGACTCAAAACTCTAAATCTCCTATGTTTTTTGCTAGTTGCGCTAGCTTAATTCTTTTTTTTAAAGTGTTCAGGGGTGCAAACCCAGAAAACCTGACAAAATTGTAGCCATCTTGACACAATTTAATATTAAGCTTAATAAAAAACTCAATTTAACAAGATTTTTCCTTTACTTTTACTAATAAAAATTAGTTTATTCTTTATTTGTTTTCACGACGTAAAAGTGTCAATGTTGACACTTTTTAAGCATAACTTATTTTTAATAACAAAACTGAAGCATCTATAGTAAAAAATAAGTGCACATTTAAAAATATTTTGTTTATTGAATTATTATATTGAAAAAGACAGTGCACATACATTTGATTGTTGAAAGGTTCATGTTATAAATATATCTGTGGCACTTATTACGGCTTTGATATATTAATTGGATTGGTGGCTAACGGCAATCCAATAATTTAAGCGTGAGTTACTATGTAAGTTACTATAGAATTTATTATTAAAAATAATGTTGACACTTGTAAATGTCGTTTATTTGCTTGTGATCATCCCCCAGGGTGGAGTTAAGCAAATTAGAGTGGCACAATTAAGCCTAGATTAATATGCCACCTCATATAAAGAATGTCATAAGTGACGTTGTCGACACTTTACCCTTTTCAATACTGAAAACAACTTTCTTCACAACTTCACATATACACAATGGTAAAATATCATATTACTACTACCCAAATATTATTTTTAATAAAAGAATAAGAACCTTTATACTTTTTTTTACTTATTTTTATAAGTTTTTTTAAATTTTTACATGTGAACAAAAACACACAGAAAACGGTTAATTTTTGCTAGCCCGCTTAAATTTAATTAAGCGTACTATGAAAAAACATAGTAAATTTTCAAAAAAATGTTGACAGTGACAATGTTGTCAAAAATAATGTCTACAATTTTTGTAATCAACAGTGAGAATTCAGCTTTTTTTACTAATTGTCACTCATAATGTCAACACTTTTCAGTTCTCACATATAAAAATTTATGTTTTACATAATAAAAACTTCTCATTTTCTGATATGTTGTATTTTTGACTTTGATCTTTCATATTTTTTAATTTTTAAAATAAAATCTATATCCAAATACAATACTTTCATATAAATATCTTAACTTTTAATTTATTTATTTAAAACTATAATGAAATAAAACCCATACAAGTATTTTTTAACTTTTACATGCCAATAAAAACCATCTAAGATTTAATTTTTGTATATTATGCTTTTTAAGTTGTTTTGTTTGTTTTTTTATATACATTGCTTTATTTTAAACCATTTTACTTATTATTTTGGGACAAGAACATTTCCAAACAGCCCAGAGGAACCAAGCGTCCCTCTAAGCCAACCAAATCTACCAAGAAAAAGCCTGTCTCATCAAAGAAGGCCACCCCCAAACCATCCCCAAAGCCCTCACCAAAGCCCTCCCCTGAGCTCTCTCCTGAGAAGAGCCCTGCTCACTCCACTGGAAGAGAGGAAACTGATGGCTCTCTTACAGAGCACAGTTTCTACAACTTGGCTTATGACAAGGAGCCAACCAAGAAGAAGCGGCAAGGCAAAAAGACCCCACCCAAAGATAAGTCTCCTGCACATGAGGAGCACCATAATAAGCCCTCTTCTGCTTCCCCACCCCTGCCAAACTTCCCCCCTTCAAGCTCATCTGGGGATGATTCAAAGCCCCACCCTAATTACTTCCCTGGCTTCCGCCATGCTCCTGCTGGCCCTTGGGACCCTCTGTTGGCCCATAACATCTGCAACATTGACGGCAAATTCAAGGTTCCCTCTTCCTTGCCCAAATACTTCCCAATCATGAGTGTAAAGGGTGGGCCAGCCATGGTGGCCAATGTGTATATCTTGAGCTGCAACAATACCAACCGGGGCTTCAAGAGCTGCCATTACACCTGTGAGGACCGCTCCTGCCCAGTGCGGCTCAACACTGAGCGCTGGGACCTGGTCCAAACCATCAAGGGCAAGCATACCTGCATCATGCCCAACACCACCATAGCCCGCCTTCTCAAGTGGTATCTGGCGCAGGTGATGCCCACTTCCAAAGATCTTTCTGCCACCCAGCTGGCTGTGCTTGCTTGCAAGTACCTCTCCCCAACCAACTTGAAGAGGGTACCAACTCACAATCAGTTGGTCAAGTTTGTAAGTGATAGGCGTCAAGCCTCCAATCCCCTGGCCAAGAGTGCCACCAATATCAAGGACCTTATTCTCACAGATGCCCTCAAGAAGACAGAGGATAGTGAGATGTTCCTGCTCCATGACAATGAGCAGGAAGTGGAGGATAGGATTGTAGCCTACGCTACAACCCAAAACCTGGAGTAGCTGAACACTGCTACCACCTGGCTGTGCAACGGCACATTTGCTACTTGCCCCTCTCTCTTCAAGCATCTTTGGATCCTGCATGGGCAGTTTAATGACCAGGTCATCCCCCTTGTGTTCTTTCTCCTTCCTGGTGCCAAGACTGAAGTCTACACCAGAGCCTTCAAGATTGTCTGGGATGCTTTGAGCTCCCTTCCCACCAACCAGCTCCCCCCTCCCACTCACGCCACAAGGGCAAATCCCTCCTCCGCTGAGAAGGATGAGGCAACCATAGCCGCTGAGCAGCTAGCTCATGCGCGCTCACTTGGGCCAAAGGTTGTCATAATGGACTTCAAGCAGGCTCAGTTCAGAGCCTTCCAGGCCACCTTCAATGGAGAAGTCCAGGGCTGCTTTTTCCATTTTAGGCAGGTCCTTGTCAAGAATCTCAAGAATGAGGAGGATCTTTTTGACAAGTATCTTAATAATGGTAAGGGGAAGTGCCGCTTTGCCCCAACTCAGTTTGCTGCCTTGGCTTTTGTGTTCCCAGAGCATACTGGGCTTGGCTTTGAGGCCCTCCTGGAGGATGCTTACGTGAAGAAGCCCTCCACCATCTTCAAAGGCTACCTGGATTACTTTGAGCGCTAATGGGTGGGCAAGAAGGTGACTGCCCAGAGAGGTAAGAGCAGGGCCACTGCCCCTTGGAACTGTCAAGGCGCCTGCTTCAAGGGGGAGATGAAGACCACCTCTAGCCTTGAGGTTTGGCATAAGCACCTGAAGGTGAAGTTTGGGACCAACCCCAAATATAAGAAGTTCTTCTCCAAGCCATAAGAGGAGCAGGCCCAGACTGTCTCTAAGTTCCGCAACCTGGCTAACCAGGTGGCCCCCAAGAAGAGGAAGTCCAAGGAGCAAGACTACCAGGGGGACGTGAAGAAGGTGGTCAAGAAAAAATACAAGGTGGCAGAAATCAAAAAATACCTTGAAGATGTCGCCACTGCTCTTGCTGGTGGCTTTAATTAGCCAAATAAACTTTGCTTTGCTTTGCCTATATATTTTTTACTTTTGAACTTTTAATTTTTTAATTTTTTTGGATAGTAATAATCTTTTTAAGTATAAATGGTAAGTTTCAGATACAGTTTCAATGTGGTTTTGTAAGAAATATCTTATATTTTGTTAATTTATCTTTGAGGTATGAGATATTTTCAGTTATGCTTATATAAAGTATAATAAATTAAATATAGAATTTTTTTATATTTTGAAGTTATTATGATATATAAAATATCTTTATTTTTGGTTCATTGGAATTTTAATTTTTATGGGAATAAAAATTAATTTTATAATAAAGAGTATAATTTACATAGTAAATTGAAAATAGTTACTTATATATCCTTATTGTTATTCCTTATGGTATTTTTTATTGCATTTTTGATTTCTCTGGGGTTATTTTAGTATAAAAATGTATTTTAAAATTTTTTTATATTGAAAATGTTCAGGGTAAAGTGTTTTGTTAATTAAAAAAGTGTCAACATCCAGGAAACAACATTTAGTAGACCCGGGCCATCACTTTACTATAGTGTTGACATTTTTAGTGTCAACATGGGCGCTGTTGCCATTTTAAAAGCTATGGCAACAACCAAAAATACCTAAGCTTTAAACAAAAATGGTTTCAGATTTAAACAGAATCAAAGTTGCGCAAGATTAAGGATTCAATTGATTCAAATATTTTTGGTTAATAAATGAACTGTCAAACAAAAAACAAAATTTCACTAGCCCATTATACAAAATTATATCAAACATCAAGCAGCATTGTTTAAACCACAAACAAAATGAACAGACACAACAAGTGAGATGGATGGATGCCATCCCAGAGTATATTATAATCCAATCAGGATTCATATGAGGCACCAACAGAAGGACTAAAATTAAACAAAATTGGAGCAGTCTAGAAGCAAGAATCCACAAGCACAAAACAAAATAAAGTCACACAAGATGTGTAGTATGAGCAGCCTAAAATAGAAAACTATCAATTTAACAGCCAATCAACAGCAATCCAATTTAGGAACAGAGGCATTTAATTCATTTTAATGGCTCCTGATTTGTATGAAATGGCTTTGAGAACCTTCCAAATATGGACTCAAGATTACAATAAAAATAAATCATTAAATTTTAAAATTTCAACTTTTAGTGATTTTATCCTAGGTTTTTTTACAATGGTTTTCAACAGCAATATCTTCAACAGCGCCAGCAGCCAAGACAGCAGCAGCCAAGACAGCTTCAATAGAGACAAGGCTCAGAGAATGGAGGCACCTGTTTACACCCAAGCCTTTGAGGCAGGTAACAAGGAAGCTGACCTGTACTTGACCCCTGACCCATATGGCTTTGACTTGTTCAGTAGTCACTTAGTGTCTAGCTCTGCCCCTGCTCCCGTACCCACCCCTGCACAAGCTGCCCGCCAAGCAACCAATCAGGAAGGCAACCTCAATCCAGAACAACTTCCTGCCATCACCCAACCTGTATCCCCTCAGCCAATCAGGCTTCAGCTCCCGCAGCCCAGCGCCCCAAGCAATAAATCATCACCGCCTAAATTCTTCAGGAAATTGTGGTACTGAATCTACAGGGTCTATCATGGGAACAGATTGCCGCCCAGTTGCAATTTACCCAAGCAACTGTCATGTGGGAATTAAACAACCTGATGAACAGGGGGAATCTGATTGGGACAGCCAAAAAGCCCAAGAAGGCTCCCAAGTTCCAAATCAATGAGGCATACCCAATCATGCTTGACCTTCTCCAGCGGGACCCCAAGATTTCCTTGACCCAGGTCTGCAAACAACTTGCACACCATAACATATGGGTTTCCAAGCGCATGGTGCAGCTCTGGATGCACAGAAAGGTGGCTTCAATACAGATTCCTACCAATGTTGCTAGCAACCAATGGGATGATGCTGAGGATTCCCTGTATGATCAGGCCATTGAATCAACCCTGGTCCAATGCTTGACAAGTCTATCAGATGACATCATTTTTTTCTTGTATTATAAGCTATCAATAGCTTTTGACAATTTTGGCATGCAAGGAAGAGCCGCCACCCAAAAAGGGAGGAAGAAGGTCAAGAAGGGGACGTTCATTGGTGCATTTCTGGCTATTTCAGCCAAGGGTTTTATCTACTATTGAACAAACCCAGATTTCACCAATGGCTACAAGTACAACCACATCCTTGGTGGATTACTCAACTCCTGGGATGGCTTGAATTCCAAGCACCAGGTTTTCTTGAGCCACCAGATGGAGGGTAGCTCCACTGCCCTTGAGGCCATCCAGGAACACAGGCACCAGGCCTCTGTATACCCAGTTGGTCACGCTGACATACATCTGGCTGATGTTATGTTCTTTAATATTGGAGATACACTCCAGGAGCGCCATCCTCAGGCTTTCAACAACCTCTTTCTTGGGGTCCTTGACCACAATTATCTCTTTAGGTACCAAATGGTGGCTGACTTGTTTGCCCAAATGGTTTTCCATGTGAACATGAGCAACCAATCACGTAAGGATAAGCACCTCCCATCACGTGCCACTGCCACCTACCAGCCCATCCAGCCAATGACAGACAAGGAATACCAACAACGGTATATGGCAGCCATAACGCAAAATCCTCCTACCCCTACCCCTGCCACCACCCCTCCATCTTCCAGACCCACCCAACCACCCAATCCCAGACCCCCCAGGCCAGCACTGCATCTACGTCTTCCTTCCTGCACTATTCTGCCTACTAGGGATTACTCTTCCCTGCCCCAATAAACCCCCTGTTGCCAAATATTTTCTATTTATATTATCTTTATTTTGAATTTAAATTGTTCAGGTTCTCTTTGTTTATAGTTGGTTTTATTCTTTATGTTCAGCTTATTTCTATAAAATCATATATTTACTATGCCATGTATCTATATCCAGAACACAGTTATTTTTAGTACCCAAACACAGCCCCCTATGAAAATATTAACAACAATTTGGTGATCAACTAAATTTGAATTATAAAATTATAGGTTAATTGTGTTTAGGTAAAGTTGTTACTGATCCAAATTCAAATCCTTAATGATAAACTTTAAGACAATCAGGAGCTGAGTGATAAAGTGATTATTGTGACATAAAGGGACATTCAATAGTTCTTTGGTGCATGTGCGCTAATTAATATGATTGGCTGGTTGTTTTGCTATTGTGTGACATTGCTGCTGTGGAAAGTTGTTGATGGACTAGTGCTAACCCAGCAGCTGATTGGGCACTAGTCCATCAGCAACTTGCCACAGAAGCAATGACGCATAAATGGCAAAACAACCAGCCAATCATATTAATTAGCACACATGCACCAAATAATTATTGAATGTCCCTTTATGTCACAACAATCACTTTATCACTTAGCTCCTGATTGGCTTAAAGTTTATCATTAAGGTTTTGAATTTGGATCAGTAACAACTTTATCTAAAAACAGTTAACCTATAATTTTCTAATTCAAATTTAGCTGATCACCAAATTTTTGTTAATATTTTCACAAGGGGCTGTGTTTGGGTACTAAAAATAATATGGCAATTAAGAAAAGAATGCCAACACAAAGCAAAAAACACATATTGAGATGAGCGTAAAACATATACACAATGGGTAAAAAGATGGGATAGTGTAGCAAATGGGAAAACAAACAGGAATAAACAAAGAGGCAATAGTATCAGAATAATACAGATTTTATTGGGGTGAAAGCTATAAAAACATATGAAAAGGTTAGTAAAAAATAAATGAGAGAATTGGAGAAACTTCTAAAAGACCTTGACTCTGCAATTGCAGAGATCAAAGAAATTGACTGCAAGGTCAAAGCAAAGGTGAAGTCTGCCATCCTCAAAGGCAATAAAATTCACAAGGTGTCAGCCAAGGCGCTTATGGCCAAATACCTGACACCCCAAGAAGACAATTGGGCACTTACTAAACATTCAGAAAGATGGTGGTCAAGGGCCTCCAGTTTAAGGCATACAATCTTTCTGCGCCGTCTGTCTAGGTTGGCAGCCCTGAAATGTATGCCCATCTGAAATCTGCAAAGCGCACAAGGAAAGAGGACACAGAATTTTCTGCTCAACTTCTTGCGCCAAGAATGGCCAAGCCTGTCAAAGCAGCTGGCAAAGAGGAAACACAAGAAGGTAACCTAAAAAAAAATTAATAAAATTTTCAAAATACTTACTTTTTTTTGTTAGAAAACGTTAACAGTAAACTCCAATGGGTCCTGGTCCCTTTTGTCCCCCACCTTCTACACCAACTACACCAATCATGTGGCAAGGCAGCTGTTTCTGTCCCCCCTGTCTTGCAGGAGCTTAAAGACAGGATTCACAAATCCTTTTCAATGTTGTGGGAGGCATTGGCTGGGCTGACGCATGGAGAGGGGGCATCTGAGTGGGCAGTTACTGCCTACAAGGATGCCTAACTGGTCTGCCTGGACTCAGCGGTTCTCAGTGGAGTTTACTGTGTAAACTCCATTGAGCTTGTTTGGGACATCCTGGCAACGCTCCCATTCAAGAATATACCGGAGATGGGCCGGGCCCATGCAGCTGCTTGCTTCCTAGTGGACACACTCTGTCTTACCTGTTGGAGAACTTTGGGCACGTGGTGAGTAAATTGGCTGTTGCAGACACAACAGCTGTAAAGAAGACTAAGACCCTCCTGGAGGACTTTGGGCTGGCCTGGAGTGCCAACAAGACGGGGGTCCCTCCAGCAATGAAGCTAAGTTTGCCATGAAAAAGCACAAGAAGAAGATAAGTGCTGTTTTTAATAAATTGTGCAAGTTTACAGAAGCCTTTGCTGAACAAAGGCTTTATCTGGTGGTTTACCTGGGGTATCTCTTTTAATTCAGGATGAGCGCGTCTGTAGAGGATCTTGAAAGGGTCCTCCTAGGGATTGAAAAGGCCAGGATCTCCCTGGATGGGAAGAAGGTCCCACCTGGATATAACTCAGTGGACCACATTATCCAGGACGCCCTGGTTCTGGCTGGAATTTACGGTTCTGCAGCCCCAACAGAGAAGCTGCTGCTTCACTCCCACCTGACTGTACTACCTTTCACCAGCAGGCGGGATTATTTTAACCAGGGTGTATCCACTATATATGGTGTGGCAGTGGAGGTTGTGTGCCACCTCCATTGCCAGGTGGGTACATACCAAAGGACTCACTATAGGCGCACATAATAAAAAATATGATTCCAATAAATTTTATTACAATTTATATTATTTTTATTATAATAAATTTTTATGATTTTTATTTTAGAAAACAAGTTTTGCAAATTATATTGCAGAAACAGTTTTCATAAAAGCATGAAGTTATATGTTAATAAAAAAATTCTAATTTGTACATTTTACATTTAATTTTATTAAAACTATTTTTATATTTATTTGACAAAAGTGATATAAATATATTTGCGTAATCCAGTATTGAGTGTTTGGGATAACCTCAAATGGCATAATAAAAAAATATAAAATAAAATAAATAAATTACTTACCCATTGATGGTCTTGCCAAATGTGATTGTGGGCTTAGAAGCTTCTAAATATAAAATGTTAATTAATAAATCTTAAATAGTAGATAAGAGAATATAAAAAAAGTTGGACAAACTAAGCCTTTAATTGATTGGCTGTTTAGCTAGGCACACAGGGATGAAAGAATCAGTGTGGCCATAGAATTTGGCCATGGTCTCAGCTGGGAGGGTGTGGATCCTGGCCTGGAGCAAATCAAACAGGTCCTCAGTCCCAGTTGGGGTTCCTTGCTTGACGACTTGCTTGAGCCACCCAAATACTTCCTTGATGGGATTTAGGAAGGGCAAATGGGCTGTAAGGAATGCTCTTTTAGACATTACTGACAAACCTACTTTACTTGTTACAGAAGATGAAAGACTTCTCTTTTTGGGGTCAGTTGGGTCCCCTAAAAACAATGGGTTAGTTAGCAGTATCTGCTCTTCTTTACCTGTTGAATTAACCCCAGAATGGGTTCTGGAGTCAATTTTAATGCCAACAGGATTTGAACCTGGGTCTAATTTTGTCCCTGACCCTGTTTTTGTTAATAGAACAATTAGTAAATTGGTTCAGAGCAAATCAATACCTTTTGAGCTGTCTTCCAGCCAATCAGAAGTTACAGTGATCAAACCATTAGGGTTGTTTAAACACCTTGATAACAACCAGAACTGTTTCAACCTTATTTCCGCCTTCCTTGACCCATTGACCTCTGGTTCTGTTGCTGGTTCCTGTTCTTCTTCCACAGTTCTATCTGGGGATTAGCTGGGGCTCCTGCTGATCCTGTGAAAGACATAATTCTTTAAAAAACAATCAATGTTTGTATTGCTGAGGTTAGTTTTTTGCTTCAGAAATACAAATAATCCTAGTTTAAGTTTAAATCTCCCCAGAATCTCCAGTTTCCTACCAAATTTCCCTAAATACATCCCCAAAAGTTCCTGTCTCCTTTATTTTATCTCCAGATTATCCTTTAGCTTCCATGCTATATAATACTGGTAACTTTTGATCTTCCACTTGTTCAATCAATAAAGTCTACATTAATTAACTGTGAATCATTTTGCTTATTCTTTTATAAACTTGACCTTAAGCCTTATAATCCAAAACCATGAGATTACCCAAGACTCCTCCTAGGTATTCTCTTGGATATAAATGGTTGTTTTTGGATAATCTTGCTGCCGGCTGCAATGGCTAGCATTTTGATGGGTTTGCGCACAGATTCAGTCACCTCTCCAGAAGCACAATTCCTTGACAGCTCTTGGTGCCAGGTTATACCAGGAGTATGGTATACTGCTACACTGTTATCTCAGAACCCACCTCTCAGAGAGGAGACCAAGAACTATCAATCTGAATTCACAATCCCCGAGCCCCAAGTCTTCCATCCCTTGGCTTCTGCCTTCCTCCTGTGTTACTTGGGGGCATACTTCTTTTTGGGATGTTTCAACCCGCTGTTGGGAAGATATTGAGTGTTAGGAGAATTATTCCATTAAGTAATGGTGTCCTTGCCTGTAGGATCTTTGGTAACTGGATTAAATCCCTCTGGCATCCTTCATCAATTAGGAAGATTACTTCCTAGTAGGTTGGTGCCTGACATAGGCAGGGAGGAAGAGAAGGCGCAAATTTGCTGTGGCCAATTGCTGGGGGCCCACTGCAATGCTAGTGTCAATCATTGGGAATTCCTTAAGAATATCAGCCACCTTATGGAGACCAATGTTGTCCAGCACAATTACGTTGGTAAAGCCCAGGCTTGTGCGCCTCAGGTGCTCCTGGATCAATCAGAGAAATGATAGGAAGATCTGGCTATTATGAAATCCCAATATCA
The DNA here is from genome assembly GCA_014839935.2 of Entomophthora muscae. NCBI lineage: Eukaryota > Fungi > Entomophthoromycota > Entomophthoromycetes > Entomophthorales > Entomophthoraceae > Entomophthora > Entomophthora muscae. The sequence continues at coordinate 221,719 of QTSX02002206.1, forward strand.
TTTAGTACAGCTTGACCCCCTTTGGACCAAGGAGAGCCACCATTGAATAGGCTGTGGAGCAGATGGTAGCACACCAAGCCATCCCTTCATTTGAGCCTTTGGGGACATACCCATTGTGCATCAACGAGGCAAATGCTGATTCATCAATGTAGTATAATTTGACCGTCCCCTTGGCTTTGAGGGCAGTGTACGCCTCTGCATATTTTTTCTGGACGTCCATGTTGGCTGGGCTATTACAATTGTAGGGGGATACCCCAAGCTTTTTACAGGAAAAGCGCATTCCCTTGACCAGATGGTAGTAAAAGGAAATCAAGGCCTTGACCCCAAAAGTAGATTTGACCATGGCCTGTATATTTGCCAATTCAAGATGGCAGTCCTGGGTTATCCACTGGTGGATTGCCCATTTGTGCTCCTTGGTGAGCATGGTAGAAACACGCAAGTATTTCTCAGCGGCAAGGACTTGGCCAGTATTGATGAATATATTGAATGTCTTAGAGGCTTACTTGGGATCCACCCCAACAAGGGCCACAGCCGCCTTGTAATCACCTGATTCACGCATTAGCTTAAGCAGGATGATGTGTTTGATGTCAGGGATGCGCTTCTGGGAGGGCTTCTTAGCAGTGAGGATTGACTCTTTGGCATTGGGCACAACACAGGGCATGGGTACCTTGGTGTAGAAGGCTGCAACCTTTTTGAGCACTAAAAGTCCCTCATCAGCTCTGAAGAACTCAGGCTCCTTGTCCTCTTCCTGATTGTCATCACTGACGTAGGGCTTGTAGCTAGTATCAAGTACAGGCTTATTCTTCTCCAGCATGGATGACAGGACCAACTCTTGCCGGTACATAACGTTGAACACATACAAAGTAAGTTCTACCTCCTTGTTTCTAACTTTCTTGGTGAAGGTAACCTTGGTGGGCTTCTGGGTCAGCTTTGGGACCTGAGGGTTGATGCTCTGCACCCTAGCAGCTTGTGCTCCTCAAACCAGCTGTGTCAGTACAGTGTCACTATCAAACTCTCCTCTCCTGTCTCCTTCCTGAGTAGGCATTTGTGTTGCACTAACTCTGTTCTTTGACCTGCAGGGGCAACTGTAACTGCAGCAAACAACAGGTGCAATGGTACTCTGCTGTTGTGTTCCTTCCATTTTAAATTTAATAAAATACTAAATAAAATTCAATTAAGTTACTTCCTAATTTTAATTTTTGCTTTTATCTGAATATGGATATTTAATTAATATTTTTCCACCCAATATCCCAATTATGATTTTTTATTTCTTAATTAGTTGTTTCTGGTTTTACAACGCCCATTTTAGAACACTGTTGGGAATTGTGACCAAGAAATGATGCCAATTATGATGGAGCCCATGGATTGAGACTTTTACAACCAAATACATAAATTAGTAGTACAAAATACAATGATATTAATTATGACAGAGCTTGCAGATATGAATTGCAGCTACCAAACTACATAAATTGGTAGTATAAACTATATGAATATTGGATCAGCAGTAGTCTGATGACCCAAGCCTTAAACTAGCCAATGATAAGCGCTGCTGCAGCAATTAAATAAGACATGATTTGCTGTTACAGCACTTTAAAAATACACAAGCGCTGTGGCGCCGCCTAGCAACTGGATTAGGCGCCAAAGTGCCAAAATACTTCTACGTCAAGCGCCAACCAAAAATTATTGCAAGCACTGCCTGGAAAATATTGCAGGCGCCAAGGCACCACTTTACTTTTACATTGAGCGCTGAGGCACTGGGTTCAATTCCCCATAATCTCAAATTCCCATATTTATCACATTAATAAGCATTAAGCTTGCAGGATGCCAGAGAAGTAGGAAGTGATTCTGAAGTAATAAATTATTCCATGCCAGCAAGGATCATCTGTGCTGGGTGAAGATGAAAATATTCTATTGGTTAACGTGTGATAAGCGCCAAACCTAGATTAATAATTACCCAAATTTGGGGCGTGTTAGAATGTCCTAGAAGACATTGCTAGCAGCCCAGAGATTACCCTTGCAGAAGGTATAAGAAGAATGAATCATTTACAATAAAATCATCTTTAAACCATCTTTATTTTATCCTTAATCTGGTTAACCTTTATCCTAATCCTTAAGTGCTTCTGCGCAATCAGAAGCCATTGCTGGTCAATAATCATTGTTCTGTTCCATCCTGGCTCTTCTGATACAGTACTAATAATATCCTCATGTATGACTGTATTATGGAAAATGTCCTGTGCCCTATAATCTCAAATAATTGTGGCGCTGTAAAGCAAAAAGTGCAATAAACACCCAACATACTTTCCACCCATTTTCCCAGATTTTATGCCAAATTAAGTACCCAACACAATATTTTTAAAATTTATGTTTCAGATCTTGTGTCTTATTTTAGATACATTGGTATCATTCTTGATTACAATCTATTGAACACACTGAGTGAGTGATTTTGTTTACATAGTAAGTTGCTATTGTGTTTTGTTTTTGGATTGAGTTTTGACACACCGCGCTTGGGTGTATTTTGTTGCCAATTCACATAGTAAACATATGTACACCAAAAGTCAACTTACACCATTTTTTTGTGAATCCATGTATTCTGGATTATATTTTGAATGGTTTTGCTTTGCGCGTGAGCACTTCTTTGTTGTGTTGACCCATTTTGTCCATTAACACCACAAAACCCTGTTAACAGAGTGTATATTTTAACCTGATAGTTGTATTTTGTTTAAATCTGAGGTATTTTGGTTGTTGCCATAGCTTCTAAAACTACTGTATTAAAATTTAAATATTAAAATTTAATATTTAAAATAATAAATAAAAAATAAAAATTAATAAGTTTAATTGCTAGGGAATAAAATTTATTAGGGAGATGTAACTTGCAAATGGAATGTGATTATACTGGGGAATTATACCCTGAAATCAAATTTTCAGCTAGAGCGTCTAATTAGATCCACATACTCTTCTGTACGTGGTAGACAACCCTGGATGCAATTGCAAGAGGGGTGGCGCCCTGTACCCCAGTGGTTACCAAACACTTAATAAAAGGGAGTTGGGTAAGCAAATCAATTAAGAGGTTCTTTTTGGGAGATGCCTAGTACCCATACAACAATGCAATTGTAAAGGAGTCATACATGACGTGCTTGACTGTCCTATACCCCCGCAGTGTCTTCTGGTGTTCTAGTGCTAATTGGCATATATCAAGTTGTATAGGTACATCCTCCAACTTTTGACGTTTGTTTTTAATATGCAATGAAGTAGGATTCCTAGGTATATGGCAACATTAATTCTTTGCAAGGTATATTTTTTGGAGAACATGTACAGTTTTTTGAAGACTTGAACTAACTTATTGATATAGGATGTTTGATTGAATTTGAAGAGGGTTCCGGGGGGCGCCCAACTTGTATCAGCTCCCCATGCCTCCGCAAACAAAATAAATAAAGGTTTAAATGTGTTCACTAGGACTGCATCCCCGACTTTGTTTGACAATGCCTTGAATACTTCATTAAAAATTTCAGTTTTTAAATTTTTAGTTCCTATTTGAAAGTCAGTTTTATTAAGTTTTTTTTCATATTTGTTGATGTTTGCAAATGGGAATTGTTGATGCTTTCATAGATATATTCATCAAAGTTTAACTTGACATCCCCGCAAATTTCATTCATTTCTTTGAAGTTGATATTTGATCCTATTTCATATGCTTCCCTCAACCACAGCAAGCACCCTGCGGGTGGTAAATATTCCCTATCTTTAGCTTCAATACTTGAAAAATTATTCATATTCTGTTGAATTATTTTATTTATTTGGCTTTTATTTATTTGTTTTACAGGGGCTACCAGTGACTGGTAACCCCCGTAGAACCAATTCAGCATAAAAGCTGCCACTTCCGCAACCTTGTCCTCATTCCTAGTTATAACTAAAGTAAATATAAGTAAAGCATAAAAAGACTTACTAATTGTTTCCCCTGCAGCCCCTCAGCCACAGGTGCCCCTTCAGCAAACTTCATGAGTGTTGGCTGCTCTTCATTCATTTTTCTGGGCTTTATTTTCCTTATCTTTCTTGCTACTTGTGTTTCTTCTTGATTTTCATTTGTTGAATTTTCAGTTTTTCTTGAAGTGCTCCTGCTTCTTGCTTGTGTTTCATTTGCATCTGTTTCCATTTGGTCAGTTTCCTCTTCATTTGTGTTCATTTCCTTTGAGCTTTCATTTCCTTCAATTGGTTTGATTCTTTGAGTATTCTTTCTATCAGTTTTTGCAAATCCCCATGAGTTGTAACTTTCACTTTTAAAATCTAACCACTTGAGTATTTCCTTTTGAAGATTTAAAATTATTTCATTGTGTTCTTTGTTGACTATTGTTCTCAGGCTATTTTTTGCGGTTTTGTTTTGATGGACCAAGGCCCTTCCCTCATTTCCCAGTTGATTTACCACAATTTCTTTTTATGTTATGTTCAATCTCAACAATCTTTTAGAGGGCTGACTCTAATTTGTTGATAAGGCTGTAGATGTTTGACATTTTTTGAATTACATTAAAAAACTGGATTTATAGTACTACCTCTCAACACATACATATTTTTCATCATCATTAATAAATTAAAGACCATACAGATAAATATTGCATTAGAATATTGCAATTAGACGTCAACTCTTGATATTTAGACATTATGCGCATAACTCAATACATTTTGTTTAATAAAATTCATTGTAAACTTAGCCTTTTTCATTGTAATTTATTGAAATGGACTGTGTTTATATTAGAGAGCCATTAACACTTAGTACAAATATTGATACATGGTGCATTTTACAGCCTGTATATTTACCTATTGGTAATAATTCTGTAAACTTTTCAGTCAGATTTTGCAAGGTAATAATAATTTAATGGATTAATAAATTACTGTTTATTATCATTAATTAGCTGATTTTCTTTGCTGTGGCAATAGTGCATTTTCTGATATTTACACACTGGTTTCCAATTGGTTGGTTTCACATCTAATCACACAGGCAATAGGAAATCAAGTTGCCACCCCAACAGCATCTGGTCTTGGGGTGGCAACTTGATTTCCTATTGCCTGTGTGATTAGATGTGAAACCAACCAATTGGAAACTAGTGTGTAAATATCAGAAAATGCACTATTGCCACAGCAAAGAAAATCAGCTAATTAATGATAATAAACAGTAATTTATTAATCCATTAAATTATTATTACCTTGCAAAATCTGACTGAAAAGTTTACAGAATTATTACCAATAGGTAAATATACAGGCTGTAAAATGCACCATGTATCAATATTTGTACTAAGTGTTAATGGCTCTCTAATATAAACACAGTCCATTTCAATAAATTACAATGAAAAAGGCCAAGTTTACAATGAATTTTATTAAACAAAATGCATTGAGTTATGCACATAATGTCTAATATCAAGAGTTGACGTCTAATTGCAATATTCTAATGCAATATTTACATTTATGGTCTTTAATTTATTAATGATGATGAAAAATATGTATGCTAATAATTTTAAATTATTCATAAAATGTACAACATTGTATTAATTATGGGAAATAATAATGTAAAAGAAAATATTGGTTATTGTGAATTGAATGAGATATATTAATTTTAATAAGTTGCCACAAAGAAAAGATTTATTTTACTGGTCAAAGGATGGGAAGGGGAGAGAATGGGTGGAATGAAAGTTGCCTTCATCTGCGCCTGTAAAAGGGACGGCAACAGAGATAGTGGGGGAATTGGTAGTGGCTTGGGATTTAGGGTTGGAAGGCAGGTGGCTTGATGGGGGGTTGGGGAGGCAGGGTTTGCTGACTGGGAAGGGGCGGCAAGAGCTGATTGCTTCAATTGCTCAAATTCTTCATCCATCACATATGCAGGCTTGAAAAAACAAATGGATGGGCAAGGGGGGAGGCGGGAGTTTTTTCTGGACTTATCTTTATCACTTGCATAGAAAATGATAAGATCTGATAGATCCAGGACAAACACAAAAGGGAAAAGCTCATAACCCTTATCTATTTGGGTGCACAGTTTGTTGTATGTGGCAGGCTTTAAGCGCCTGAGTGTGGAACCAAAATTATAGAGACATACATCTTCAAGATGCATGTTGGTGTGGTTGATGGGGTAGGACCAACAGTTATGCCCCACAGCCCTGATTTCTTGGGTTGCCTATTCCCGCTGCTCCATTTCTGCACTCAGTACAACTGTGTACGCGGCGTTTTGGGTAGCCCACTCCTCCAGCATGACCTTGAGCTCTGTCTGGTAGGCATACCCATCTGCAGTGTTTGATATTGTGGAGTAATGACTGACACCCAATGGGGAAACTGCCAACAAAATCCCTTCAAATCAATACAGGATTGGCCCGCACTTGTATATGTAAGACTGGATACACTTTTCTCCAAAGTCTTGGATACTTGCCAAAATCTTGGCATATGATAGGAAGATTACGTTATTACAGGGCCTCATTGCCCTCCCTTTGATAAAATTGACAATGTTAGAATTATAGGGGTCAGTTTTCACCAAAACAGGGCCACTGAGAACCTGATTGGATAAGATTCTGGCGGCAACCACAACTCTGTGCATCCACAAATTCACCATTCTCTTGTTGGTGAAAATGCTGTGGAGTCCCAGTTGGAGACAGACCTGGACCAGGGGCATCTTCAGGTCACACTCCATAATAGTCATCATGAGAGGGTGGGCTTTTTCACCTTCAGTCATAGAAAAGGCACCAGTTGGGGTCTTCTTGGTAGGGGGGCCACAGTTAGCATGGGCTTGCAGGGTTGCACCCACAGTGGACTTTGCAAAACCCATTGAAGCCACAATTTCCCCAAGGGACATAAGCATCCCTTGTTTTCTAACCATTTTGAGAACAATCTCTGGAGTGATTATCTTTCTTTTGCGTCTTGAAGGCTGATTGGCTGGAGGAAGAATTTGTTCATCTTGGGAACTGGATAATGTCATCTGATTGGCTAATTTGGGATTTGGGACTCTCTGGGTGACCCCATGGCTCAAATGGCTGGTTCCAGATGCCATTGTTGATACAGGATTTGGATTGGCAGCTGCCTGTGCATGATGGGCAAATAGGGCCATACTGGAAGTTGCAGGAGAAAGAACACACTCCTGGGTAGTGCTTGCAGAGGGGCCTGAGGGTTGGGAGTGGCCATAGAGAGAGGCTTCACTGTTAAGAGACCCAGCGTAGCCCTGCATGATTTTGTCAAGGCCAGGGAACAGCTCATTGACTTGGTTGGTGGAAGAAGAAGACCCAATAAATTTTTATTAAAAAAATTAAACTCAAGAAGAGTAATGTATATTTTAGTCAATTTTATTGTTAAATATGTTAATTTTGTGAATAGTAGGATCTAAATTTTAGCGCCCTAAAATGGAATAGGGTGATTTTTGAGAATGTCTATGATTCCTAAAAGAGCTAGCACAAATTCACTCTAGATCCTTTATATTCCTTTTTGAGACACCCATAAATTATATTTATTTCAAATTCCTTGCAATTATGATTTGAAACTTGGTTCATGGATTTGACAATCCCGCAATTTCAGATTTTTTAATTTTTACATAATGACTATGATATGTTTGAAATACAGGAAATCTTAAACCGTACATTAGAATCCTGCATTTCTGATTCATGTATCCCGCATTTGTTTGCTGAGTTTTATCTTTTGTTAGTTGAGTTATCTGCTTGAGGGATTTGAAATTTGCAATTTAAATAAATCAAAAAAAGTCAAATTAAATGGTTGATTTTATTAAATATTTTAATTTTTACTCAGCTGAGTTGCCCGCAAAAGTGATTTGAAATTGGACCAAGGATTTGACAATCCTGCATTTTTACGTTCAGGTTCTGAATCTACAGTATTTTACTTTTAGGCTGGGATTACTTGTATTATTTTTAATTAAAATTCTTATTTAAAAATGCTTTATTGTTGCCACCAAACTTCCACCCTTGCCTGCTAACGTATCTCACAATATACAGGGGGTGCTTGGTGAGCAGCCTCATGATGTTTCTAACAACATGGATCAATCTGATGACAATGTCAAATTGCGGATATTATCTCCTCATTAAGAGTGATGCCAATTTGGCACTCTGATACCTGCACACGTTATTCCACAGACCAAACCTTATATAGAACCCACCACTATGCCACCCCCTGATGTCATAATGGCTTTCTTCATATGGTTTATTAATCACAATAACAACCAATAAACAACACATATTCTTATTATTCTGTCCTTTCTATTAGACTGTTGTCTTACCCAATCAAATATTGAAATATCATTGGTTCAGTTGCAACAGTGATAGCAGTGGTAGGTTGATAGCCTACCTATAAGAAAATCCCCCCCAAGAAAAGACAGAGTACAGGTTGTATGGCTACTCCACACCAGGAAACCTTCCTCCCTATCTCTGATGGGGGCATACCCAAGGGGTAAATTTTTTACCAGGATCAGTTGGTACTCAAAAACATATACAACCACTTATGCCTGAGGAAATTTGACTCTAGTGTCATCCTGCCACAGTCAGACTTACCCAATGTATGCTGAATCTCTAGCTAGAGTCCTTTGCAGGTGGCATGTAGGGGACCAATATTATCAGTTGGTACCACTCCACAAAACCCTCCTCTGTATTTTCCAATTACCAGAACCCTTGTGGGTTGCCACCAAATTGGGGCGCCTCACAGGGCCTGCTGCAGTATGGTTAACCAAATGGGCCAGTCAGGAGCACAAAGTTACTTGTACAATATTTAGGGCCGCTATCAGATCCCACTATAGCAAAAATTTCTTGCCCATTGTAATGGGGACCCCTCTACTTGCTATCAAAAAGACAGGCAGCATCTCTGAGTACCTCACTGCCTAGAATTGAGCACTTGTCACTGCTCCTGAAGCCATCACTAATGGAAATGCAATGCTACTTACCCTCATCATCAATGAGCTAAAGCCCCAAATCTATAAATGGGTTTCTGTAGGGTGTTGCACCTCTGTCAATGACTTCTATAAGGCCATTGTGAAAGCTAACAATCAGGCCTAAATGAAATTCAGAAAATCTAATGATGCATCCCCAACCTTGTCTTGCGCCCAGTAGTGCCCACAACCAAGTAGGCCACCACCAATCTTATCAGCAGGAAAGTGGAATCAAAGCCCTGTGAGGGGAAGCTCCAGATAGCCCAGATTGAGGACCCAGAAAAAGCCAGGGGGTTGTAGATACAAGAGGTTCTTCAATCCCGTTTTACCCACACTCTCAATCTCTCCTTGCCAAGAATCCCTGCAACTACAAAATGCAAAAGGTAGAGACATTAGACGTACTCCAACTCCATAGTGACAACCCCGCCCTTCAAGCCAGCCATTCCTCAAATAAAATCACTTGCTTGGCCTACCCCTTTTTTCACGGGAACACCCATAAACTTTTGGCAGATACTGGGTCCAATAACACTATGGTCAACCAGGAATTTACAAATTCTCATGAATTGACCAAGTTCTCAGTTACTTTAAAACAGTATTTGTGACCAACTCCTGCAGAGTAGCCATCACTCACAAGACAGTATCATTTTATTTAAAAATGGGGAGCATCCAAGTTAAGCTCCCTGAGTCAATAATGGCTGAACTCAGACACAATTTTATTGTGGGCCTAAACTGGCTCTAGCACAATTTCCCATACATTGACTGGGACACCATGTGATTACACTCAACAGAAACAAGGTAGGTTTTCAAATTTACCCCATCCAAATGAACAAACTAATTCATGACACCATTTTTGTGCAACTAACAGAGACAGGCTCCTATGGCTTCAAAGGGGTGATACTGGACTTCAATCAGTTCTCAGTCTAGGTCATATTTTCTGAAGCCACTAAACCTCCCTTCTTGCTCACAGCTCCTGTGACAGTCCACATGGAATCTGTTATGCAGTCAAGGGCTGATTTGAACTCAATAAAGACTCTATGCTGAAATTTGGTCATGGATAGTGATTTGGGACAGATAGAGGCCTAGTAGGTAACATGGGCTACTAGGGAAGGTAAGGCCTGCCTAGTAAATAACATTGGTTATTAGAGGCAGAGGATGAATCAGCCCAGCAGGTAACATTGGCTGTTAGGGTATTAGTTGGGAGTTCTGACCCTAGTAGGTAACATTGACTACTAGGGGTGGGGAATGGCTCTTCTCCCCAGAAGGTATGATTAGCTTCTGGGAAGAATGGGTGATGCAGTCTAGTAGGTATAATAGGCTTCTAAGGAAGAGAGGAGCTAAGACAGCTCTATGTGCCCTTGTGTGCTCACAGGAGGTCTGTATGTAAGCATCTTACCTAACAGACTGGTAAGGTGTCCTTGTCTGTGTTTCCCTGGAGGCTTTGGGGAGGTCCTAAAGCTATTGTTGTGGGTATGAATATGCTAAGAGGTGTTATCAGGGTAGCTGCTTGGGGAAGCATCTGCAGAACTTTATAATGATCAGGCCTCTGGGAATTAAAGTTGGTTACTTTGCAACTGAAAGCCCAGATTTAATCACCTGGGAGAGTAAAAACAACGGCATAGACTTTATTGATCTATGGTTAGATAGCCTAAGTGGATTATCACTTGTGAGGGCCCAGTCAAACGCCAGTTTAATGTGGACTCATGCCTGGGTCTACAGGTTCTGGTAACAGGGTCTGAGATAAAGAATCAAGTGTTTCATAGTATGGGATCAGCAGAGAAGACTAGTAGGAAGTACTGTATGATCACAGTGAAGACTAGTTGAGGGACTATTGGTTCATGTTGAAGTTTGGAACTAAGATGGTTTATTGTGCAGTTGGAACCAATGTGTTTCATAGTGAGGATAAGTTGAAGGACTGGATTATGATGTAGGAGCAGCCAGAGGACCAAGAGATCAGGACACAGGAGTAGCTGTAGGTCTAATGGATGAAATGAGCTGCTTGAAGACTGGAATAGGCTGTTTGTTGATTGAAATGGACTGATTGCTGGATAGGCTGAAGAGCTGAAAGTTGTGACTGAAGAACTGGAAGAAGGACCAGAAGATGATAGTGCAGTACTAGCCATGGAGCTGAAATATGACTTAGAAGGAATAGCCAGACTTTATTCAGAGGCTAAAATGCGGATTTTGGTTTCTTAGGAGAGGAAATATTAAGAAAATAAGAGGTTAAATAAGGATTCAATACTACCAATATTATGATATGAAGAGAGAATTGATAATTATATTATTTTAAAAGAAAAAGAAAGGGAAAAAGAAATGACTTGCAGTGTTTGAATGCAAATTTGTTAAGTTTGGATTGAGTAGAAAGGAGCCAGAAAGAGGCCGGAAACAGAACAGAGAAACTGTGAGGGTGAATAAGCAAATTTTGCTGAGAACAACTAGGATAGATGAAGGTCAAGCAAATGGGAAAGTTTTAAGTTGCAAAATGTTGAAGAAAATGTGGAGAAACTCAGAGAAACGTTGTAAAATTGAGGGTTCAAAATCCCTATGTAGAACATAGGCAAAAGCGCTCAAGATTTGCCAGAGAAACATGACAGGAATTACAGCAAAACTGTTTAAAACGCAGAGCAGTTGTTTACCCAGAGAAAGACAGCTTCAAGTTTGAACCATAGTCAAGATCAGGTCATTTAGGAAAACTGTTTGTAAACAGTTGAATCAAGGCGTATGATTGGCTGAGAGACATAGTTTATTTAATCAGTGTTTTGAGGGCTTTAACTTGAGAGTTAAAGCCTAAAAAATGAGATGCTGAAGCAGAAAATTCAAGGCTTTAATTAGCTGAAGTAAGTTATAAAGTTTAATGTATTATAGAGGGATAAAAATGAATAGTTTAAGCTTTGGAAGACAAGAGTTCTGAGAAGGAATTTTGAATTGGAAAAGGAGCTATAAAAGGGGGAGCTATCTGTGTCAGGAATATTCCTGACATAAACTAGATCTTTACTGGGGTGCAATGCTGGGGGAAAATAGAGGATTTTCCTGTCAAAGATTCAAAAATTAATTAGGATTCCCCCCCTTAATTGGGGAAAATAAAAATAAAATAGAATTCAAAACAGAACTTGATCAACACCAGATCAATTTATCATTTGGGCAGGCGCCTGCCGCGGTTGCGCAGGTGCCCGCCACGCCTGCCAGCACCCTGTGCCAACCTCCCAGCCAGCTGCCAGCCTCCTGCTTGCCCCCTGGGTCCCGTCCAACTGTCAGCCACCCACTTGGGTCCCAGTCCCCACTCCCCAACCAATAAGAAAGCCCCATCTACTACAGCCAATCAGAAAATTCCCTGGCTACAAGGCCAAAATTCCAGAACAAGACCACCCCTTCAGAAGAAGGGAAAATTAAGTTTTCAAAATTTAAAAATAACTCTACCACCAGCCAATGGGAATCTGGGGCCCAGGCCACATGATCAGAGCCAAACTCCAACCAAGCTAATATTCCTGAAATCAAAATAGATCTTGAGAGTGTTGTAACTGTGCTGTTTTAGCAGAGTTACAAGGGGGAAAATATTTAGAAGCTAGATAATAATCTTTATTAAGAGATAGTGATTATATAGTCATAGTGAATTAATGGATAGCAGGAACATGATTGTTGATCACACAGTTGGATGGAAGAAGGGGGTGGCTTGATCCTGGTAATGAGTCAAGAGCCAAAACAAGGTATTCACTGTAAGGTATCATCATCTGTTCATGTTGTTGGATTTGGTAATTTGAAATGGCTTCCCAGTCTGGCTTTGAGTGGCTGGGTAATCAGATTGCAGGTCGCAAACCCGCTTGGTTAGAATTTTGCTGGCGGGTTGATCATGCTGTTTCCACAAGAGAAATTTGGCTCCTATCCCTCACCTAGCACCAGGACAACCTAATATTATTGACCCATCCCAATAACTTCCAAACCAGCCACACATAACAGGAGAACAAGAGTTTGGCCATCTTCTCAACCTCCAACTGCCATTCCTATCTTCCAAGCTTTTGGGATCCATTATCCTGCTTTTCACTCCCCTTTGTAAATCTTTTCACAGGGGGAAGCACTATAAATAAAGGATCCTCCCTCAGTAATTGCTTGTGCTATTATTGAGTTTAATACCCTCCATAAAGCTAAATTCATTCTCAACTTCCAAGTCAACTCTTAGTTAGTTTGCCCCAGCCTACAACCTCTAATCCAAGGAAGATGAATCACCTCATCTTCACAGCTGTGCTTACAGCTTGCCTTAGAATTGAAGGATATCAACAGGAGCCAGAGTTCTTTGGCCCTTCACCAGAAGGGCTAGGTCATGAGTACCACTATGATCCTGGACAACTCAACTTTCCCAAAACTGGTTCCTGGCCTCCCCTAGTGTCTCCACACTCCACACTCCACCCTGTTCATTGCAATGTTTACCTTCATGTACTACATGCAGAACTACTTTGCAGGGAGCTTCAGAAGATACAACATCCACACCAAGGTCTTCCGGTGGTTGATGACCATATATCCAATTGTCACCACCTTAACTGTCTTCTAGTTCTCCAATATTCTGCCATACCTTCTTAAGCAGTGCTTAAAATGTCTGGGTATTACATATGAGGCTTCTCAGGGACTGGATCAAGTCGATTACAAAGGCCACAAGGACTAAAGAAGGAGCTAAATGCTAAGTTAAAGGTGCAGAAGCCCAGTATAAAGAAGCCAGAGCTGGGGATAAAGAGCCAGAGCTGGAACAGAACACATGAGCCTAAGATAAAGATGCAGGAGCCTAAGACTAATTACAAGGAGTCCAAGAGATTGTTGGAGGGCTCCAAGTATTGGCAAACTCATATTGTTTCCCTTACACAGGCATTATATCAGAAGTTTTCTAAGGTGATCTTCCTTCTGACCGTAAATAAAAGCCTATTACAACCCCTGCCCAAATCTTCCCATGATAAAAATACAAGCCCTATGAGTGAGCCACCCCATATCTTTTACCCTAGTCAAGGGGAGGAAGATACCTACTGTCAAAATTGCAGGAGATTTGCCACCAGTAAGTCTTCCAAGGAGGAGTGGGAGAGATTGACTAGGCATCTTGAGATGATGGATAGGGGAAGGGAGTTTATAGGGAATGAATTTACTAGGTTGTTAAAAGACTGGTACAGGCCCACAGAGGGGTTAGCGCCCGCTGAAGTACAGGTGCATGGTGGGGATGTCCGCCTAGTAATTGGAAAAGTGCTGAAAGAGTTTGCAGTCATACAGGCTAAATACAAGCTTCTAGCAAACCACTCACCACTGCTTGGGAATGATAACTTCTCCAAGCTGGTCCATGGCTATGACCCAGGACACACTTTGGGGACTGGCAACCAGGAACCCCACAGGGTCTATCTGTACTACTTGGAAATTTTGACAGGGGTCAAAATGAGCTTTTATTTGTTTTCAGAAGGAAGATCCCCATAGAAATCTTCTGGTATATGGCCCGGGGGTATACAAAACAAGATGGGGTTACCAATACTTGAAGTCCTCCAACAATCTCTTGGACTCCTTCACCCTAGTCTTAGACTCCTGCTCCTTTATATTAGGCTCCAGATCTTTTATCTTGGGAACCAGCTCTCTGTATAGCCTTAGTGGCCTTGTTATTCCACTTAATCCAGTCCCTGAAAAGTCTCAGATTGAACCCCCTTTTATAGCTCCTTGTTTCAGTCCTTGTTTCTCACAAAACTCTGGGGTTTCCAGGCTTAAACTATCCTGTTTTTTCTGCTCTATAATATATTAAATCTTTTAAATTACTTCAGATAACTAAAAACCAGCTTTTTCTGCTTCATTCTCTCCTTTTCTAGGCTTAAATCCTTCAGGCAAAGCCCTTAAAACATTGATCAAACAAGCTTCAACCTGAAGCCAATCAGACACCCAGATATAAATGTTTTGCTGAAATGTTTGCCCAAACAACTTGCTCTTGATCCTGGTTTAAGCCTTGCGCTGTCTTGCTCTGGATAAACACCTGCTCTGTGTTTCAAACAATTATGCTGTAATTCCCGTCACATTTCTCCAGGAAAACTCAAGCGCTTCCAACTATGTTTTACTTAGGGGATTTTTTGGGCAACAGTGGCAAAATTGACTGTAGGGATGTAAAAGTGAGAATCCAAAGGTGAGAATCTAAAAGTGGCCAAGTCAACACTTTTTAAATTTTCAAAATGGCTTTTTATAATAAAGTAGCTACTTTTTCTTGGCTTTTTTAGTTGAGGTAATGAATAAAAGGTATATTATATGGCCATAATAAATTTTAATTTTGGTTGAGTTGCTTTAATTTAATTTTAAAATTTTAAAATTGTTGACTTGGCCACTTTTAGATTCTCACTTTTGAATTCTCACTTTTACATCCCTACAGTCAATTTTGTCACTGTTGCCAATTTTTGCACCCTAATTTATTCAACGTTTCTCCAAGTTTCTCTGCATTTTCCTCAACATTTTAGCCATTTGAACGCACCTGCTGCTTGATTCTTGCTCCTCCTAATGATTTTGGCAAAACTCTAGCCTTTGTCTTCAAAGTTTCTCCATCCTGTTTCCAGCCACTTAGACTTTTTCTTACTTAATCAATTCTTTATAAAAATAAAGTCTATTTTCTGTAAACTATTTCCTGTTTTTCAATTATTTTTTATCTTCATCTTTTTATCATATTTTTAGAAGTTTAATTAATTCTTTTTACTGCTTCTTTTCTGATTATCAATCCTACTTCCAACAGTCTAAAACCAGTATTCTTGCTCCTTCATCTACTTCTTCTGGTCCTTCTCAACTAACTTCCAGTCCTTCATCTAGCTCTTCTTTATGATCTTCTAGTCTTTAAGCTAGTCCTTCTCCATGATCTTCTAGTTTATGATCTTTCCAGTCTTTTATCTAGTCCTTTTCATGACCTTTTCAGTTCTTTGGCTATTCCTCACTATGAACCACCTAAGTTTTATTCCTCTCTATGATCCTCCAGTCCCTCAACTAGTTTTTACTATTATCATCTGGTCCTTCTTACTAGTCTTTACTGTGATCTTTTCCTATGAACTGATTTGGTTTCATTTTCAGTCCCTGTTACCAATACTAGAGACTCAGGCAATAAGTCTGAGCTTTCAGGCGCAAAGTAACCAACTTTACTTCCCAGAGGCCTGATCATTATAAAGCTCTGCAGCTGCTTCCCCAAGCAGCTACCCTGATAACACCTCTTAGCATATTCATATCCACAATGATAGCTTTAGGACCTCCCCAAAGCCTCCAGGGAAACACAGACAAGGACACCTTATCAGTCTGTTAGGTAAGATGCTTACATACAGACCTCCTGTGAGTGCACAAGGGCACATAGAGCTGTCTTAGCTCCTCTCTTACTCAGAAGCATATTATACCTGCTAGACTGCATCACCCATTCTTCCCAGAAGCTAATCATACCTTCTGGGGAGAAGAGCCATTATCCTCCCCTAGTAGCCAATGTTACCTACTAGGGTCAGAACTCCCAACTAATACCCTAGCAGTCAATATTACCTCCTGGGCCAATTCATCCTCTGCCTCTAGTAGCCAGTGTTACCTAATAGGCAGGCCTTACCTTCCCTAGTAACCTCATATCACCTACTAGGCCTCTATCTGTCCCAAATCACTATCCATGACCAAATTTCAGCATAGAGTCTTTATTGAGTTCAAATCAGCCCTTGACTGCACAACAGATTCCATGTGGACTGCTACAGGTTGCTTGTTGCAGGTGGCTATCTCTGGTTTGTATCTATATGATAATTCAAATGGTGATTAGCCTGTCCCTTGGTTAGTGCAAATCCAATATACTAATAATGTATGCTTCACATTTAGTGGCCATGTGTCTCTGGATTTGCCATCCATTATTTTCTCCAGGATTCTGATGAGGCTGCTGTTTAGGCATTCAACTCTTCCATTGGATTGTGGCCTGTAAGTTGAGGTTGTGGAGTGTTTGATGTTCTTTGTTTTCATATTATCATTCACTATATGTCCTGACAGTTCCCTGGATCCATCAGTGATGATATAGTCTGGGTTTCATAGTTGACTTTTATTTCATTGTTGATGAAGAAATTTATTGTTTCTGCCTTGTGATTCTTTATTGCCCAGCAGATAGGCCAGAATGTAGAAAAGTCAATGGCTAAAATTATGAAACATTGTTTTTTTTTAGTTTCTTGGAAGGGTCCCACTACGTCCAGCCCCAAACCTTAAATGGTTCAGGGTCTGGTACTGGATATACTGTTGGCTGGGGATTCTTGGTGCTGGTGTATTTCTCACACACTGTGCACTTTTTCAGAATGTTAATTATATCTTGTTTAAGATTGGGCCACCATACTATCTCTTTTAAAGGGAGGTATAGATTGTTAGCCTTTGTGTGCCCTAGTAGGCAGTGATGTCTTAGGATAGTGTTGTCTCTTTCTGCAAGTGGGATGTAGGGAACATGTTTGTCTTTAATGATTTGGTATACAGTGCCATTAGATACATGAAAATATTTTTTGTTCCTTAGTAATGTATCATGGGTTAGCTGATGTGTTGAGGGGTCTTTTCCTTTAGTTTTATACTCAGTATTATATAAGTTTGACCAGTCAGGGTCCAGGTGGTCAGGATGATCTTCTCTTGGATGACATAGCCTAGAGAGAGCATCAGCCGTGACAAGACAGTCCCCCTTTTATAATGGATGTCCATATTGAGCTGCTCCAGCAGGGACATCCATTTGGCTTGTTGATCTGAAAGTGTGTTCTGAGTTTTAAAATAGATTAAGGATTTATAGTCAGTTAGTACTCAAATGTTTAAATGTCCTTCTAGATAATATCTCCATTTCCTGCATGTGTGGTATATTGCTAGAAATTCCTTGTTGTTTATGGGGTACCTCTGCTCAGTGTTGGTTAGCTTTATACTTTTTTAAACATGCTGGCAGATGTGTAGGACTGTGACAATGGCAGTGTCATGTCATCCAACTCAAGCTTGTAGCACCTGTTGTTATGAGGTATTACAAGATTGGCGCTTCAATAAGAGCTTGTTTTAATAGTTGGAAATTCTTGTCAAATTCTGATGACCAGATGAATTTCTTTTTGGCATTACTCTTGGTTAGGTCATTGATTGGTGCATTTAGTTTTCCGCAGTCTTTGATGTATTTCCTTAGGTAATCTACCATTCCAAGAAAGCATCTAACTTGTTTAACAGAGGTGGGATGTTGCATGTTGTTTATGCCTTTTATTTTATCTGGATCTGCTTACATGCTGTCAGAAAATCTGCAGACTGTGGTATTTTATCATCTTCCAGATGATATCCTAAGCCTTCTAACATTAGGAAAGTACAGAGAACCTGTGGCTGATGTTTAACCTTTTGCCCAGAATATTTTGTTGTCATTGAAAGTAGCAAGTCTGACTGGGCCCAAGGCCTGAAGGATTTGGAACAGTTCTTCTTACT
The DNA here is from genome assembly GCA_014839935.2 of Entomophthora muscae. Classification (NCBI taxonomy): domain Eukaryota; kingdom Fungi; phylum Entomophthoromycota; class Entomophthoromycetes; order Entomophthorales; family Entomophthoraceae; genus Entomophthora; species Entomophthora muscae. Next base: position 240,020 of record QTSX02002206.1, read on the forward strand.
TTTGGATATAGGTTCATGTTTTGTCTCTATACTTTACTATAGATAATCATAAATATGATGACAGTATTGTCTTCTGCTCCACTAATAATAGCCTAAGAGAAGATCACGTTACATAAATAAGACTTGGATCAATCATCAAGTCAATAAGAAATCATCAGTCTTTTATTTTAATGTACTGGCTTTAAGGCAGCCTGCCTGCACATGTGCTATCTGAGCTAGCTCACAACACTAGATTAGACTAAAGTAGCATTAGGGTAACACAGCAGGAGGCCCAGACTTTTTGGGGTGGTTTTGACAGAAGCTTGCTTGACATCTTCCACAGTGTCAGGATTGACAATTCATTACCAAGGGGAACCCGGGCCTAAGGGTGGGATTTGAACCCTGAACCTACATTCTTGCGGGCCGCTGGGCCCATGGACCAAGGACCTGCCCGCCTGCCTGCATTTTTTTGAGATTGAGCCCCTCCAAGCTGAGGCTCCTGCTAAGTCCCAAAGCCAGAATACCTGTATCAGCTTGACCATGGTGGCGCCCAAAGAGGAGCCTCTTGAATTGCCTAATGGAAGCAGAGATGACGTCTCTGTGAATTTCATGAGTTTGAAGTCCTCTCAAGTGACCAATCAAACCCTACTGCCAAAGATAAACCCGGGCTTTGGGCCCAACCCCGTGACCACAACAAAGAATCAAGAAAATTGAGTGACCAAATTGGACGTTCTGACCAATGAGAGAACACCCAGCCAAGGTGCCATTTTGCCACTCCCACACCTGGGCCCTCTGGCTGCCCACCCGCATTTTTCCTGATATTTTGTTAAAGCCCTGATGGAAAATACCAAGTTTGGAGGCAGAATGCTATATATGCCTATAGATTCTGCGCTTGAACCTTATTGCCATTTTTAAATAAAGGTTATGTTACTTTGGCTTTTACAGCTATTGCCATATTTTGTATTTGCCGTCTATCAATTCAGTTCAAGATCTCCTGGCCCTCCTGCCCCACTGCCTGCAGTTTTCTGTCCATCTGGTGCACCCTTTGGGCTTGTTCACTTCACTGATTATCCCTTGAAGCCCAAATATAAGGATTATATACCAGAAAAAATCCTTGAACTTGACCTGCTAGCCCACATCCAATCCGCCATTAGATACAACCGCCAAGGCCTGTGGATATTCTCAACCCCAAAACTGTTTAGAGGAAAATTCAATTATCTCCTGGCCTACAATATCTATATGGACCACCCATAACACCCAAACCAATGCCAGCCTCTTCACCTGACCTTCCAACTAACCATACCAGCAAGCTTTTTGGAATAGTGTACATCACCCTCACAGGGATGGTGGACACCATTGTACCAGCCGCCGGCCCGTGGTCTTGGGTGGGGAAGTCTGATTCCTATCTTCTAAAGTTAGCTCCTCTCTTGTGGTGGGCCCTGCCTGCAAAAACCCCAGCCCAAGTTACCCCCAGAAACGGCGGGTCAGCCGCCCAAGACTGGATCCCTGACACACAGATTGGTATACTTTCTGTCTACCTGGACCACTTCCAGGGCTAGCTAGCCAGTGGCTGGCTACTAGTTCATGGAGATGATTGTTTCACTTAATAAGAGCTACCTAATACAATAGACTCAAAGCCTTTTTATCTTAGAGTGTTTGGCCTGACAGCCCAGTCCATTTTGGACTCTTCTAGAAGTGTTTCAAATGACAGCCCATGTGATGGTCCTTGTTCTAGGATATAATTAAAGATTATAATAGTAATTATTATGAGAATCATGTTTGAGGTGGTTGTTAAAGTGGACTATTAATGAGCAGTAATTGCATGTTCCATTAATTAATTTCAATGTATGGATTTGTTAATGCCAGGATATGATTTGATCATAGATTAATTGATCACGTAACATGCAGCCTGCATTATTCTATTGAAACCATTCCTAAGAGTGATTTATAGCTGGCCTGCAATATAGGTTGAATCTGTTAATTAGTCAATATCCCAAAATCCTGACAGATGCCATTTTCAGAGATAATGTGGCCCAAGAACAAAACTTCCTTTTAGCCATAAATTGACACTTGCTAGGCTTTGCGTAGAGCTTTTGCTTTGCAAGTCAATTGAGTGTCTTGCAAACATGTGTGAGGTTTTTCTCTTTGGTTTTTGAGAATATGATGATATCATTGAGTTAGCATAATATATTTGAAAGACCTTTCAGTTCTTGGTTCATTAATAAGAAAAATGTTGCAGGAGTGTTGTTCATCCCAAAATTCATTAATCTACACTCAAAGGATTCAAATTGTGTACAGAGCGCAGTTTTTGGTATGTCCTTTTCTTTTACCTCTACTTGGTTGTAGCTTAAGTTTAGGTCAATTTTAGAGAAAATTTTGGCTCTGGAGAGTCTTGCAAACAGATCCTCTATAAGTGGAAGGGAATATTTATTTTTAACTGTGCTTGAATTGAGAGATCTGTAGTCTGTTACTAGACGGAGTGAGCCTTCCTTTTTCTTTTTAAAGAAAACTGCTGCCCCCACGGGGATTCTGATGGTTTAATGAAAACTTTGGCTAGGTTTTCCTATATATGCCTTTTGAGGGTTTGTTTCTCCATGAGGGGAGTCTGTAGAGGGTGCAGATTTGGAAATGGCCTTGTATAGATTGATGCCATGTTCAACCTCCTATTTGGGGGTAGGTCTGTTAACTCTTCCTTAAATACATGAGTGTATTCATTTAGGAGTGCTGCAAGCTCTGGGGATTTTAATTTTGGCTGTTTGCATGTTGCTAAATTCTGATTAACTCTATATGGAGTGTACTGTCTTTGTTTAGACGTTCTGAGTTGTCTTAGTTTATGACTTGGACAAATACTGTGTCTCTCATAATGAGATTGTTAGGTTCTTTGAAAATGTTAAAATTGTCTCAATTGTATTTGATGATCATGTTCTTTGTTTTCCAACATACATTGGAGTTCACTTGGGTAAACCAGTCCATGCCTGTTATGATTTCATAGTTTATTTTGGTCATGACAAGTCCTTTGATGGACGTTTTTATGCCTTGGAGGTCAATTCTGAAGAGAGTTGTTTTGCCTTTGATTAGAACCTTTGATTTATCTGCCATTCTGGAATATTTGAAGTTGGATTTGATAGCTGGTATTTTATACTTGATTACAAATGATTTTCTTACCATGGTGTGTTGCACACCAGAGTTAAATAAAAAATTATGTGTATGTGATTTATAAGAGCATGGGTAGACAAGAAGTTGTGAGCAATCTTTATTTTTTACGTTCATAAAGATAGAAGATTGTGGGACACATGGAATGTGTGCAGCAAAGTTTGTACCTTGTTAAAATTTCTTGTTGGTTTAGGGGGAGACAAGGAAACTTAGGCCTGTACTCCCTCCTCTTTTCCCTGTTTCTCTGTTTCAAGACCTTTGAGGACAGAGAATGTGAGACTCAGATTCATAGTGGGTTGTTGTTTCAGCATTTTTTACTTCAGCAGTATCTTCCTTCTTGGTACAGGAGCAATTTGAGCTCTGGCTATGATTACTGTTGTTTCAATTGGAATTGCCATTTTTGTTGGTTTGGTTGGTGTTTTGGCACTTGTTGCCATTTAAAACATCTCTTTTATTGCTGTTGGAGGAGTGGTTGCTGTTGCGTGCAGCATATTCCATGTTTGCGCGTTTTTTGTGTGTTTGGCTTCTGTGATGAGCATGGACATGGAGGTGTTGGCCTCAGGACAGATAATGTCAGTAACTGAGGGTTTCATTATATTGATGAATGAGGCTCTGGTATGTACGTTGTCAGCTTGTGCTGGGTTTGGATTTTGCAACAGATTTCCTCAAATTTGTTGACGTAAGCTGTGATAGTGGTCTTTTAAGGAAGATCACTGAGCTGTATTGCAATGTATTGGAGGGATTTGGTGACGCAGAGATTGTGTGTGATGTCCGCTTTGAACTCTTCCCAGTTGTCAAGCTGATTGTCAGTTTGTGAGCCAACTCAGGTGACAAACCAGTTAGCTGCAGCCTTGTGCAGGCGCTTGCTGGCTTCCTGGACCCATTTTTCTTGGGGGATGCGGCTGGCGTGGAGCTTGGCAGCTGAGTGGTCTAGCCAGTTGATGATGTTTTCTTTGTTTTTACAAAAGAATTTGTTGATACCAATGTACTTGGTGTTGGTAACTTTGCCTGTTTTAGGCGGTTGTGTGTTTGTTTGTGGTTGAAGAGAGTGACTGTATTGAATTATCTTAGCAAATGCTTTAGGCATGACCAGTGTTGTGTTCTGAGGCGCAGCACAGACACACAACAGGGAATTCTAACCTTAGGATTGGATTTTTACTAAGTCTTGGTTAGATGACAGGGAAGGCTATACAATTACCTTGCAACCCTGGAAGAATAATCTCTACTAGTTGTGGCTAGAGAGAGGTGCGGAAGTACAGAAGACACAAAGACAAAAATATGAATAGAACATAATTTTTATTGGTGAATATGAAATGTAATATATAGTGGTTAGGAATACCACAAAACACTACCAGGACGGTAGGATCACTTGCCACCAGCATGAGTGGGGCAAGTGAGTTGCGCAGGATCAAGAAACCAAACAATTGTACTTCCTAATTCAGACATCAACTCATTTTGAGAAGCAAAAGCAAAAGCAAGGAATTTGTCTTTTAAATTCCCCACAAAAGGCAAAAACAAAACATGTTGAATAGCGGTATTCACAACATTGCCCTCCCCTAGATTGGCCTTAGGGGGGTAATATTTACAATGGAACTTTGCATGCACTTGATCAAAAGGACGGCCACTGGAGAGGATCTTTACAGTGTATTTGGACCCTCATTTAAAAGTCATTTCTAAAGGGCTGATCCACAGAGAGTCTAACTTATGTGCGCAACCACCTACTCTGTGTTGGTAGTAAAGTACATGGTCACCAACATCAAATTCAGGCAGGGGGGAGCGTCCAGCATTATCAGGAGAAAGCTCATGCACCTTAGTTTTGTATGCAGAAGTGTAGACAGTGGCCTGTATATCAATTATCCAGTTGGATAGCTCCTTGATGTGGTTGTCAGGATTCATGGCCTTATCAGAGGTAAGCAGGGGGGCCCCAAGAGCAATGGGGTAGTAGCCTCTTGTTCATATAACATAGCAAAAGGGGAGTATCCAGTGACACAATGTTTGCTAAGGGGTATGCAAAGAGAGCGACAGATAAGTATAGGTCCCAGTTGGCAGCGTCAGAGTAGGTGAGCTTCCTCATGATGGAGACCAGTGTTGAATTTGCACACTCAACTGCCCCATTGGTAGAAGGATTGTAGGGGGCAGAGAAAGACTGGTGAGATTCTAGAGCTTTGAAAACAGAGGTTACCAGCTTGGCATTAAAGTTAGTCCCATTATTGGAGAGCAACACTTGAGGACAGCCATGGTGGTAGAAAACATCTTGCAACAGGAAGGGAGCAGTTGTCTTAGCCGTGATGTCTTTTGTAGGGCAAGCCTCTACCCACTTGCTGAAGTGATCAACCACAATCAGAATAAAGCAACACCCAGAACGCAAGCGGGGGAGAGGACCTACCACGTCAATGCTGACAGTGTGGAAGGCATGTTGCAGGGGGACTAATTTGAACTTGTGGGCAACAGCTCAAGGCCTTTGCAGCTGGCAGTTGTGGCAGCTAGCTATGAAGTCTGGGATCAGCAGGCAAAGGCTCTCCCAGAAGTAATTCTTTTGAAGCCAGTCAAAGGTCTTGGCAATGCCTCCATGCCCAGTCTCTTTATAAGCTTGCGACACCAACAAGAGGCAAAGACTGGATTGTACATAAGGTAGATACTGGTCTTGTACCTTCTTGAAGAGCTGATTGTCACGTATGAGAGTATCTTTGGATAGCTTGGACAAGGCCAGTTGTACCTCTTCTGTCTCATTTTCCCAAGAAGACGGGTACCCAAATAGTTTGTATAACTGGTCAGCCTCTGCAGGATGAAAAGCAAGAATGGGCATTCTGGAGAGCCCATCAGTGTTCTGGTGTTAAATCCCAGGGCAATGGAGCACAGTGAAGTTGTATCCCTGCATATGTAGAGCCCATCTAGCTAGGCGCCCTTCAGTCTCCTTAAGTTGTTGTAACCACTTAAGAGAAACGTGGTCAGTGACAACTGTGAAGTGGGTCCCATATATGTAGTGACAAAACTTCTTGACTGCATGCAACACAGCAAGGCACTCCTTCTCTGTGACACTATAATTCTTCTCATTCTTGTTTAGCATGTGGGAAGTGTAAGCTACGGGATGGTCTACACCTTTGTTGTATAGTTGGGCCAGAATAGCTCCAATAGCAAGATTGCTAGAGTTGGTGTACAGGATCAACTCCTTATCATAGTCAGGATACACTAGGATTGGCGCCTCTTTGAGTTTTTGCTTAAGGGTCTCAAAGGCTTGCTGTTGACTGGTGGGCCATTCAAAAGAAACATTACATAACAGCTGGACTAGAGGTTCACTATTATTGGCAAAGTCAGGGATAAACTTTCTGTAGTATCACATCATCCCTAGAAAGACTTTTACCTCTTGCAGGTTGGTGGGCGGAACCATTTTGTTGATAGCTTCAACCTTCTTAGTCATTGGGTGAATCCCAGTCTGGGTCACTTCATGGCCCAAGAATTCAAGACGTTCTTTGAAGAAGGCACACTTGGAAGGTTTTAGCTTAAGGCCAGCTTCTCAAATCTTTATGAACACCTCCTTGAGATGAGCCAGGTGATTGGTGAAGGTAGTGCGGAAAACCTTCATATCATCCAAGTACATTAGAACGCACAAAAACTTTACGTCATGGAGGATGGAGTCCATGGCCCTTTGGAAGGTGACCAGGGCGTTGCAGAGTCCCTGCAGCATGCAAGTAGCCTCAAAAAGCCCTTCAGAGGTAATGAGCGCGGCTTTCTTAAAATCCTTGGACAATAGGTCAACTTGCCAGTATCCAGATGCCAGATCCATTGCTTAGAAGAATTTAGAGCCTCTGAGATGTCAGAGGGAATCATCAATACGCAGCAAGGATTATGAGTCCTTCTTGGTCAAAGAGTTCATTTGACAATAGTCCATCACAATACAATGACCCCCATCTTTATTTTTTAAGACGAGTAGCAGGAATGCCCAAGGACTTTGGGAAGGTGCCAGCAGCCCAGCGTCTAACAGTTGTTTGAGCTCTTTATATACCTGGGTGTCTTCTACACAACTGCAGCAATATAGTTTAGCACAGAAGGGGGGCGTTGCCAGTGTCAATCTGATGGATAACGTCTTTGGCTAACCCATAATTGGTACTGTCCTTTTCAAAGATATCAGAAAATTGGTCTAGTAAATCTAACACCTCTTTCTGTTGAACTGGGGACAGTTGTGGGAAGCCTTGCACAGTGAACAAGGATAGGACTTGAGGCTCATCCTCAGGTAGGTTAAAGTCTTGAAACGTGCCAAAGGGATGAAGAGACAGGACATCAGGAGCGCTCAACAACTTGCCATATCCAACAACCTGCCCCCTAGACATGGTCATGGGGATTGCAGTCAGGTTGGCTACCAACAATAGAACAGGGTCCTTATGGGAGACATCTAGGATTCCAGGACAGAGATAAGGTTTGTTACGTCCTAGAGAGGGGGGAGAGTACAACTCCAAGAAGGTTTGTTCAGGTAGTTCATATGATATATGGGAGTCTAGGATGGCCTGGGAGCCAGGAGGGATGGTGACAGCAGACGTGGCTAGGAGGGAGATCCCCTCAGAAGCAGGACAAGCCATGGGTGGACATTTCATGTTTGAGAAGTGGGTGTGATATTTGAGGTTGAAACCCCCAGTGGGATATTCCAAGGCACATATCTTGAGGCGCTTCCCAGGAAATTTAACTGGCTCTTCAAAGATCAAGGGGACTTTATAGCCTAGGATGTAGAGGTAGCCATCTTTCAATTTGATTATCCCATTATATTCCCTAAGAAACTGGGTGCCAACTAAGAGATTGTAACTCTTGTTTTCCAAGACAACTGCTGGCGCAGCTAGAAGAAGTTTGCCAAACCGCATGGGTAGAGCAGAGTACGCCCCTATGGCGCAGGTCATAGACAGCCCAGCTGTGCCATAAGACTGGTGATAATTAATTTCAGGGGCAAGTTTGAGTTTCTTCACAAGCTTAGAGGAGACAACGTTGACTGGCAAGCCAGTATCTAGAACAGCCTTGATCTTCACTTTTTGAATGGATATCTCTACTTGAGTGGTAGTGCAACCAAAGGGGGGAAGGACAGCCAGGATATCTTGAGCCTCTGCTAGTTCCTTATCCCACTTCTCAATCATGCATCTTAATCCCAGGAACTCCTTATAAACAGTCTGGAGGGGGAGCAAAACAGATACATTCTTGAAGACAGTGTCAGCAACCTCAGCAGCTTCTTCTGACTCTCTACTAGAACAGGGGACCTCTTGGCCTGAGTGAGGTAAGGGCAAGAGACAATTTCTTTGGCTTCAGGCAAAGGCTTAGCAGTAGTGGTAGTCTTTCCTGAGTGTAATTTATAGGGGACTGTAATGGTTTCAGGAACATTCAGAACAGAGTACCCATATGCATCAGCATCATCAGTGTCAGAGTCATCCAGATCAGAATCATCAGAGATATTGTGAAACAAGAGGAGGATAGGAGGAGCTTCACTATCAGCAGGCTTGAAGTCAGATAAAGAGGGAGGGATTGAAAGAGACTGGGAAGAATTTTCAACCAAGAGCGTCTCTGCCTCTAGGTTGACTGCTCTTTTCCTGCCTGCTCTTTTAGATCAGCTCCTTCAACCCGCGGGTTGGCGCAGACTCAAGAATGACAACCTATCTGACTAAAGTTGTGGCAACCTTGGCGCCAAGGAGGATTTTGCAAGTTCATGGTAAGAATGCAAGGACCATGGGAAGATGAACCAGAGTTAGAAGTAGCTCAATCTTCTCTAACAACTGCACCATAATGGGTAAGGTGCATATCCTACAACAACATCTTTATGCTCTTCATGGAGGAAAGCATAGCCTTATGGGCTTTGAAGTGAAGGCACAGAAGTTGGTTAACCTTGAGGGCTTGAGCGCAAGCTGTGTAGGCTTCATGGGCAGTCAACTGTCTTCTTGTGATCAGTTGCTGTCCTTCCATGTAGAATCTGTCTGCAAACTTGGCTAGGGTCTCCTTTGGTTTGAAAGCAATATGCATGAAGGCGTCCTTCTTTACTTCCAGGCTAAGATCACCACAATTTTCATCAATCAGAAGCTGCTTCATATCTTCCCACATCTCAATGGAGGGCAGCTCAGGCACCACCACCTCCTGGAAAGTTGGATGTAGACAGGTCAGAATATGTTCTTTCTTAACTTTGTCTGAAGCCTGTCTCATGGCAGTTTTGTAGATAGTTAGGAAAGCTGCAATGGTTGAGGTTTTAGAATTGAAGACTTGCTTAAAGGTAGGCTTGAAGTGTGCTTTGGGGGTTGGACCACCATTGTTGCTATTTAGTACGTTTATACGCGGGGAAAACTCTGCCTTGGATTCTGAGGGGGTCTGCCTAGCCCATAGTTGGCAAACACTTTCTTCAAGGGTAGTAAGAGTATCAACAGCGCAAGCATCTGTATTGACATCTTGATTGGTCTGTTGTGCAGTAGTATCTAAGTGTTGACCTTGGGTGGTCACTATTGTGGATATTACAGCCAGTTGCAAAGTAAGGGATGGTCCCACTGAGAGGCAAGGGGTGTACATATCATTTACAGAGTCAATCATGTCATTCATCTCTTGTACGTCTCTATCCAGTTTGGTATGGTCCTGCTTTAATTGATCCACTTTATTAGCTAGGGCAATTTATTCCCTAGCGCATTGAATTTGAGGAGCTCCTGGTAAGCCAGGGCAGCAACCATCTTCATTGACAACCCCAACTGGACTAGCACCAGTTGTCATCATTTCACGTAGGGTGACAAGCTCTTGCTGTAGCTCTGCAACTTGAACAGTCAATGCAAACACCTGTGCATCAGGCTGAGAAGCTTTAGCAGGATGTCTCTGACTGTGAGTAGTTGTACGTAGCTCTCAAATGGCATCCCATATTCTCTGCTCCCTATCCACCAAGTCATCAGAAGGGGGAGAGGGCGGAACATCTGGCTTGGGCCTAGATAGTTCATTCACTTGACTCAGGAGTTTGGCTATAGTAGCAGTGGTGGCAGCTCTCTCTTGCTCAAATGCTGTAATAAGTTCATTAAGGCTGCTAGCAGCAAAGTCTCTTACCTGCTGTAGTTGCTCAAAGGAATACGTGCTGAATGCATTGAGCTATTGCACGAGTTGTTCAAAGTCAGTGAGATAAGTGTTTAAGGTGGAATCCACTTGAGTTTGCCAGGGTTGTTCTAGCTAGTGAAACTTGTGTAGACGTTCTCTCATGTATTTGGGGATGGACTGGCGCATTTGTTTGATAGAATTAATCAAACAGGTCTGGGAGGTGACAGAGTTGCGCTGGTTGTCAGATACCAAGGAAAACAGGGAATGAATCCACTGTTGGTAAGCAGCAAACTGGTCCCAGTGATGAGTAATTGCTGCTTGCAGAGACAAGATTTCTTGGACATGGAGCCCCAATACCATTTGATGGTGGGCCAAGGCAGGCTACACAAAGGATGATAGTAAGTGCTTGGCAGAGCCAGCTGCTGAGAGAAGATGTTGTGAAAATTGAGGAGCCACAATTAATTTGTAGTATTCAGCCCAACTGAACTGCAACTGAAGGTAAGGGATGGCTCCTTCCTGGGCTATCCCAAGGGCTACTGACATGACTTGTTCTAAGTCAGGGGTACCCATAGGGTAGGCAACTAGGCAGGGACCATTCCCAAGGTTCAATATAGTGGGGGTAATAGGCTGGTTGGCAATATCTTCCTCAATAGGAGGACTGGTTATTTCAGGTGAAGTTGGCTCTTGTATAGGCAGAGGCAAAGGACCTGAAAACAGTGATGCTAAAGGGATAATCAAGGGACTTACAGCCCCTGTAGTGAGCACCATTTTTGTTGTGTTCTGAGGCGTGGCACAGACACACAACGGGGAATCCTACCCTAGGATTGGATTTGTACTAAGTCTTGGTTAGATGACAGGAAAGGCAAATGTGTTTACCTTGCGGCCCTGGAAGAATAATCTCTACTAGTCGTGGCTAGAGAGAGGCGCAGAAGTACAGAAGACACAAAGACAAAAATGTGAATAGAACTTAATTTTTATTGGTGAATATGAAATAGAATATATAGTGGTGAGGAATACCACAAAAAACTACCTGGACAGTAGGATCACTTGCCACCAGCATGAGTGGGGCAAGTGAGTTGCGAAGGATCAAGAAACCAAACAATTGTACTTCCTAATTCAGACATCAACACATTTTGAGAAGCAAAAGCAAAAGCAAGGGATTCATCTTAAAACGGCCCACCAAAGGCAAAATCAAAACATGGTGAATAGCGGTATTCACGACAACTTTCATCTTTATAGCAGTTTTTCCATGGGTTGAGATAAATTTTTGGACTGTCTGAAAAAATAATTCCTGTCCAACTCTAAAGGGGGCCTTGGAACTTTATAGTTCAGAGACAAGTATAATTATTTGCCTTCCTAAATTGTATCAATGACTCTATTACTCACCTCAAAGTCCAACTGCCCACAAAGTTCTGTTGCTGCTAGTGAAAACACCTTCATCTAGCTTTTTGGAGTATTATATTTTACTCTAACAGGCTTAATAAATTCTACACTTTCTGTCACTAGTCCCTGGTCTTTGTTGGCATTCTTTCTCTCTTATGTTATCAAGTTAGCCTCAATTCTGTGCTAGGCCTTGCCCTCTAGCCCAGGCCCCCCACACATACAGTAATTGGATATCTGAAAAGGCTGATCACCTTTGGTGTTTATTTTTCTATGATTGGATGAGCTTCATCTATGGTGAGTATCACAGTAGAATTCATAATGCCAGAAATCATTTGCCCAAGTTGGAAAGCTAAAAAAACTAAAAAATCCTTTAATCAAATTAACTGATTTGACAGATTTAAATCAAACAGTTGATTGAAAATGGGTTACTGTTGCACCATTTTTCCATATGGATTTTATTCCCCCTTGCAAGCTGATACTAATAAATTGACATAATCTGAGAATCAACTCAATACAATCTTATTTATAAGAACAGTCATTAGAAGAAGGTCACACAATGGTTCTTTGCAAATTGGACCAGGTACTCACTTGAGATTGCAGAAGGAATAGGAGCCAAGGATCCAGGTGGTATTGCTTAGTCAAATTTTGATATATATGGGAAAATTTTCACTGTTCAACTCTTAAGAGTTGAGTCCTCATTAAAATTTTCACTCAAATAAAACCAATATTCTCTTGGTCTAATCTATATTCTATCATGCATCCTGTATTAGGCCTGCTGCACTATATTCCCTATAATTTGATTCTCAGTTGAATTATTACAGGAAGATGGGGTCCTGCTGTCGCCACTTCATTGTTGTTGCCTCCCAATGTTAATCCAATGCCCACAAATCTTGGAGTTTTCTCTACTGTATCTGAAGCCAATACACTTGCTCCATCTCAATGTCCTGAATTCTATGCATAGAACACCTTGATTCTCTCTCAGGAAATTTATTTAGGACTTTTTTGGTTAGGGTTAATCATTTTGCTTAATCCTAGTGATTCTTTTGAAAATTTTACCAAACATTATTTGAAGCTTTGTTGTGGTTGATCATCAACTCCATGTGGATTTGAGTGGTGATTTCCCACCACATGAAGACATCTTCCTACTATCCAACCATTTATGTCACATTACTCAACTCTTCTGTGTCTGAGTTTTTGGAAGCAGTTTGTCACAAAATTGTGTTTCTCTTCTCCTATTCCATCAAGATATCTGCATTTACCATGTTTATTTTCATTAGGTTTTTTCTGAGTTTTCAGTCTGGGCTTTTTTTTAATTTGTGGTTTCCATCTCTGGTAACAGTTATTGAGACTGGAACATTTGTTTCCTATTTCTGTTGTGTCATGTTATTTTGGCGCCCAGATTACTATTCTGCTCCTCCCACCAACAAAATTTGCATAAAATTGTGTCAGCCTTATCATCTTATTCTGGCTCCACCCTCAGTCACAAGTCCCAGGTTTACCATGTGATGACAAAAGTTTTGATGGATGTGCGTGAATGGTTACTGTCTGTGGTGGAGCGCAATCCACATGCTTTAACTGAAAGTGCACTTTGTATCCTTTGTTAAATACAGTGTGTGTATCTATTGAGGAGCTCAAATTATATTGTAAGTTATACACCTTCCATCAGGATACAAGTCTGCTGACAGTATTCCCTCCTCAGTTTCTTGCTTATTGCCCCACAATTGATGTCCCTGAAGTCAATAGGCTCTCAGTGTTGTGGTTAGCAGTTGATCAGACTGTCCAGGACTTGGAAGTTTGGGGCTCTCCTTTAACCACAACTGAGGCCCTGGTAAGCCAAATTCTTTCTCTGGTCTCAAATTTGTTGGCTACCACTAAAGGTGTGTTGACAATCAAAGCCAAACCCAATCTTGTTTGTGGTTTTCTAGTTCCTGTCCCGCAGTTGTTTCTCCTGGTCCTATCAAAGAATGTTCCTTTTGTGCATCTCCTCAGCTGCAGTTATAAATTCTGAATAAGCTGGCAGATATGAATGAGGTGGCAGTTGCAGCATCTTCTGAAAGTTTATTAGCTATGCTTCAGCATGTCTTCCACACTAAGTTGTTGGTTGTCAAATCTGAAGAGTTGCCTTTAGTCCCTATTGATTGTGACTGCCCTGTCCTTCCCAAAGAAGTTAAAGAAATGATCAAGTGTTACTTTCAGGAGCATCCTGCTTCCTTAGCTGCAGCCTGGGCCATCAAAGAGAAGGAAGATCCTGCTTAGTTTGCTTCATTTTTAGCAAATAAATTTACTTCTGGTTACTTCTTATTTTATGATAGCTTTGATAATGGTCAAACTATCTTCTGACCTTCAATTCTGTTGGATACTGGTGCTTCTGAAAACTTCATGAGTGTGAAATCTACAGATTTTTTGCAGCTTAAATACCATCCTGGCATGCTAGTCAGAGGAGGGAACTACCAAATGTTTACTTTGTTCCAATTGAAGAAGATTATGACATTTATGGTTGAAGGTCAATCTTTTACTGCTAGATTTTCCATATGCACTACCCTCATGTACCCTTTATCTTAGGGGTAGGCTGATGGTGGGATCATAATGTATCAACTCTCCCAAATGAAAACAAGTTGCAGGTGGATCATTTGTTGGATATCAAGGTTTGTATACCATTGCTGGGAATGTCAGAGTTAGAGAAGTCATCTTAATCCATCCAGTCAATCCTGGTACCTACGCCAGTGAGTTCAGATTTACCAGTATGCCTTAAACCCTGATCCACAGCTTTTGATGCCACTAAAAAAAATTCCTTCCCAAACACACTCATTTTGACTTTGACTTCAAGGTTACTATTGATCTTATTTGTATTGCTTCTCCTATTTACCCTTTGATCTTGAAGAATGATGTATGTTTGGAGTAGTGGACTTGTGACATGTTGGCAAAAGGCTACATCTTTAAGAAAGCTTTGTCAATCTGTTCTCCCTTGTTGTTTGTTAAAAAGTCAGACAGGTTTCTAAGACCTTGTGTAGATTATGAAAACTTGAACAATATCACAATCCCAGATCCATATTCTTTGCCTCTTGAAGCACCAATTTCTTGTTGTGTCAAGAAGGCCAAGGTGTTCTCAAAACTTGATCTCTTGAGAGCATTCAATCATATTAGGATTGCAGAGGGGATGGAGTGGTTGACGGTGTTTAGAATCAACAAGGACATTTTCCAGTTCTGTGTCATGCATTTTGGATTAAAAAATGCTCCTGCTTGCTTTCAGCAGTAGATTGATTCCGTCTTAGGAGATCTCCTGGGTGTGTGTGTCATTGAATACATGGACAAAATCTTGGTTTTTTCTCCATATGAGGATTCTCATAAGGCCCATCTATCAGTAGTGATGAAGTGCATCCTCCAGGCTAACCTGATCATTAAACAAAGTAAGTGTAAATTCTTTACATGTAAAGTTACCTTTCTGGGTAACATTATCTTTAAAAATAGTCACATTATTGCTCCTGATAAGGAAGCAGCAGTTTGTGAGTATGTTACTCCAGTGACAATATCTCAACTCTGTAGTTTATTGGGTACATGTACTTTCTTGAAGAAGTTTACCCCTCATTTATTGAAAGTGGTGGCCCCTTTGTATTCAGCTAGTGGGAAAACAACTCTGGTCTGGACTTCTGAGTGTACAGAGGCATTCTTAGAAGTCAAGGCTCTCCTGTTGTCTTCACCAGTTCTACAACATGTGGATCTGAAGCTTCTGTTTGCAATATCTACAGGCGCCTCTAAATATGCTGTAGCAGGAGTGTTGCTGCAAACTACCAATGATGATATTGAAAGACCAGTGGGTACTTTTCTTAAAAGATGGAAGCTCATGAATAAAATTATATGATATACAACAAGAAATTGTTGGCAGTTGTGAAATCTTTGAAGCATTGGCATCATTATCTCATATAAGTATGTCATCCCTTTATTGTAAGAACTAATCATAAGGCTCTCCTGTACTATTCCCAACCCAGGGTTTTGTCAGGTTGTCAATCCAGATAGCATGATGACTTGACAAAATACAAGTTTTGGTATGAGTTCATGAAAGAAATAGACAATCACTTGGCTGACGTATTAAGCAGAAATCTTCCCCACCTCTCTGATGCTGATATGAACATTGAGTTTAACACACATAATTTGATTTCAGATGAAGCTGTGATTCCTTTTGTGTTGTCTCTGCCTGCTACGCTAGCTATCATGACCTTAACTGAGGTGCAGACTTGGACTTATATTCCAAAGTTAAGTTTTTGCAGCCCCTGTCTAAAGGTTACAACAGACTATTGGAACTAGCTTGTGTGCATCTTGTGGGACAGCCGCAGGGATAACATAAGATAGGGCCAACCCTTTACCATCAAGGCTGTCTATGGGTTCCAGAGAGAACTATTTGGGATGAAATCATGGAAGCATATCACACTTGTTCTATGGCAGGCTACCCAGTAAAGAATAAAATGATTGATTTAATCTGCTAGCAGTTCTCTTAGAAGGGCTTAACAGTGCAAGTAGCAGCTTATGTTTGGGATTTTTTGGTGTGTGTTTGGTCCAAGGCAAGAAGAAAAGAGACTACTGGTTTGTAGGTTCTATTGTAGCCAGATGCAGGGCCTTGGATGTTGGTGTTGGTGGATTTTATCAGAGAACTTCTGGACTCCAATGGATTCAATGAAATGATGATAATAGTAGATTGGTTTAAAAAATGACACACTTTTTTCCTTGCTTGACCACAATTACTTTAGTGGAAACACCAAGGTTGTTTGTGAACAGTATCTTCTCCTTACATGGTATTCCAATGGAGATAGTGAGTGATTATGGGCCCCAATTTATTCTCAGTTCTGAGAGGCCTTTACTAGGATTCTTGGGATAAAGCTTTGTTGCTCCACTGCTTTCCACCCCCAGTATAATAGACAAAAAGAGAGGGTTAACCAAAGTTTGGAGGTCTACCTCCAGTGCTACACTAATGTTCAACAAGATGAATAGTGCACAAATTTACCCATGGCAGAGTTCACATATAATAACGCTTCACACACGGCAACTCAAGTCTCGCCATTCTATGCCAATGTGGGCTACAATCCTTTATCTAACATGGGTCCATTTTTGGTTAGCAAAGTGAAAACTGCAACTGATCAGGATGCTACATTGAAGCAAGTTCATCAAGAGCTCCAGGTTACTCTTACAGCTGCTGTGACAACTTACAAGAAATATGCAGATTGCAAGCGCCAGGAAGGTCCAACCTACCAACCAGGGGGTCTGGTCATGGTTGATGCTTGCAATATGAAACTAAAGGTCCCTTACCACAAATTAGGTCCCAAGCAAGTTGATCACTTCAAAGTTGAGTGTCAAATTGGTCCCTCTGTATATTGACTAGATTTACCCCCGGCTTTTAAGATTTTCCACACCTTTCACAAATGCTTATTTACTCCTTTTAAGGGTACTGAGGTTCCTTCTTCCCAACCCATTCTGGTGGAAGAAAAACCTGAGTATGAGTTGAATTGCATT
This sequence comes from Entomophthora muscae, assembly GCA_014839935.2. Classification (NCBI taxonomy): domain Eukaryota; kingdom Fungi; phylum Entomophthoromycota; class Entomophthoromycetes; order Entomophthorales; family Entomophthoraceae; genus Entomophthora; species Entomophthora muscae. Next base: position 257,066 of record QTSX02002206.1, read on the forward strand.
TTGGCTTTTTGTAATAATTGACGTTTTCTAGAGCATTTGGTGTCATGGAAGGGTTATCCTGACTCTGAAACCTCATGAGTTCCTCACTACAATTGCTCTAATCCTTAGTTCTTATCCAAGAGTTCTACAATCACCACCAAACCAACATTGGTCACCCCAAGCTTACTTTGGCCGCAATAAAACTTCCCCCTGCCCATAAGAATTTCTCCCTGTCCCATCTTCCTGATGGCAGTATTGTGTCCCAGGCTAAAGCGGAGGGTAATGTCACAGTAGATTTTTATAATTCCAGAAATTATTTTCCCAGGTTGAAAAGCTCAAAAAACTGAAAAGCCTTTAACCAAATTAACTGATTTGACGGATTTAAATCAAACAGTTGATTGAAAATGGGTTACTGCCTCTTCAGTTCCCCATATGAACTTGATTCCCCCTTGCAAGCTAACGCTGATAAATTGACGTAATCTGAAAGTCACTCAATACAGCCTTATTTATCAGAACAGTCATCAGAAGTTGGTCCTACAATGGTTTTTTAAAAACTGGACCAGGTACTAACTTGACAATGCAGAAGGAATAGGAGCCAAGGATCCAGGTGGTATTGCTTTGTCAAATTTTGATATATATGGGAAAATTTTCACTGTTCAACTCTTAAGAGTTGAGTCCTCCTTAAAATTTTTACTCGAATAAAATCAATATTCTCTTGGTCTAATCTGTATTCTATCATGAATCCTGTAGTAGGCTTGCTGAGCTATATTCCCTTTAATTTGATTCTCAGTTGAATTATTACAGGAAGATGAAGTCCTGCTGTTGGCACTTCATTGTCATTACCTCCCAACATTAATCCAATGCCCACAAATCTTAGAGATTTCCCTACTGTATCTGAAGCCGAGACATTTGCTCCATCTCAATGTCCTGAATTCTATGCAGAGGACACCTTGATTCTTTCTCAGGCAATTTATCTAGGATTTTGCTGGTTAGGGCTAATCATTTTGCTTAATCCTAGTGTATCTTTTGGAAATTTTACCAAATAGTATTTGAAGCTTTGTTGGTGGTTAATCATCAACTCTATGTGGATTTTGGTGGTGATTCTCCACCACATGGAGACAGCTTCCTACTATCCGACCATTTCTGTCACAGTGAGAGAGTCTGGTGTACTTCACATCTAATGTTATAGCCAAGTCTCTAACCACAATTGTTGTTGCATCTTATGATACACAGGGGATGCTCATGGAGTCATTACATGGCAGGACTGCTGTAAATTCCCTATGAGAACCCCCATTATAACAAAGATTGCTATATTTTCTGATAATAAGTCTAACCAATATCCCTCTTTGTCAATCAATAAGACAGCATCACATAATTGGAATACTGATAATCTCTTTTCTACTGGTGGCCCACCAGCCACAAATACAAGCATGTGTTCTCTCATATCACAACAAGAAATGATATCTTACCCTGATATCTTTTCTTAGGTCTTTTCTGACTATTGTCCTACATTTTCTATATCAATAAACTTAACTAGTTCAGTTGCAACAAAGAGTTGACATAATCTTCCAAGCTTCTAATTAAAAAGTATGGAAGATTGAAGTGTCACTAGTAAAATTTTAATATGTTAAGGTAAAACAAGATTTATCATCTTCAATTTAAAGGTATATTTAAGATAGAAGAATTAAACTACTGCTTTACTCAGGGGTTTATAGCTTGGAGAGAAACCCTTTAGGGGATGGGCTTTTGGTTTTGCCTTCGGGAGTCACATAGGCATTTGAAAGTCCACCGTCTACAAGGAAATCTGTGCCAGTGATGTAAGAAGATTCATCAGAAGCTAAGAAAAGGACTGCCTGAGCCTGCTCAATTGCCTCACCTAAAATTAGATTAGCTGACGGAAATAAAGCAGCTGCTACCAAATCTTCCCATGGGCAGGTGAACCATGCGACGCTGACGCTTTTCTTCGGTATTCAAGAAGTCCATCAGTAAGGGAGTCTTAAGGGGGCCAGGACAAAGAGAATTGACTCGGATGTTATCACGAGCATGAACCATGGCAAGTTCGCGGCTACAAATTTCCAACAAAGTTGACTACAAAAAATTACCTCATAGCTAACACTGCACCTTTAGAGGCAGTATCTATTTGAAAGGTTAAAAGTGAAAAAATAACTAGTCATACAGGCAAGCTGGGGAGTAGCCGCACCCATAACGGCAACAAAACTAGCTGTATTGATGATGGATCCGCCTCCACTTTGAAGCATAGCCTTGATTGCATGCTTACAACCAAACCAAACCCCCTTCAAGTTGATGTCCATTGTGAGATCCCTTTAAAAAATTTGTAAATTTGTATTTTTTATTTTGACTCACCAAATTTTTTCGGAGGTGTTGAGAGCATTATCATCTTCTGGGTGCATAATGCCAGCATTATTGAACATGATATCAAGCTTCCCTGTGGAAATATATTAGGTCTTGAACTTCAAATAAATCAATAGCATCAAAAAACTAACCAAAGTGGGATACCGCCTTATCGACAAGATTTTTCACTTCGTTTTCTTTTGAAACATCCGCTTTAACTGCGATTGCAGCGCCAGAACCAAGCTTTTTAATAAATGCAGCCGTTTTCTCGGCAGCAGGAAGCTGGATATCAGCACAAATGACCTTTGCCCCTTCTTTAGCAAACAACACAGAAGTTTCAAAGCCAATTCCTCTACAACGCTCGTTGTAAGAAATGCAAAAAAAGGAATTCATTTTAAAATTTTAAACCAGATTTAGTGTTTCTGAAAAGAAAACCATAAAATTACCCTCCAGCACCAGTTACAATAGCAACCTTTCCATCAAGACGACCCATTTCTGATTTAAGAGTATGACTTTGATTTAAAATAATAATAAATGACAACTAAACCAAGTATTTGGGTAGCTTCCAACTACTTTTAGCAAGTCAACTTTGAAATTACTCAAATACCTTAATATCGACTTAAGAACTCACTTGGTTTAGACTTCTTTAAACACCATTACGACAACTATCTCGAGCCTTTCTCAAAATGCCATCAGTTTAAATTCTACTTTAACAAAAGATATATTTTGGATGCATCATCCATCAAGATTGTGAGTTAATAGGTCTAGTTCCACTTCTTCTTATCAAATCGATGCAATAGCAATCTGGTCGCGTGACTAGGGAAAGCTCCAAAACAGGACGTCAAGTTTTAAACCAAAAATATAATAGTCCCTAGGTCAAATATAATCTTTTATTGGTTATACAAGCCCACTTGGTCTATGCCGGGTAAATATAGCCAATACAATATAAATAGCTGTCAGATTTTGTGGAGTAGCTTCAGATAGGAAATAAATGTAGTGTAGTGGTGAACTACAAAAAACCCCAAAATAAACTAAGGGATAAATAACAAATTTATTAAAGTAAACTGAATTCACTTTATAGTTATAGGATAGCGTTAACGGATTTGTTCGAATTTGATGCTAACGCTATCACAGTAAGCCTAAAAACATAAAGCCATATAATTAAATGAAACCGTTGAATATTAGCTCTTGGGTATTGCTTTTAAGTAGGGTTGGGACGGTCACAGCAATTGTGTGATCAGAGTCACAAAACCGTTCTTAAGATGGTTTTAGATTAGGTCATAAAATAATATGTGGGGATTTGTGCCACAACTTTTGGAGTAGGTCACAATTTGTGCCTCACTCCATTGTGTAGGTCATAAAATATAAAAGAAATGATGTTTTCTAACATGAGACATATCATTCTATTTTGAGCAAGGCATAGGATATAAAATTAAAATGGTTTTTGAGGATAAAAAAGGTAATATCATTTTGTGTAAGGCACAGTGTGATAATGATTACCCCAAACAGGTAAATCTCAAATAGATTGTCAAGTATATATGTCTGATAAGTATAATAAACAAAATAAAGGGTAAAATTAGGGAGATAATGATACTGTATTGACATTAATTGAGAGTATTATATAGTATCATGAGAAGCAACATGCTGTCCATGTATGTCATGGTAGTTATGAGGTGTGTCTGTCATGGTAGTTTCCATAATGCCTGGTATTACCCGTCCTAATTGCAAAGCTCGGAAGTTGGACAAACCGTTAACCAAGTTACCCAAATTGACATATTCAAATCAAACTGTTGATTGAAAATGGGTCACTACCACCCCAGTTTGGCAGCTGGATTTGATCATCCTGTGCAAGTTGACACTGATAAATAGACGTAATCTGAGAGTCACTTGATACAACCTCATTTATCAGAATGATCAACAGAAATTAATCACTCAAGGGTTTTTTGCGTACTGGAAAAAGTACTCTTTGGATGATGCAAACAGAATAAGAGCCATGGATCCAGGTGGTATTACTTAGTCAAAATTTGGTACATATTGAAAATTTTTTTTACTGTTCAACTCTTAAGAGTTGAGTCCTCTCTAAATTACTCAATAAAGGCATATATTCTTCTAGTCTAACTTTATTTTAAACAATGCAGTCAGTAGTTGGTCTACTCCACTACATTTCTTATAACTTGATCCTAAGTTGAATTATCATGAAAATATGCGGCCCTGCATTGGGTACTTTGTCATTTGCGCCTCCTAATGTTACTCTAATGGCCTAGAATATGGTTGTCTTTCCTGAAGAGTACAAATTTGAGACAGTTGTGACTTCTCTATGCCAAAGTTCTACACTGAAGACACTTTAATTCTTTTTCAGGCCATCTATCTGGAACTTTTCTGGTTGGGTTTAATCATTTTGTTAAACCCCAGTGTATCCTTTGGAAACTTTACAAAACAGAATTTGAAGCTTTGTTGGTGGTTAATTATCAACACTATTTGGATTTGGGTGGCAATTTCTCACCACTGTCAAGAGTCTGGCTGTACAAACATTCTGGCTACTGCCAACCTACTTAACATCCAGCCATTGCCTGATTTAGTCCCCTTCCAATATACTGTTTGACATACCAAGAATGGTAACCAAGCAATATCACCTGACTGTCCAAGTATCCAGTGGCTTGAACCCATCTAGCACATGACCAACCCCTAGGTTTGATCCAACTAAATCCCTGCCACAGCCAAGTCTGTATAAGTCTAAAGTATTATTCAATAAAATATACTTCTCTTCTTTCTTAATTCCATATTTGAAGCTTCCCCAAAAGGCGCTCCTTATCACTGGTAGCAGCTACAGTTTTTTGACCACACTCATGAGAGAGAAAATGTCAGGGATTCTTTCTCTGACTACATTAATTTTATTGGTAACCTTTGCAAGAATGGCCACTCCAAACAACACAACAACAAGGTATTTGAGGCCAGTTTATATTCTGAAAATGAGATCAACGGAAATCAAACTCAGAACCCTAAGAAAGGGCCCAGCGTTAATACGGAATCAAGGACTCAATTTATTTTACCTATTTATGTTGAGTTTACTCATTCAACTTTTGCTCTGGATTTTGAATCGGGTTTCAAAAAGGTTAATAATACATTTAACAACGTCACTTACCTCTCACGTCCTGATTGGCTGCCGTTGTCTTCCTTGCCGCTCTTGAATCAAATGAGCCTATATTTGAGCAAGGCTCCGTACTTAATTTTAAGTGATTACCTAGCCACACTCCGCTTAATTATGTTCAGCCTTGTGGCTTATCCCTGGATCTGCTGTTTTCACCATATTACCATCCATATTATTAAGCTCCACTTTCATCAGTGTTTGAAAAGGGTATTACTTTGATCACAAGTTTCATGAAAATCCCTCTTATTTTCTAAATACCACTTAAAGGTCCCAGCCTTTATTTTGAGGGTATTTAAGTGAGTTATTTTCATCATTGCTCTTTTTCCAACAATAAAGACTTTATTCTATACTTACCAATTCACTACCTTCTGACACCTTATTTTTGAAGCCATGAGAGGAAGTCTATTCCTGTTCTGGCTTCTAGCCTCCTTCCTGTCTTTGGTGTTAACCCTGGAAAACCCCACACCCACTACTGACTGGTACAACTCCTCTCCATATGATGCGCATCAAAAGGAATTCCTAGCACATAGATGGTTTAAATACCCCTCTGGCCACTGGGGACGTAAATTCCAGTATGGTCGTTCCTTCACTCCGCCTCCTCCCAAACCTTCTCTGGTTAGACCTTATGCCTCCTTTTATCTCTTAAAGTATGTGGTAGGATACTATATGCTTGGTTGTTTCAGCTCTATGTTTGGAAGATTTGCCTACTTGGGTCACCTAAGACATCTTGCCATGATCACAGTACCCATCGGCTCTGTAATAGCAGGGCTTAACTTAGGGGCCTTGGCCCACCAATTAGGGAACTTGTTCCCTGCCAAGTGGGTCCCTGACAGAAAATGACTGACCAAAACCCGCCCACCTTTGCTCACGTACTCAACCAGGCCATATCCCAGGATACCTGGAAGACGTACTTCTGCACTCACAACATTGACAAAGATATACCTAGTGGATGCACTGTATTCAAAGGTCTGGTCATGCCCAAAGCATGCACCAAGATTATTCAATACAGTCACTCTCTCCAACCACAAACAAACACAATACCACCCACCACAGGTGAAGTTATCAACACCAAATACATTGGTATTGACAAGTTCTTTGGTAAAAACAAAGAAAACTTCATCAGCTGGTTAGACCACACAGCCGCTAAACTCTGCGCCAGCCGCATCTCACATGAAAAATGGGTCCAGGAAGCCAGCAAGAGCCTGTACAAGGCTGCAGCTAACTGGTTTGCTACCTGGGTCAGCTAACAAACTGACAATCAGCTTGACAACTGGGAAGAGTTCAAAGCGGACATCACACACAATCTCTGCATCACCAAATCCCTCCAATACATCGCAATACAGCTCAGTGATCTTCCTCAAAAGACCACTATCACAGCTTACGTCAACAAATTTGAGGAAATCTGTTGCAAAATCCAAACCCAGCACAAGATGTCAACGTACATACCAGAGCCTCATTCATCAACAGAATGAAACCATCTGTCCCTTCCCTCATCTGCCCAGAGGCCAATACCTCCATGCCTGCGCTCATTGCAGCAGCCAAGCGCGCAGAAAAACGCGCAAACATGGAATATGCTGCACGCAACGGCAATTGCTCCTCAAATGGCAATGGCAGAGAAAACTCTGATGACAATAAACACCAAAATACCAACCATAACAACTGCAACTCCAATTGCAACAATGGTGATTGCAGCCAAAGCGCAAACCGCTCCCGTCCCAAGAAAGAAAACACTGCTGAAGTTAACAACGCTGAAGTAGCAACCCGCTATGAATCTGACCCCACATTCTCTGACCTCAAAGGTCTCAAAACAGAGGAACAGGGAAAAGAGGAGGGGGAACAGGCTTAAGTGCCCCTGTCTCCCCCAAAACCAACAAGAAATTGTACTAAGGCACAAACTTTGCTGCCCGCATCCCCTGTGTCCCGCAATCCTCCATTTTTATGAACATAAAAATTAAAGATCACTAACAACTTCTTGTCTATCCATGCACTTAAAAATCACATACATATAAAATTTTATTAAACTCTGGTGCACAACACACTATGGTTAGCAAACCCTTTGTAACCAAGTACAAAATACCAGTTGTCAAATCCAACTTCAAATATGCCATAATGGCAGATAAATCAAAGGTTCTACTTGAAGGCAAAACAACTCTCTTCAGAATTGACCTCCAGAGCATACAAAATTCCATCAAAGGACTTGTCATGAACAACATAAACTACAACATTGTAGCAGGCATGGACTGGTTCACCCGAGTGAACCCCAGTGTATATTGGAAAACAAAAACCATGACCATCAAACACAACAGAGTCAACTTCAACATCATCAAAGAACCAAATGGCCTCATTCTAAGAGACACAGTATTTGTCCAAGTCATAAACCAAGATTACTCAGAACATCTAACCAAAGATAGTACCCTCCACATAATGAGGTACACTGAATTCAATAACATACAAACACAAAAGATTCAATGCCCAGAACTTGCGGCACTCCTAAATGAATACACTCACATATTCAAGAAAGAACTCACAGAGTTACCCCCTGAACGGGAGGTAAAACATGGCATCAGCATATGCAAAGCCATTCCTAAACCTGCACCCCTCTACAGACTCTCCCCCATGGAGACACAAACCCTCAAAACACACATTGAGGACAACCTAGCAAAAGGATTCATTTGCCTGTCTGAATCCCTGTGGGGGGCAGCAGTATTCTTTGTAAATAAAAAGGAAGGCACACTACGTCTAGTAACTGACTACAGAGCACTAAATGCAATCACAGTAAAGAATAAATACCCTCTTTCACTTATAGAGGATCTGTTTGCAAGACTCTCAGGTGCCAAATTTTTCTCCAAAATTGACCTCACCTCAGGGTACAACCAAGTTGAAGTAAATGAAAAGGACATACCAAAAACTGCGTTCTGTACACAATTTGGATCCTTTGAATGTAGAGTAATGAACTTTGGGATGACCAACGCTCCTGCAACATTTGTCACCATGATAAACCAAGCACTAAACGTTCTCTCAAATACATTATGCTACCTTGACAATATCATCATATTCTCAAAAACAAAAGAGGAACACCTCACACATGTCTGCAAGACACTTGATTGACTCGCAAGGCACAAACTTTACGCAAAACCAAGTAAGTGCCAATTTATGGAAAAATGAACTCCTGTTCTTGGGCCACATTGTCTCTGACAGTGGCATCAAAGCAGATCCAGATAAAATTAAAGCCATAAATAACATGCAACACCCCACCTCCATTAAACAAGTTAGATTCTTTCTCGGTATGGTAGCTTACCTAAGGAAATCCATCAAAGACTGTGGAAAACTAACCACACCAATCAATGACTTAACCAAGGGTAATGCCAAAAAGAAATTCATCTGGACTCCAGAATGTGACAAGGATTTTCAATTACTAAAACAAGCTTTGATTAAAGCACCAATCTTTCAATACCCTAACAATAACAGGTGCTACAAGCTCAAGTCAGATGCCAGCAACACCGTCATTGGCGCAGTCCTGCGCATCTGCCAGCCAGGGCAGCAAGACTTCCTGCCAGTATGTTACAAAAGCAGAAAAATAACTAATACTGAGCAGAGATACCCAATACACAATAAGGAATTTCTAGCAATATACCACACATGCAAGAATTGAGATGTTATCTGGAAGGACATTTAAACGTCTGAGTACTAACTGACCATAAATCCTTAATCTATTTAAAAACTCAGAACACACTTGCACAGCAACAAGCCAAATGGATGTCCTTGCTGGAACAGCTTAACTTGGACATCCAGTACAAAAAGGGGGCAGAGCTGGTCACAGCTGATGCTCTCTCTAGACTATGTCAGCCTAGAGAGGATCACCCTGACCACCTGGACCCTGACTGGCCAAACCTGTACAGCACTAAGTATAAAACCAAAAGAAAGGACCCCTCAACACATCAATTGACCCACAATACATTAGTAAAAAACAAAAATTATTTCCATGTATCAAATGGCACAGTATACTAAATCATCAATGACAGACATGTCCTGTACATCTCACTTGCACAAAGAGTTGACACCATACTAAGAAATCACCACCTACTAGGCCACACAAAGGCTAACAACCTATACCTCACATTAAAAGAGATAGTATGGCCGCCCAACCTCAAACAGGATATAGTTGATGTTCTGAAAAAATGCACAGTGTGCAAGAAATACACCAGTACAAAGGCTCCTCAGCCAACGGTCAACCCAGTACTAGACCCTAAACCATTTAAGGTTTGGGGGCTAGACGTAGTGGGACCCTTCCAAGAAACAAAGACAAATCAACATTTCCTAATTGTAACTATCGGCTTTGCCACACGCTAGCCCATCTGCTGGGCAACAAAGGACCACAAAGCAGAAACCATCAACTGTTTCATTATCAAAGCAATCATAGCTGACTACAGCACTCCAGACTACACTTAACTGATGGAGCAACAGAGTTATCAGGTCACGTAGTTAATGACAACTTGAAATCCAAAAACATTAAACACTCCACAACCTCTCTATACAGGTCACAGGCCAACAGTAGAGTGAAATGCCTAAACGGCAGCCTTATCAGGACCCTAGAGAAAATAATGGATGGAAAAGCCAAAGAAAAATGACCACTATACATGAAACATGCATTATTAGTATCCTGAGTCCGCACCAACCAAGGGACAGGCTATTCATTGTTTGAGCTAACCTACAGGTACAAACAGGAAATAATTACCCGCAACAAACAGCCCTACATAAAGATCCCCCTGGGGAAACCCCCACAGTAAAGCAAGCACCAAACCTACAACACATCTGCCTCAAAGCAAAAATAGCTGAAATGAAGAGGCTCAAGACACAAAAGATAACCTCCACAGAGGAACCACTTCTCATCAACTTCCCTGTCTGGATTCTAGCTGGCAACAGAAAAAAACTAGACTCAGTACACAGGGGACCAGGAAGAGTCATCAAACACAGACCATAGCACAACACTTACCTAGTAAAATTCCAAAGTGCCAAAAACCCAATTATCAAGAAATAACACAGCCCCCGTCTCTGCCTCAGTAAAGGAGAGCACTTGACCAGACTGGTTCCAACTAGCAAACAGCTCCAGGAGCATCAGGCGGCAGCCATTAAGACAAAGCCCTCTCCTAATGCACCAGAGTAACCCCTTAAGGGAGGGGTGTCAAGGATCTAGATGTACAAGTATTCTGGCTACCGCCAACCTACTTAACATCCAGCCATTGCCTGATTTAGTCCCCTTCCAATATACTGTTTGACATACCAAGAATGGTAACCAAGCAATATCACCTGACTGTCCTAGTATCCAGTGGCTCAAACCCATCTAGTACATGACCAACCCCTAGGTTTGATCCAACTAAATCCCTGACACAGCCAAGTCTATATAAGTCTAAAGTAATATCCAATAAAATATACTTCTTTTCTTTCTTAATTCCATATTTGAAGCTTCCCCAAAAGGCGCTCCTTATCACCACATGGAGACCTTGTGGGATTCCTGTCCACCAGTCCCCAAAGTGTGTCCTGGGTCATAGCCAGAGACTGGCTGGAAGGGGTTTTCATTCTATAGTAAGGGAAAATGTATCTCAGAAATATGTATAGGGGTCAAAATGGGCTTTTATTCACTCTCAGAAGGAAGATTCCCTTAGAAACCTTCTGGTATAGGGACTGGGGGGTCAGGGAAACAATATGGTTTGCCAATACTTGGAGTTCTCCAACAATATCTTGGACTTCTTGTACTTGGTCTTGGACTTCTGCACCTTAGTCTGTGGCTCCTGCATCTTTATTTTGGGTTTCTGTGGTCTGTTCCAGAAGAGCTTCTTATCCTTAGCCCTGGCTGCTGTATCTTAGGCTTCTGCACTTTTAGCTTGGTCTTCAGCTTCTTCTGTAGTCCTAGTGGCCTTTGTAATCCACTTGATCCAGTCCCTGTCAAGCCTCAGATAGCTCTCTCTTTTATAGCTCCTTGTTTCAGTCCAAAATATCTCTAAAGACTATTCTTTTACAAAGCTTAAACTATCCAGTTTTTCTCTCTCTACAATATATTAAGCTCAATAGCTTACTTCAGCCAATGAAAGCCCTGGATTTTCTGTTTCTGCTCCTCATTTTTTTGGCTTTAACTCTTAAGTTAAAGCCCCCAAAACACTGATCAAATAAACTTTGGCTTACAGCCAATCACACGCCTTGATTCAACTGTTTTGACGAGCAGTTTTCCCAAATGACTTGCTCTTGACTATAGTTTGAACCCAAAGCTGTCTTGCTCCAGGTAAACAACTGCTCCACGTTTTGAACGGTTTCACCATGATTCCCGGCACGTTTCTCTGGCAAATCTTGAGCGCTTTTGCCTATGTTTCACATAGGGGATTTTCAAACCCTTGATTCTTCAATGTATCTCTGAGTTTCTCTGCATTTTTTTCCACATTTTGAAACTTAGAACTTGCCCATCACTCACCTTTTTGCCTCTCCTAGTTGTTCTTGGCAAAATTTTCTTATTCACCCTCACAGTTTCTCTGTCCTGTTTCTGGCCTCTTTCTGCTCAATTCAAACTTAATAAATTCACAGTTTAATCACTGTAAATAATTTATTTCTCTCTTTTTCCCTCTCATATGATATCTAATTATTTTATATCATATCTTTGGCAGCCTAAAAATCTTATTTAACTGCTTCTTATATTAATAATTTCTCTACTAAGACTTCAAAATCAACATTCCAGCCTCCATTTCCAATCTGACTAGTCCTTCCACAACATCTTCTAGTCCTGCACTATCATCTTCTGGTCTTTTCACCAGATTCTTCAACCACATCTTCCAGCTCTTCAGATGAGCCAGCCAACAGTCCACCTTAGTCAACAAACAGCTCATTCCAGTCTTCAAGCAGCTTATTTCCATTATCAGTCCTTCAGCTACTCCTTGTAAAGCCCAGCTGTATAGACACAGCAGAACTTACTTTCTATAATTAAAGATAAAAATAGATAGCAAGATTGGGTTGAACTTCAATGATAGCTTAGCTATCAGATATTCAAAGGGTGTTTATTTATAGTTTCTTCCACTGTGCACAATTTTGCAAGTGGGAGTGCAAGCAGGGAATAGAGAATCTCAAAAGACTGGATGATGAAGATTGAAATCAGGCATTTTGAATATAGTCAAGCCTTTGTTCTTCTACTATCTGGGTCTGGATTGTCAATTTTTGGTTTTAGTCAATGGCTTACTATCAGTAGGAGAAATGGACTTAATTCTTCCTCAAGGTCTAATTTTAGACTGGGTAGTAAGGTTTGGCAAGAGTCTGGCATAAACCATGTGGTCTGGGTCCCAGATCCCCATTGGTTGGTGCCAGGATTGATGTCCAGGATTTGGATTTTATTCCTGAATTGTTCAAGGACTGCATGGCCTGCTTCTATTTTTATCCCCTAATTCTGGGACTTATCTGATTGGTTCCTCCCAAGGTTCTGCATTTCAATTGGGTTTACGCGCAAGGTGAACTCTTAACGGGTACTTATTCATTATTAAATAATGCTCAAAATACAAAGAGCTTTAAAATGAGTGGTTGATCAATCATTTTGCTTTCATATTTGCTGAGATACGCTTGCATGGATGACAGCATTTCATGCAATAGGAGTTCATGTAGAGGGGATTGCTTTTGCTCAATTTAGCTCTCTATTAGCCTTTTCAACCTGACTTAATTTATTAAGATAAATTGTAGGCACTGTTAAGAGCTCTTGAATGCGGGTTTGAGCATTGGCATTTGTTGATTAAGAGCTGAGATATGAATGTATGAATTATGTCATCTATGCAACTATGATGTCATGCTTAATCAAGCAATGACATCTCAATCAGGCATTTTGCAATTCTTCCCCTTTTGCACTAGACTGTGCTTATTTTTTGCTTTGATCCTCATTCAGAGCTATTTCAGGAGTGATCCTGACACTCCTCACTAGGAATCACCTTGGTTTCACCTTCACAATGAACCATTTTTGGTTTCATACTTCAATATGAAACAGCAGTCCTTCAACTAGTCTTCACTGTGATCAAACAGTCCTTCTTACTAGTCTTCTCTGCTGATCCCATGAACCACCTCAGTTCTTTATCTCAGTCCCTGTTACCAGAACCTGTAGACCCAGGAATAATTCTAAATTAAACTGGCGTTTGACTGGGCCCTTGCAAGTGGCAATCCACTTAGGCCATTCAACCATAGATCATTAACATCTATGCTGTTGTTTTTACTCACCCAGGTGATTAAATCTGGGCTTTCAGCTGCAAAGTAATCAGCTTTACTTACCAGAGACCTGATCACACCAAGTTCTGCAGCTGCTTTCCCAAACAAACAGCCTTGATGATACCTCTGAGCAAATCTATGCCCTCCAATTCTCACTTTGGGTTCTTCCCAAAGCTCCCATAGGGGCATAAACAAGGACACCCTACCAGTCTGTTAGGTAGGATGCTTGCTCACAGACCTCCTGTAAGTGTATCAGGGTATGTAGAGCTCTCAAAGCTCATCCTCTCCCTGGCAGCCCGCGCTACCTGCCAGGGGTCCAAAACTCACAGCCCTGGTAGACAAGTCCCCTACAGTAGTTTTAAAAGCTATGGCAACAACCAAAAATACCTCAGATTTAAACAAAAATGGTTTCAGATTTGAACAAAATCCAAGTTGCGCGAGATTCAGGATTCAATTAATTTATAAAATTTCAGTTAATAAATGAACTTTCAAACAAAAACAAAATTTTAATAGCCCATTATACAAAATTATATCAAATATCAAGCAGTGTATTTCAAACCACAAACAAAATGAACTGGAGCAACAAGTGAGATGGATGGATGCTATTCTGGAGTATATCATAATCCAATCAGGATTCATATTTGGCACCAACAGAAGGACTAAACTGAAACAAAATTTGGGCAATCTAGAAGTGAGATTCAAAAAGCATGAAAAAAATGAAGTCACACAAGATGTGTAGTATGAGCAGCCTAAAATAGAAATATAACAGTTTAACAGCCAATCAACAGCTATCCAATTTAGGAACAGAGGCATTTTATTCATTTTTATGGATCCTTATTTGTGTAAAATGGTTTTGAGAACCTTATAAATATGGACTTGAGATTACAATAAAAATAAATCATAAAATTTTAAATGTCTACTTTTAGTGATTTTATCCTGGGTTTTATTTCAAGATGGTTTTTACTAGCAACAACACTTTCAACGGCGCCAGCAGCCAAGCCAGCTTCAATGAAGGCAAGGCTCAGGACATGGATGCACCCATCTACACTCAAGCATTTGAGGCAGGTAATGAGGAAGCCAACCTATACCTGACCCCCAACCCCTATGGCTTTGACTTGTTCAGTAGTCACATAGTGTCTAGCTCTGTCCCTGTCCCTGTCCCTGCCCCCATACCCACCCCACATAAGCTGCCTGCCAACCAACCAATCAGGATGGCAACCTTGATTTAGAACAACTTCTGGCTGCTAGCCAACCTTCCCCCTACAGCCAATCAGGTTTCAGCTCCCACAGCCCAGCGCCCCAAACAACAAATCATTACTGCCCAGATTCTCCAAGAAATTGTGGCACTCAACCTGCAGGGTCTGTCCTGGGAACAGATTGCCACCCAATTGCAATTTAACTGAGCCATCATCATGTGGGAATTCAGCAACCTGATGAACAAGGGGAAGCTGATTGGGATAGCCAAGAAGCAAAATAAGGCCCCAGTGTAAATTCACTGCCCCCTTTTGCCTTGGATAGGACAGTCTTTCCCTGCTGTACTAAGAAATCCCCTCAAAAACCAGCTAAACCTCTCAATTCTCTTGAGAACTTAGCCCTCACAGTTGATGAGAGATTTGTGGTTGCATATCCCGTGGAGTCTCCACCCTCCTCTTCCCCCTTCATGGAAGAAACCCTGATTAATTTAGATTATTTGGTAGCCTGGTGTCGGCCGTTGTTGAAAAGCATTAGGATTGGCCAATCAAATGCCCCACATCAGTGTCACTGAAAGCAATTGATCAACAAAACTCTGAAGGCAATTCTAGCCAATCAGAGGTGGGTTTGGAAATTATTTCAAAACTCTCCAACTCTCCTGACTCAAGTCAGCAAATTTTGTTGTCCAGCCAATCAAATGCAAGTCAAGCCAGTCAGGTGACCTCCCCCTAACAACCCATCCCCTTTTAACAATGCCAGGGAATTTTGGGTCCCCTGCTTGTCAATTCTTCACTACCAATAAATTTTTAGAACTTTCATTCCTTTTTAGTTTTTATTTTTTGAGTGGAAACCCTGTTTCAAGTTTCTGTCATCTAAAAATTAAAGTGTTAGTTGTTTTGCTTAAACTTACCCTGTGCCAACCTGCCTCAAACCCGGTGTCTCTTCTGGACCCCTTTAAACAGACTTGGACTCTTAGTTGTTGTTTTTGCTCTTGTCTTCAAAAACCACGTTTGAAACTGGAAATTCTAGTTAAAACTCAATATAAAATCTACTTTATTTTTGATTTTTACCTATTATCTACTTGGTTTCAAACCCGCTTTTTGTTCAAACTCCTAGTAAAGTTACCTGTGTCCATCCCCAAGCTCCTGGGCCTGTTCTGCTGTGCTTTTCTGGTCTCCACTTGTGAGTACCTTGCTCAGTCTCAATTTTATTGCTTGTAGGTTTTAAAAACTTGTAAATTTCATCCAAATTTTGCAAAGATTGCTATTATGATACTCCCTATCTTGAAATTTGTGGTGTTTTCCGTGGCGCCATTTTTTTTGTTGTTATGGTTGACATCCCCAGATCTATGGTTGAAAATCTCCTCTTCTTCTCGGCTTGTGGGCGACAACCCTTCCAGTCTCCTGGACCTCTCCAGCAGTCTCCTATTCTTGGGTGAGGCTGTAGTAAAGAGTCTGACCTGTGATGACTTGGATTTGGATACCGTAGACTACTCCTTGCGCACTCTTGTGAGTGAGGAAATTTTGGTGTTTCTGCCTCCCACCCTGGGAAAGAGCAGCTCAGTGCCCCTTCATGCTCTTGTTATGCCTCCTCCTGTACACCCTGATTGATCACTGGCTTAGTACTGATGGGATTAAATGCGTACTTCCCTCAGCTGTCCCATACGTCCTCTTTGTGGTCCCCACTTTAAGCGGCCATCCCAGTTCTCCACTGGGTGGCATCCTGGTGGTTTGTGTCACCAGGATGGGAGCCAAACTTAGTTAGTTTAGCCCCCCTCTCTCACACCCAGAGTCCCAGATCAACAAGGCATACCCAATCATGCTTGATCTCTTGCAGCGGGACCCCAAGCTTCCCCTGACCCAGATCCGGAAGCAACTTGCACACTATGGCATTTGGGTGTCTGAGCGCATGGTGCAGCTCTGGATGCATGGAAAGGTGGCTTCAATACAAATTCTTACCAATGTTGCCGGTGACCAATGGGATGGCACTGAGGATTCCCCGTATGATCAGACCATCAAATCAACCCTGGTCTGATACTTGACTAGTATAACAGATGACAACATGTTTATCTCCTACTACAATCTATCAATAGCTTTTGACAATTTTGGTGCCCAAGAAAGAGCCACCACCCAAAAAGGGAGGAAGAAGGTCAGGAAGGGGGGCTTTGTTGGTGCGTTTCTGGCTGTTTCAGCCAAGGGTTCTGTCTATTATTGGACAACCCCAGATTTCACCAATGGCTACAAGTACGTCCACATCCTCAGTGGATTACTTGACTCCTGGAATGGCTTGAATTCCAAGCACTGGGTTTTCTTGAGCCACCAGATGGAGGGTAGCTCTACTGCCCTTGAGGCCATCCAGCACTGCAGGCACCAGTCCTCCGTGTACGCAGCTGGCCATGCAGACATCCATCTGGATGATGTTGTTTTCTTTAACATTGAAGATACACTCCAGGAGCGCCACCCTCAGGCTTTCAAAAACCTCTATCTTGGGGTCCTTGACCACAATTCTCTCTTTGGTTACCAAATGATGGCTGACTTGTTTGCGCAAATGGTTTTCCATGGGCACATGGGCAACCAATCACGTAATGATAAGCGCCTCCCATCACGTGCCACTGCCATCTACCAGCCCATCTAGCCAATGACAGACAAGGGATATAACAAGCATTATATGGCGGCCATCACACACAATCCTTCTACCACTACCCTTGCCACCACTATCCCCATCTTCCAGCCCCACCCACCCAATCCCAGACCTCACAGGCCAGCACTGTCTCTACATCTTCCTTCCTACACTATTCTGCCTACTAGGCATCACTTTTCCCTGTCCTCCAATAAACCTCCTGTTGCCAAACATTTTCTATTTATATTATCTTTATTTTGAATTTCAATTGTTCATGTTCTCTTTGTTTATAGTTGGTTTTATTCTTTATGTTCAGCTTATTTCTATAAATCATATATTTACTATGCCATGTATCTAGATCCAGAACACAATTATTTTTGGCGCTTTGCGCTACCCCTTGTGATAATATTAACAAAAATTTGGTGATCATTGAAATTTGATTTAGAAAATTATAAGGTAACTGTGTTTAGATAAAGTTGTTACTGATCCAAATTCAAAACCTTAATGATAAACTTTAAGCCAATCAGGAGTCAAGTGATAAAGTGATTGTTGTGACATAAAGGGTCATTCAATAATTTTTTGGTGCATGTGCGCTAATTAATATGATTGGCTGGATGTTTTACCATTGTGCGCTATTGCTGCTGTGGCAAGTTGTTGGTGGACTAGTGCTAACCCAGCAGATAATTGGGCACTAGTCCATCAACAACTTGCCACAGAGGCAATGACACATAATGGCAAAACAACCAGCCAATCATATTAATTAGCGCACATGCACTAAAGAATTATTGAATGACCCTTTATGTCACAACAATCACTTTATCACTTGGCTCCTGATTGGCTTAAAGTTTATCATTAAGGTTTTAAATTTGGATCAGTAACAACTTTATCTAAAAACAGTTAACCTATAATTTTCTAATTCAAATTTAGCTGATCACCAAATTGTTGTTAATATTATCACAAGGGGCAGTGCAAAGCACTAAAAATAATATGGCAATTAAGGAAACAATTCCAACAAAAAACAAACAATACATATTGAGATGAGCGTAAAACATATACACAATGGGTAAAAAGATGGGATAGTGTAGCAAATGGGAAAACAAACAGGAATAAACAAAGAGGCAATAGTATCAGAATAATACAGATTTTATTGGGGTGAAAGCTATAAAAAAATATGAAAAGGTTAGTAAAAAATCAATGAGAGAATTGGAGAAACTTCTAAAATACCTTGACTCTGCAATTGCAGAGATCAAAGAAATTGACCGCAAGGTCAAAGCAAAGGTGAAGTCCGCCATCCCCAAAGGCAATAAAATTGACAAGGTGTTGGCCAAGGCGCTTTTGGCCAAAATACCTGACACCCCTGAGAAGACCATTGAGCGTCTTTTTAACATCCAGAAGACAGTTGTGGATGGCTTAAAATTTAAGTCCTACACCCTTTCTGCGCCATCTGTCTGGACCAATGACCCTGAGATGTATGAACATCTTAAACCAAGCACGAGGGCCCACAAGGATGCCACTGAGATGCCTGCACAGCTGCTTGCGCCAAGAATGACCAAGCCAGCCAAGCCTGCGGGCAAAGAGGAGACTGTAGAAGGCAACCTAATAATCATAATTAATAAAAAAATTCCAAATACTTATCTTTTTTGTTAGAAAACATTGTCAGTGAACTCTGCAAGGTCCTGTTTCCTTTTGTCCCCCCACTTTTTATGCAAATTATGCCACTCATGTGGCCAAGCAGCTGTATTTGTCCCCCCTGTCTTGCAGGAGCTTGAATACAGGACCCATGGTACCTTTCTGATGTCACAGGAGGCATTGACTGAGCTAACACATGTCAAGGAGGTATCTGAGTAGGCAGTTACTGCCTACAAGGATGCCCAACTGGTCCGCCTAACCCGGTAGTTCTAAGTGTAGTTTACTGTGTAAACTCCATTGAGCTTGTTTGGGACGTCCTGGAGACGCTCCCATTCAAGAATGTACCAGAGATGGGACAGGCTCATGTGGCTGCTTGCTTCTGCTTCCTGGCGTAGCACACCCTATCTTACCTTCTGGAAAACTTTGGGCACGCGGTGGGGAAATTGGCTGTTGCAGACGCAACATCCATCAAGAAAACTAAGATCCTCCTGGCAGACTTTGGGCTATCCTGGAGTGCATATGAGACAGGGCTCCCCTTGGCAATGGATCTTAACTTTGCAAAGACCAGGCACAATAAGAAGATCAGTGCAGTTTATTATAAATTATGTGAGTTTACGGAAGCCTTTGCTGGGCAAAGGCTTCACTTGGTGGTTTACCTTGGGTATCTTTTCTTCTTTGGGATGAGCGCCAGCGTGGAAGATCTTGACAGGGTCCTTCTAGTAATTGACAAGGCCCAGCTTTCACTTGACGGGAAGAAGGTCCCCCCTGGGTATGACTCAGTGAACCACGTGATACAAGACGCCCTGGTCCTGGCAGGGATTTACAGGTTTGCAGCCCCACCCAAAAAGCTGCTCCTCCATTCACACCTAACCCTACTCCCCTTCACCAGCAGGTGGGAGTTTTTTTAATAAGGGCATATCCACTGTCCACGGTGTGGCGGTGGAGGTTGTGCGCCACCTCCATTGCGGGGTGGGTACATACAGAAGAACTCACTACAGGCGTTTGTAATAAATTCTTGCTTCAAATAAAATTCATTACAATTCATATTATTTTTACTATAATAAAATTTTCTAATTCTTATTTTAGCAAACAGGATTTGCAGAATATATCCCAGAGAAGGTCTTAATAAAAGCATTATAATATATTTCAATAAAATCTACTTCTGATTTGTACACATTACAATTAACTTTTTTATTATTATATTTATTTGCCAAAAGTGATATTAATGTGTTTGCGTAACCCAGTATCAAGCGTTTGGGATAACCTCAGATGACATAATAAAAAAATAATATAAAATAGATAAATTACTTAGCTTTGTTGATGGTCCTGCTGAACGTGATTGTGGGCTTAGAAGCTTATAAATATAAAATGATAATTAACAAATCTTAAATAGTAAATTAGAGAATATAAAAAAGTCCAACAAGCTAAGCCTTTAATTGATTGGCTGTTTGGCAAGGCACACAGGGATGAACAAATCAGCGTGGCCATAGAATTTGGCCACAGTCTCAGCTGGGAGGGTATGGATTCTGGCCTGCAGCAAATCAAATAGGTCCTTGGTCTCAGTTGGGGTCCCACGCTTACAACTTGCTTGAGCCACCCAAAGACTTACTTGATGGGATTTAGGAAGGGCAAATAATCAGGGAGGAAGAGAAGGCGCAAATTTTCCGTGGCCAATTGCTGGGGGACCACTGCAATGCTAGTGTCAATCATTGGGAATTCCTCAAGAATATCAGCCACCTTATGGAGATCAGCATTGTCCAGTACAATGATGTTGGTGAAGCCCGGGCTCATGCGCCTCAGGTGCTCCTGGACCAATTGGAGGAATGATAGAAAGGTACGGCTATTGTGAGAACCCAATATCATTTGATACAGCTTGACCCCCTTTGGACCAAGGAAAGCCACCATTGAATAGGCTGTGGCGCAGATGGTAGCACACCAAGCCATCCCGTCATTTGAGCCTTTGGGGACATACCCATTGCGCATTGTCAAGGTGAATGCCAATTTGTCAATATAATCAAATTTGACTGTCCCCTTGGCTTTGAGGGAAGTGTACGCCTCTGCATATTTTTTCTGGACATCAATGTTGGCTGGGCTATTACAATTGTAGGGGGACACCCTGAGCTTTTTCCAGGAAAAGCGCATTCCCTTGACCAGATGGTAGTAAAAGGAAATTGCAGCCTCAACCCCAAAAGTAGATTTGACCATGGCCTGAATATTTGCCATTTCAAGATGGTAGTCCTGGGTTATTCACTGGCAGATTGCCCATTTATGCTCCTTGTTGAGTATGGTAGAAACGCACAAGGATTTCTCTGCAGCAAGGAATTGGTCAGTATTGATGAATTTGTGGAAGGTCTTGCTGGCATACTTGGGATCCACTCCAACAATGGCCGCGGCTGCCTTGTAGTCACCAGATTCACACATTAGCTTGAGCAGGATGATTCGTTTGATATCTGGGATGCGCTTCTGGGCGGGCTTAGCAGGCTCAGATAAACTGGGATCCTGATTGGAGACAGGCTTGCAAGGCATGGGTACCTTGTTGTAGAAGGCTGCAACCTTTTTGAGCACTAGCTGTCTCTCATTAGTTCTATAGAACTCTGGCTCCTTGTCCTCCTCCTGATTGCCATAACTGACATAGGGCTTGTAGCTAGTATCAAGTACAGGCTTCACCTTCTCCAGCATGGCTGATGGGACCAACTATTGCCGGTAAACAACGTCAAACACATACAAAGTAAGTTCTACCTCCTTGGTTCTAACCATTTTTGTTGTGGTAACCTTGGTGGGCTTCCAGGTCAGCTTGGGGATCCAAGGGTTGATGCTCCGCACCCTAGCAGCTTGTGCTCCTCAAACCAGCTGTGTCAGTGCAGCGTCACTATTGAACTCTCCTCTCCCGTCTCCTTCCTGAGTAGGCACTTGGGTTGCACTAACTCTGTTCTTTGACTTGCAGGGGCAACCACAACTGCAGCGCACAACAGGTGCATTGGTACTCTGTTGTTGTGTTCCTTCCATTTTGAGAATTTAATAAAATATCCAATAAATTTCAACCAAGTCACCCCCTAATTTTATTTTTTGCTTTTATCTTAATATGGATATCTAATTAATTTTTTCTCCCTCAATATCCCAATTATAGATTTTTATTTCTTATTTAGCTGTTTTTGGTTTTACAACGCCCATTTTTCAACACCTGTCAGGATTTCTGGATAATGACTAATTAACAGTTTCAACAAAATAAAACAGGCCTGTAG
This sequence comes from Entomophthora muscae, assembly GCA_014839935.2. Classification (NCBI taxonomy): domain Eukaryota; kingdom Fungi; phylum Entomophthoromycota; class Entomophthoromycetes; order Entomophthorales; family Entomophthoraceae; genus Entomophthora; species Entomophthora muscae. The sequence goes on from QTSX02002206.1 coordinate 279,449, forward strand.
TTAATTGCTCTTAAGAAGGGTTTCAACAAAATAATGTGGGCCGCGGTTTTGTGCCATCAGCAATCAAATCATATCCTGGCATCAACATATTCATGCATTACAATTAATTAATGGTATATGCAATTTTTGCTCATTAATTAATTCACCTCAACCACCACCTCAAACATGCTTTGCATAATAATTACTATTCTAAAACTTTAAATGAATCCTAGAACAAGAGGGTTGTCATATGAACATTCATCTACATTACATATAGAATAGTCCAACATGGACTGGGCCGTCAGGTCAACCACTCTAAGATAAAAGGCTTTGAGCCTATTGTATTAGAGTAGCTCTGATTTAGTGAAACAATCATCTCCGTGAACTAGTAGCCAAACTCTGGCTAGCTAGCCCTGGAAGTGGCCCAGGAAGACAGAAAGGATACCGATCTGTGAAAGATGTCAAGCTAACCTTCTGTTAAAACTACCCCAAAAAGGATGGGCCTCCTGTCGTGTGGACCTAATGCTACTTCAGTCTCTTTTGTGTTGTGAGCTAACTCAGATGAAACACAGGCAGGCGGGCTGCCTTAAAGCCAGTCCCTTAGAAAAAAAAGACTGATGATTTCTTATTGACTTGATGGTTTATCCAAGTCTTACTTTCTCAATGTGATCCTCTCTTAGGCTTTATTAGTGAAGAACAAAAGATGAACCTGTTGTCATAAAGTATAATTATCTATAGTAAAATATAGAGATAACTAGTTATGAACCTATATCCAGAAGTAGGAAGAACTGTCCCAAATCCTTCAGGCCTTGGGCCCTGTCAGACCTGCTACTTCTGATGGTAACAAAATATTTCAGGCCAAAGGTTATGCCAACGTCACATGTTCTCTGTACTTTTATAGTGTTAGAATACTTAGGATATCATCTGGCAGATGATAAAATACCATGGTCTGCAATTTTCTGACAGCACCCAAAATATTTTCCACTCATTTTCCCAGATTTCACGCCAAATTAAGAACCCAACACAATATTTTTAAAATTAATGTCTCAGTTGTGGGTCTTATTTTAGATACCTTGGTATCATTCTTGATTAAAATCCATTGCACACAACATTTGAGTGATTTTGTTTACATAGCAGTTGTTATTGTGTTTTGTTTTTGGATCAAGTTTTGACACACCACGCTTGGGTGTATTTTGTCCCTGATTCACATAGTAAACACATGTACACCAAAAGCCAACCCATACCATTTTATTTGTGAATCCAGGTATTTTGGACTGTATTTTGAATGTTTTGCTTTGCGCCTGAGCACTTCTTTGCTGTGTTAACCCATTCCGCCCACTGAGGTCAAAAATCCCTGTTACCGGCGTGTATATTTAACCCACTAGGTGGGATTGGCTTAAATCTGAAATTGGTTTGGTTAAATCTGAGGCATTTTTGGTTGTTGCCATAGCTTCTAAAACCACTGTATTGATTGATAAAAAGTTACCTTTTTTTAGCTCAAAGCAATCTGTTTTGTTTCACTATCAAAATAATATAACAAAATCTGGCATATGCTCTTTTAAATTGCTTTTGCTTTAACATCCAATATAGAACACATTCTAATCTTTTAACACTGATAGAAAGATAAATTCTTGGGTTCATTTTGGCAGTGTACCATGTGAAAAAAATTAAATGTTTGTTGAGGTATTACTGTTTTAAATATAAAAATTTGTGATTTGATTTTTTCAAAGTTGACCTGTGCTACGCTGCAACTGTCAGGGGCCCACTTGATAGGGAACATGTTCCCTACCTGGTGGACCAAAGCCCCTAAGTTGAGCCCTGCAATTACTGATCCAATAGGTACCGTGATCATGGCAAGATGGCCCAAATGGCCCAAATAAGCAAATCTACCCATCATCAAGCTGAACCAATCCAATATATAATATCCTACCAAGTATGTCAACAGGTAGAAAGATGTGTTGGGTCTAACCAGAGAGGGTTCTAATGGAGGAGGAAGAGTGGTATTGCGACCATAATGTAACTTTCTTCCCCAGTGGCCAGAGGGATACTTGAACCACCCGTTGGCCAGAGACTCCTTCTGGTGGGCATCATTGGGAGAGGAGGTATGCCAGTCAGTGGTGGGAGTAGGGTTTTCAAGACCAAATGCAACTGTAAGCAGGAGGACTAGAAACCAGAACAGGAATAAGATTCTTTTCATGGTTTCAAATGAGGGATCAAAAGATAAGTGTGGGCAGGAGTAGAGTAATATAAGTCTTTATTGTTGGAACAAGTAAGAATGATAAGAATCAATCACTTAAATACCCTCAAGATATAGGTTGGAACATTTAAGAGGATCCTGGGAAATGAGGGGATTTATCAAGGAGTTTCATTAGGCTAATGATTGAAATTGATACCTGTTTTAAATGGACATCAATTAGTGGCTTAATGCTATATGATATTATATAGGTATAAGAGAGGCACCAAAGAACAGCCACAAGTTGAGAAAAAATTAAGAAGTTATAACCAGCTTAAGATCATAGGAAATCAAGTATGGAGCCATGCTCACATATAGGCTAAGGGGATTCCAGAGCGCCAAGGAAGATGAAGGAAGCTAATCAGAACGTGAGCAGTACATGCCGTTGCTGATTAAACCATTAATGATTTCAATAGTAGGTTTGGAAGACAGAGAAAAAGTTGAAAGCACAAAGTCAATATAAAAAGGTAAACTAAGATGATAAGTTGACAATAAACTAACATTTGGCTTGTTCTTAGGGTTCAGGGTTTGATCCCTGTCCTGCTCACAACCCTTGTTATCCAATGCACTGTGAATCATTGTTTGGAATAAGGCTTTATCTTTTGAATAATACATGCAATTGATGTAGTCAGGGAAGAATTCCCTGACAGCAACTTGGGCAGCATATGTATTAGAAAATGGCCTTATTCCTAAAATAATGACCCATATAGTTCACAGCAGAGGCCCAGGGTCACCAAGAACTCATATTGAAAATCACTTGATTAGTGAATCCTAATAGGGCAACATAGGCAACCCCAAGCCTACTGTAATTGTATGTGGGATAGGAAGAATCCTCAATAGGCTTGCTCATCTGGATGACAGGCTGGTTGGCATGAAGGAAACTTTGGCGCAAGGGAGGAAGGTGGGCAGGGTCTATGATTTGGTCATGTAAAACCATGGCAGGTGGAGGGGAGACAGGTTCTGTATGAGAAAGAGCAAGTGCCTCTTTCCTGAGGCTCCTTTGGACCAGTCAGGGCTGGGGGTCTTCTCTGTGGGAGGAGAACAGCCAGGTTGAAGTGGTAAAATTATAGTAAAGCCCTGAAATTCCCCAATGGTCAAATGGCATAAACTGTAATTAGTTTTTAGGTAAAGATGTCACAAGGGAAGGGTTGCCAGCGCTCCCAGCTATACTCTGCTGGAAAACTGAATTTTTTTACTGTCAACTCCTTATTGGCTGTTGAAGGGTTATTATTAAGCGGGGTCCCAATGACAGGCCCTGATTTATCAGTTAAGGGGATCAATTAATTATTTTTGTCTTGAGGAAGCTGGCAGGGGATTTATGGAGTCATCTGGCAGCCCAAGTCCCAATTCCTTGGTCTTGGAGGGGATGGGCCAATTAAAACCTTTTTGCTTGGCAGTGAAACGGGTTTCAATTGTCCCCAGGTTGGGCTCTTGCCAGAGTTTGATCCCCCACCTAGCATTGAAGCTTTCTTTAGGTCAGTTGATGTGGTTGGCAATGTGATTAATTGGTTGCGCAATTGCTCAATTCCGGGCAATGGACCTATGTAACATAGGGATTTGTCTGGACCATTCTGGGCCCTGAAATCTTCCATAGCTTTGCTTTTTGGGGGACTAAAAACAGAGGAATAGGGTATTTTGTGTTCATTTAAATAAAACAGATCATATAGTTAGTAATTTAGTTTCTAGGGTGATAGGTGTCCTATCAGTAGAGGTGGTACTACAGATAGAAAACTGGTCTGAAGCCAAATATGATCATTGATTGCTGCATGACCTATCTGAAAGGCTCCGCTTAATGCTGATCCTGGTTTGTGGAGATTGGGTCAAATAGCTGGGAGACTTTTACCGGATTAAAGTCTTCTCAAGGAGGTTGGATTATTGGGGTTTGTCGCAAGAAGGAGAGGGCTACAGCTATTGAGTGAACCGGCTCTTTGAAAGAACAGAAATTTTGGCAAGCAGGAGAGTACAACTGCTATCGTTTGCTCTTGGTTAAAACAATCGTCGTGGCCTAGAAGCAGACCCCTTCGGTGAGTTTTGGCAACAGTGAAATGGACGTATGGATTGTGGTTGGAGACTCTTATCATTTATAGGGTCACACTCAAACTAAAAGACCCGGAGCAAGAAATGATAGGTTTATTTATAAGTAGAATATATGGTATTTAGAGTCTTGAGGGACCGGTGGGATCTTAAAGGATATCTAGGGGTGTGCTGACTACTCTCCACAGTTTGGATAAAGGGGCTGATGGCTTCTCGGCAGCAGGTACCTTTGTATTTTTCCCTGACAGGACCAACATCTTTTTTGGGGGTTAAGAGATGTTGTTCAATCTGAAGCCCCATCGTGTTGAGGGCGGGAACACTCTTTATTGGTGGCCATGAGGGTTGAGCTTGAGCCGATTCCTGGGCCAGGGGGTTCACCTGAAGACTCGGAATTAATGAAATCTCCGACAAGGGGGTCAACTCACAATATGGTGCTATCGTATGAAGGTGAGTGATATTTCCATATTTGGTTTCAGTGGGGCTTTTACTGACTAATGATTTTTTGTTGTAGTTTCTATATAGCTTAACAAGGTTTGTGGGGGTTTATTTTTAATTGGTGTTTTGGAAAAGGGATATTATTGTTTTTGATTGGGGATTTAATCGCTAGGATGGTCAACAATGAGTCTCTGGTTGGATAGGGGATGTTGCATCATAAATCGTAATAGGGGATAGTGAAATTAAAGCTACATCTCAGGAAGGGGCGGGAATGGTGTGATCAAGTTAACCCCATCTGAATGGATTCGATATAAATGCTAGGCTAAATGGATCTCTTTGTGTGGATGGGATTTAATTGGGAGCGTGGGTAAATTTCTGGTATTGAGTGATCAGGAATCTGTTGGTAAACATGTCAAAACAGTGGGTATGGAACCAGTTTAATAATGAGTCCAATCAAAGATACTGTATAGCTAGGATCCATTTGCTTTGAACTTGTCAATTTAACTTGATAAGGGAGAATCAAATGTGTGGTTGATGGCTGTTGTTTGGGGCAGGGAGGAATCGCGATCGTATAAGGAATCAGTTAGCGCAGCACCAGTGCCGAGCTGGTTTATTTGGACAGCGCCCCCTGCTGTAAGTCGAGGATTTGTCTAATTGATATTTTCTAGAGTAAATATTGAGTATATGGCTTGGCTTAAGTTCTACTAGGCTTCTCTATTTGAAGCAATAATCTCCTCCAATCCTTCATGGTCATGAAAGTTTAATTATTTACGGGGTTCTTGCTTATATGAGCCGAGTTCATCCGGGTTCGTTTTTCCTGATCGCTGTAAAGTAAGTCTGATCTTTTAATTGGAGAAGCTCGACTTGAGCACCAAGCTGTTAAAATATATGCCATTCAAGACAAACAACCGTTTAAATTCTAAAGTAAGAGATAATCAAGCGCTGTATCTCCAGGGATAAAGCCGGAATCCCAAGATAAATAGCGGACTGGGTTTCCTTTTTGAGGAAGAGATGGCTAGGTTTAGTTTAAAAAAAGAAAATTCTCGGCACCGATCTTTGAAAACCCAAATAAGCGCTACATGCTAGGAGTTTCCAAGGCAGAGCAAGATTCCGGTATAGACTATTCAATGCCAAGCGTTAGCTTCTTTAAAATTTAAACACATTAGCATAAAGGAACAGTTTGTCTTTAGATTGTCATATCCTGATATCTGTTCAGCAAATCACCTTCTCACATGGCTGGATGTCAATAAACTTGTTTACGATGCCACATGTACCCCTTCCCTTTGTTAGCAGTATTGTTTAAAATACCTTTTAAGATTAAAATTTTATAAAAACATACCATCTTAATTTTCTACAGACTATTTTAAACTCTTATCTGCTTGGGGTTAGCCAGCTTATGATACAGTAATCTTTGAACCCTATTGCAATGAAAATTTATTTCCGCCTAAAAAACATGATCCACAATAAACCCAGCCAAGCTTAAAATGAGATAGAAATGGATCAACTCTATTATCAACCAACATAAGCCCATCGATTTCCAATATTGTTTTGAACTCATTTGTCTTTCTTTAGACTAGCTGAATTCGTTTATCCCATATTTAAAAAACCACAGTGTTTAAAATAAACAATAAGCCAAGTCCGTATATCCATACTTCTGATATGCTTCATAATTTTATTGCAGGCAAAGTTGTATGCTGCTAAAAGCTGGCACATAAGCTCCCACGTCTCAAGTCTGATAGTTTGCCAAACTTATGGCTGATACAGGGTTTATTTTTGAATTCCTAAAGTAAAAGCAACGCATACGCTTGATTGGTGCCTGCTTTGGATTTTGGATCAGTATATATCGAAAGCATTATTAAATCCAATACAGCCATGCTTGGATTTGAATAAAAGTAAATAAAATTTATATGCTTTAAATCAATTATTAGAAAATGATGATATGGATTACAATAGCTGCTTTATTGCAATTAAAAGAGTCAACAGAGTTCATAACCTAAAATTTTAAAGTAAGTAGCTATATTTAAAAGATTTTATACATCAACATAAATAATGTTTCCTGATTTTTTTATTTCGAATCCTGGTCAGATATGTGACTTACATCGTATTCAAAAGCAGATGTCTTGGTTGACTTTTGTCAAGGGAGATAAATTTTAAGTGGGAGTTGCTACTGGATCCAAGCACGGTCTATATAAGAAGCTATACAGCAGTTCTCACCGCTTTGAAGATAACCCTATCAATTCCGCCCAGAAACAAAAACCCACGCAGCTCAGAACAGACTCAACCGAGCTCAAAACAAACCAGAGGTGGATCTAAACCCTTTGCTGCTCTAATCCAGACCCTGCTGGGGAAAATGCAAGACTTTCAAACCATGAATGCAAGCAGCTCCGCCGAGTTAAAGATAACGTACCCAGCAAGATCCGCCGTCATATCTGCCATCTTTGGTTATTTATCTGCATCCTCCAACCCCCAGGTGCATATAGCTCAACCCATATCACATAAAGCTCATCAAACATATTAGAGATCCACCCACAAGAGATCATGGGTCCTGATATGCAGTTCGGCATACTCTTTGACTCCATCAATTTCAAGATTGTCAAATCCAACAACCAATCTTCATATCATAAAAGAAGTGTATCTGTAACAAATCTAACTAACAGTTATCTCAAAAAGGGAGTGAAGATATCTGGTGAGGATCCCCACCAACTATCTTAGGATCCCAGTCATCCTTAAAAAGCCCAATCCCATCCTAAGTGGGTAAAGTTTAGCTGCACAACTTTCACTAAATTAGACATGCTCAACACTAAAGTTGACTAGAATATACTTTCCTCTTATCAAGCTATTTTTTGTTAAGACATACCATACTTTCATTCAAAAACAATCAACCTAACATGATTTCCCCTAAGTTTAAAGACTATGCAGGGGTATGCCATGTCTACCAACAGTGAATCCCCAATCAATGACAACTCCCAACCCTTCAATCCTACCCAGAGCACTACCCAGTAATATATCTTCTCCCCCACTGTCAGGGACCCACAAGACAGGAAACAAATCCCCTATTTGGTGAGCCAAGGCCCCTAAGTTAAGCCCTGCTATTACTGAGCCAATGGGTACCATGATCATGGCAAGATGGCCAAAGTGACCCAGGTAGGTGAATCTTCCCAGCATAGAGCTGAAGCAACCTAGCATATAATACCCCACCACATATGTTAACAGGTAGAAGGAGGCATAGGGTCTAACCAACAAAGGTTCAGCAGGAGGAGTTAACAAACAACCATAATGTAATTTGCGTCCCCAGTGGCCGGAGGGGTACTTAAACCATTCATGGTCTAGAGATTTCTTTTGATGAGCATCATTGGGAGAGGAGTTGTGCCAGTCAGTAGTGAGTGTTGGGTTCTCCAAGGCTAACACCACAGACAAGAAAGAAGCTAGAAACCAGAACAGGAATAGAATTCCTTTCATGGCTTCAAAATAGGGTATCAGAAGGTAAGTGATTAGCAGATATGGAATAAAAGTCTTTATTTTTGGAACAACTAAGTTTGATAAGGTTTGTGCACTTAAATAGCCTCCAAAATGGAGGCTATTTAAGTGGGTATTGGGGGAAATAAGAGGGATTTGCCAAGTATTTTCATGAATATCATGGATAAAATTAATCCCTGTGCCATATTGGCATTGATTTGAGACTAGAGGCGCAGTATAATCTTAAGTTTAAAAGGGAAGGAACCAAAGCAAGCCACAAGATCATAGTCAATTAAGCGGTGCAATAAATGAAAATCAAGAGGAATGAAGTACAGAGCCTCAATTTCATCTAATATCAGTGGATCCGTGAGCGGCAAGGTGGTCCTAAGCAGCCAATCAAATGCAGAGTGGTAAGTGATGTTATCACTTAAGTTATTAACCTTTTCAAACTCAAATTGAAGTGTGGAAGCAAAAAATGGTTCAATTGAATGGTTATAAATAGGTAATGTTGTAACTGTGCTGTTTTAGCAGAGTTACAAGGGGAAAAATATTTAGAAACTAGATAATAATCTTTATTGTGAGATAGTGATTATATAGTCATGGTGAATCAATGGATAACAGGAATATGATTGCTGATCACACAGTTGGATGGAAGAAGGGGGTGGCTTGATCTTGGTAATGAGTCCAGCTCCACAACAAGGTATCCACCATAAAGGAACATCATCTGTTCATGTTGTTGGATTTGGTAATTTGATTTGACTTCCTAGTCTGGCTTTGAGCAACCAGGTAATTGGATTGCAGGTCACAAACCCGCTTGTTTGGAACCTTGCTGGCGGGTTAAGCCTGAGGGTTTGACACCCCCAAACTGAAGGCCGGCCTCCTCTGGGGGCAGGTTGTCAGGAGCCCGGGAGCTGTATTGGACCAATTGCTGTTCTGGGGCAGGCAGGGCGGTTTCTGGTTGTTTCTGTCTTGCTTTGCAGGGTTGCAGGCAATCATGGTGTAGGGTCTTGTCTTGCTTACGTTTTCCAAGCCCTTGCACAAGGTAAGTGTTATTGTTGTTTACCTTTAGAATGATTGCTGGCCCTACTTTCTCAGGTTGTAGTTTGCTCTTGTCAACGTTCATGACCCAAAATTTGTCCCCAACTTCATGTCTGTTGCAGATGGGGACAAAGGTTTTTTGTAGACGTTCATTCTCCTTTGCTGTTTGTTTGCTGTTAGCTTCTACAACGTGAGGGTCTGAGCGTGGGGGACTTCACTTGGAATTTCCAGTTTAGATACTGTCAATGCTTGGATGATATTTGGCTGTGTGCTGTATACCAGTTCAAACAGGCTTTTTCCAGTGGATCTGTTCACTTGGGTTTGACACACAAGTAGTGCAGTTGGTAGCTGCTTATACCAGTCTTCAGGTCTCCCAGCGGTGAGTTTGGCTAAGGCTTGCACAAGGCTATCATTAAGCCGCTCTACACATCCATTGGCCTGTGGGTGGTATGGTGTTATTACAGTGTTTGACCCCATTTTTTTGCAAGATATACATTATTGGTTTCAGAGGTTAATTCTTTTCCTCCATCAGTTATCAGGAGTTCTAGCTTTCCAAACTTGCTGATTATCTCTTTACCAATAAATTGCCATACATCATTGCCAGTGTGTGCCTTTACTGCTTGGGCTACTGACCATCTTGTAGCAAAGTCAATGGCGGTGATGATATATTTCTTGTCATTGTGTTTCCCTGGCGTGGGACCAACAACGTCAAGGGCCCATACCATGAAGGGTAGTTGTGTGCGGATGGGTAGTACTGACTTTGGAGGGGTTTTGTTTTTGGCAAATTTTTTGCATATCTCACATTGGTCTAGAACTTCTTGAACATTGCAATATAAGGTTGGCCACCAGGTCTTATGCTTAAGGAACTCATATAGGTTTTGGCTCTTGGTATGTCCAAGGTCTCTGTGATAGCGTAGGATGGTGTCTAATTGCTGATGTGTGGGGATGTAGGGAATGGTTGTGCCATCAGTCATTTTTCTGTATAGGGTCCCAAAGACTTCAGCAAAGAGGTGTTCATTTTTGATGACTGTTTTTTCTGTTATGTCAGTTGTGCCAGGGGGAACCTTCATCCTTTGTTTGTAGTACTAAGAGAGACCAGTCTGGGTCAAGCCCATTTTTTCCTCTTGATTCACGGACATACAGTCAGGACAGGATCTCTGCCATGGCAAGCTTGGCCCCAGGTTTGTACTAGATGAGCATATTGAATCTCTTCAAGAGTTCCATCCAGAGGGCTTGACAGTGAGATAGATTTGCTTGGGTTTTGAAATATATGAGCAACTTATGGTCAGTTAATGCTGTGAACTTTTCCTGCTGTTCCAGATAACAACGCCATTTGACTAGACAGTGCACAATGGCCAACAGTTCCTTGTCATGGATAAGTATCAACACTTGCCATCTGTCAACTTTTGTGATTCATAGGCTATGGGCAGGAAGTCACCATCACTATTCTTGATTTATAGGACTCCCCCAATGGATGCATCTGAGGCATCAGTTTCCATTTGGTATTCCCCATCATGTTTGGGGTATTGCAGGATGGAAGCTGTTGTGAGCTTCTCCTTGAGGCGTCTAAAACAGAGGTCATGTTGGGGGGTCCACACAAACTTGGATTTGGCGCCAGTTATGGCAGATAAGGGGGCAGTCAAAACGCCACAGACAGGTATGAAGCGGCATACATAGGCCACCATCCCCAGGAAGGTGCAGAGTTCCAAATTATCCTTGGGTGGTGGCATCTTGCAGATGGCCTGTATCTTTTGACTGTCGGGTTTGATGCCGTCCTTTGAGACTATGTGCCCCAGGAAGGGTAGTTGCTTGTGGAAGAACTAGCACTTGGAGGGCTTGGCTAACAGTTTGTGTTGTGCCAAAGTAGCAAAGACTGCCTTAAGGTCTTTGTAGTGTTGTTCCAACAAGGGGCTGTAGACAATAATGTTGTCCAGGTACACTAGGGCGTGCTTGCCTATGTGGGGCGCAAATACTTTGTTCATGAAGGTTACAAAGGTGGACGGGGCATTTTTCATGCCAAAGCTGAGCACCACATATTTGTAGGAGCCGTATTTAGTGCAGAAGGCTGTTTTAGGGATGTCTTCCTCCTTGATTCAAATCTGGTTGTAGCCTGCAGTCAGATCAATCTTGGAAAAGAATGTGGCTCCTCCCAAGGCATCAAAGAGGTCTTCAATCAGTGGTAGTGGATAACAATTATTAATGGTAACTTTGTTTAGGGCTTGGTAGTCTGTGACCAGACGCAAGGTACTGTCCTTCTTAGCCACAAAGAATATAGCGGCCCCAAAGGGAGACTGTGAGGGGCAGATAAGTCCTTTTTCCAATGCCTCCTTGAGATAGGCACGTAAAGCGTTGTCTTCATTTGGGTCAGCCTGTAGATAGGGCGCGCCTTGGGTACAGCCCCCTTGATTGGGATGGAGTGCTGAATATGCTTCTCAGGGGGCAGCCCAGGCAGCACTTCCTTGAAGATTTCTGGATGGCGGGCCACAATTTCGCGGTCCTGAGGTGTGAAGGTATCCTGGTGATCTTTGAAATGTATGATCTTGTACTGGAAGGAGTCCCAGTCAATTGCCTTCAGGTTTTCCTTTTTGCCCAGGGTCTCTGTGATGCGTAAAAAGATGTGGTTGCATAAGAGTTGGTCCACAGAGTCAGGGTAGATCTGGTGGTTGACACCTTCACACTTAATGGTCAACTTGAGGTCGCCCAGTGTATGTGAGGATTGTTCTTCCATAACCAATCTAGCCCCAGCACAATATCAAACTTTGGGAAGTTGATGACAGGACCTTGGATGGTGGAGTGGAGGTTCTCAAGCATGACAGAGAAGAGGGCAGTTTTCTTTGTCATGGCAATGTGATGTTTGTCAGCCAGGACCACGTTTTTAATCTGCAAAGGATTAGTGGTTAGCTTGAACTTGTCCACAAAGCTACTATTGACTAGGGTTTGATCTGCACCCAAATCCAGGAGCGCTGAGCCTGTGTAACTGCAAAAACAGAAAGTATAGGACATCAGTTTATTAGGATGTCTGGCAATGGTGTACAGTACCAGGTCCTCTGAGGGTACTTGGATCATTGGACATTGGTCCACGTCCTTGGGTTAGTACTCATCATTGGGCAAGTTGGGAGTTGTGTGGGGAGAGCTTGGCTTGCTTAATGCTCTCCCCGGGCTTTTCCCTCATCTTGATTACCTTGTGTGGCGGTGATACAGAAATGGGTACAATTTGACTGGCCATTGTTTCCATTCCAATGTCCGCTTGAGCTTGTATGTTTATGGTTGGTGTTATTCCTGTTGTTTCCAGGGGGTGGTTTATTGGAGCGCCCGCTTGTGTGGGAATCCTTGGGTCTCTCTCATTTTCCAGTTTGTGGCTTATGGAGGGTGTTGGAGGTTTGTTCTGCTTTCTCTGCTTTGCAGTACAGGCTTTGTAGGTTGATCACTTGGTCCAGGTTCACTTGTCTCATTACATGTGACTTAAGGGTGTCATAGTACATGAGGTGTGTAGCTTGGGTGTCAAAGGCTATGTTAGAGGGTGCACAAAGTCAGAGTTTCTTGTAGGCGCAGGTGAGCTCCTTCATAGTACCTGTCTATGTTAGGTTCTTTACTTGGCGTATGATCATGAGCACTGTATCCTTGAGCACAAATCTTGCCAAGAAGTCTTGCTTGAAGGTATCCCAGTTCTTATTAGTGTGCTCCTTGTGCCACTTGTTGCACCAGATGCCAGCATCATGGGTCAGGCAAATGGATATTTCTGCAATCCAAAATTTCTGTGGGCATTCCATCTGGGCCAGCTTTCTCTGGGCGGACTGGATCCATGTGGCAGTGTTGTTGTTGTTGGCCCTGGAAAAAGGTTCCAAGGCGGCGCTCTGTAGTCTTTGAGCTACGTAGGCTGGCATGGTGCCTTTGTTGGTTGGTTGCAGAATCAAGGAGGGAGCCTGAAAGAAACCTTGTGCAGACATGGCGTTGAAGGCGGGTAGTAGAATCACCGTTTTTTGGTACAGGACAAAGCCATCAGGTATCTTGGCACCAGGAGTGTACAGAGTTCAGTCAGGCAGGAGGACAGACATAATTCTTCCAAGGATTTGTTGGCTGCAGTGTGTGCAGGCAACAGGCAAAAATTTTCAAGGTAGGATGGAGAACCTACCTGTGCTACCAATGTTGTAACTGTGCTGTTTTAGCAGAGTTACAAGGGGAAAATATTTAGAAACTAGATAATAAGCTTTATTGTGAGATAGTGATTATATAGTCATGGTGAATCAGTGGGTAACAGGAACATGATTGCTGGCCACACAGTTGGATGGAAGAGGGGGGTGGCTTGATCCTAGTAATGAGTCAAGTGCCAAAACAAGGTATCCACCATAAAGGATCATCATATGTTCATGTTGTTGGATTTGGTAATTTGAGTTGACTTCTTAGTCTGGCTTTAAGTGACTGGGTAATTGGATTGCAGGTCACAAACCTGCTTGGTTGGAACCTTGCTGGCGGATTAAGCCTGCAGTTTTGACATTAAAGTAAGTTGCATAGTTGATTCTATACTAACAATAGGTTCTTTCTGAAGGTTCTGGGTTTGATTCCCGTTTAGATCAAGGCTAGAAAACAAACTGGTATCCAGTACTTGATTGTTGTGTTGCTGTGTCTTTGACTTGTTAACCATATTATCAATAAAATTAAAAGAATCAGGGAAGGAATCCCTGACACTATCCCCCCAAGGAAGGCCCTTCTCTCCCAGATTCTCTTTGTAGTATGAGAGGACTTCCAGTGTGTTCTCTAGGTTCTCTTCTGGTTTCCAGGAGTTGGATTCTACCTTATAGCCCTTCCATTTTACCAAGTATTGACATTTGCCTTGGGAGGTGCAGTGATTGAGGATTTATTCTACTTTCCATTCTGGAGTATGGTCCAAGATGATAGGAGGAGAATCCTTGTGGTTCATGTCAGATGATGAACCCTTGAATTTAGACTGAAGGCTGATGTGGAAGACATCATGAGCAGAAGAGCCTTCAGGGATTTTGAGTCAGAAGTTAACATCAGAGTGTCACCCAATGACCAACAGGGGCCCAATCTTCTTTGGGCCTAGCTTTTGCCCCAGAATATCCAGTTTAAGGTTCTTAGCATTGAAGAACACGTAGTCTCCCACTTGGATGTCTTCAGATGTTCTTTGATGTTTATTAGCTTGGGTCTTATACTGAAGGATGGTCTTTTCCAGTTGTGTCTTGAGTTGTTGATGATTCTTGAGTAACAAGGTCGCCCATTGGTGGGAAGAAGGAATAGTGTCTTTGATTGAAGGATCAGGAAGGTCTTCAGGGTTATATCCATAGTTGGCAAAGAAGGGGGATACTCCAATAGAATCTAGGTGATTTTGTTGTAGCATAGTTGGGCAAGTGAGAGTAGAGTTACCCAATCATCCTGTTGTAAGTTTACATAGTTCCTTAGAAAGCCTTCCAGCACTTGGTTAACTATTTTTGTTTGTCCGTCAGTCTGAGGGTGGAAGGATGTGGACATAAGAGTTTTAACACATAATGCCTTCATTAGGAACTGCCAGAACTTGGATGTGAACTGTGTAACTCAATCCAAGATGATGTTGTTGGGAATTCCATGATTGGCAATTACATGAGTAAAGAGCATGTTGGTAGTGTCTTCTGCTGTTGTGCGCTTGAAGGGAGTAAAGATTGCATATTTTGTTAGTCAATCTACTACCACAAAGATGCTGGTAGTTTTGTCACTCTCTGGGAGGTCCACAATAAAAACCATGGAGATGTAATGCCAAGGGAGCGGATGAATAGGCAATGGTTTGAGTAATCCTTGGGGCTTCATGGTGGAGGGTTTGTTGCGGCCACACAGCACGCATGTGGAGATGTATTGGGCAACCAATTTCTTCATATTAGGCCATCAGTATATTTTTTGGATTCTCTTGATTGTCCTGTGTATGCCTCCATGTCCTGTGAGGGGGGAATTGAGGAAACTTTCCAAGATTGTTTGTTGGTTTTTGTTGGTTGGTACATAAAGGCTTCCATTCTTTGACCAAGATCTGTTGTTTAGCATAAGGCCGGTGGGAGTGTTCTCCTTGTCAAGGAGTTGGGATGCTATGATGTCCTAGTCCAAGGTGGATAGATAAGATAGTGTCATGATGTGGGAGAGGAACTGATCTTCAGAGAGTATGGTGCGTTCATTATGTTTCCTGTAGGACTGGCTTGGGTCATCCAAGTCCTCTTGTCTACTGATGGCGTCTGGTACAATGTTCTGGTGTCCTGGGGTTTAACTGATCTTGAAGTCAAATTTGAGTAGATTGATAGCCCATTGGGCCAGCTGTGGGCTGATCTTCCTCTTCTCAGTGAAGTAAAGGAGGTTTTTATGATTGGTTCTGATTTGCACAGGGAATTCGCTTCCTTCCAAATAGTGATGCCAGTGGTCCAAGGATTTGACAATGGCAAATAGTTCCTTCTCATACACATGGTAATTTCTTTCTTGGTCAAGCAGCTTGTAGGAGTAGAACGCCACAGGGTGGAGTTCACTATCTTCCCCAAGCTGCAGTAACACCCCTCCTAGGGCAAAGTTGGAGGCATCCATGTCCAAAAAAAATTGGCGTTCAGGGTCTGGGCAGAGAAGGACAGGAGCCAAGGTGAACAGCCTCTTGAGGGTCTCAAACGCCTGGTCAGCTTCCAATGACCAGAAAAAGGGAACCTTTTTGGAGGTAAGGTGAGTTAGCAGGAGAGCAGTAGAGGAGAAATCCTTGATAAAATTGCCACAAAAATTAGTCAGGCCTAAGAAACCACAAATCTTGGTGCGTGTTGTAGGTCTAGGCCAGTTCAAGACTGCCTGTACCTTGAAGGGAGCAACTGCAAACCTGCCTGGGTTTATTTTGTATCCAAAGAACTCAATTTTGGTGACAAAATTTTTGCATTTTTCAAGCTTACATAACAATTGGTTGTCAATGAGCAGTTGGAGGACCTCTCATAGGTGTATAGTGTGGGCCTCCTTGTTCTGTGAGTATACCAAGATGTTTTCAAGATAGATGACCACACAGACATCAAGTAGAGGGAAGAGTACCTCACTCATTAGGCCTTGAAAGGCTGCAGGGGCGTTAATCAAATCAAAGGGCATTACAAGGTATTCATAAAGCCCAAAGGGGGTGCAAACCACTGTCTTACACTCATGACCTTCCGCAATACATATCTGTTTATATGCACTGCGGAGGTCTAGCTTAGAAAACACCTTGGTGTGAGTAAGTTGGTTGTTCAAGGACTCAGCAGATGGTAAGGGGTTTTGATTCTTAATGGTTATGGCATTCAGTTTGGTGAAGTCCACAACTGGACTAAGGATGCTGTCAGCTTTCCCTACAAAGAACATGGGTGACAAACATGGGGAGTTGGATTGACGCATAAACCCTTTTGCTAAGTTTTTGTCAGGATACACCTTCATTGCAATTCCCTGTGCCTGGTTCATGGGATAGATTTTTCCCCAGGTGGGGGAGGATCCTGGTATCAAGTCAATTCTAAGATCAGAAGATCTTCTCTCAGAGAGGATGGACCAGAGTTCTTCACTGAAATCCTCCTTTAAGTTGTGGATTTCCTCTGGTATGGGGTCATGTTCTTGATCACCCAAACAAAGTAGAGAATTTAGGTAGGCCATGAATTTCTCTGGTACCTGGTGGTAAGGTCTCTTGAGAGGAACCATGTAGAGTGTGACTGAATTGGTGTCCCAGTTGAACTGCAACTTGGATTCCTGACACCAGGGAAATCCCAAGACTAACAAGAATGGCAAGTTAGAGAGAGTAGAGGGGGTAGGTGGTATGAGTTTTTACCCACTTGGGCATGGAGGGGTTTTGTTACAAAAGTAACAGTTTTGAAGCCCCAGGCAGGAGTTGAACCTGCTCCTAGCCACCAGGCAGGGCTAGCGGGCAGGGGAGATTTGCCCACACCTGGATTTTTGCTTTTCAAAGCAAATCCAGGTGCAAGAACCATTCCTGCCCTGGCGGCAGCTGAGGGGCCTGCTTTGGGCCCCAAAAGCTACACCCAAGCCTTGTTGGGTTTGGCTGGACCTGGGCAGGCTATGTTTAGCTACCCAGTAAACCCAGACCAAGCCCACCCTCCATTAAGTAATTTGGGGTCCCCAATTGGGGACCCCTTTTTTAATCAAGTTCTTTGGGCTCAAGAGAGCCTGTCAAGCCAGTCCAAAAATGGTGATCAAATTGGAAAAACCCCCAAAACCCCAGAAGCCAAACCTTCCAAAATCAATGACCAGCCAAGCCAAGATGAACCATCAAAAAGCCAAACAACTGTTCATGAAAACCCCAAAAATAATCATGAAGCAGCCAACCAAACAGCAGAGCCTGAAATTCCAAGCCTTGCCACACAGATAGCATCAGAAAAATACCCAGAGATACCTGCATGTGAGTAAGTATATAAATCAGAAGCACTTGAAAAAGCTCTATATTGTCATCCTTACCAAATAAAGTTGTTATGAACCTTTGGTTCACCCATCTGTTTTCATACCTATTTTTGATACTCTTCTATCTGCATACACCCAAGCGTCAGTACCCCTCTACTGGGATAGATAGTCAGACTCTAGTTGATAAAACCAAAGCCTTTGACTACTACTGCCCACCCAATGCTCCATTTGGCCCTGTACATTTCACTGAGTATCCTGCCAATCCTGATCACAAACCCTGGACATTGGAAGACTTGCAGCGGTACACCCGCCCAAACGCTCCCAAGGAACCCTACCAAATTATCCAAGACAGCAAAGCAATCACCATCTACCCTTTGATCTTCAACGGGAAGTACAACAATCCTGCTGCCTACTTGGTCCCCATGAAACCACCCCAACACCCAAACCAACCATCTCAACCCCCCACTTCTGATGCCTCTGGCCAAAGTAGTCAATTCCTGGGAGTGCTTTACCTTGCGCTCACAGGATTGATTGACTCTGCCTTGCCAGTGGCTGGACCTTGGGCTGTGGCTGGAAAGGCCCTTTCCTACCTGGTAAAGTTAGGTCCCATCATCTGGTGGGCCATGCCAGTACCTGCTTTGACTCCTACCTCACCTTCTGGAGCTCCACGGTACTCCTGGTATCCTGACATTATGACAATCCACCCCAAACTTGGTAACCTGGGCCCCAAGATGTTATTAGCACTTGGGGCTTTTTTATGTTTGTTTTTATGATTATCACTTATTACTGTTATTTGTGGCTATCATACCAAACCTCCTCCGTGTAAAAGAGAACAACCTGGACCTTGAATGATTCTAAGGATGCTCCAGAGAGCAAAGACCCAACTGCAGCAATCTCCTCCCAAGTACAGAACGTCATCGTGAACCAAACCACCTCCAATGTGACCATGCCCCATATGGGCAAGCTCATCCTAGAGGAAGCTAGAAGAGCCATGATGGTACTGCAACTGCACTTCCTAGACAATGCTGCTGCCTATCCCAACAACACAGTCAAAGTCTTGGGGGTAGCATCCATGCTAACAGGGAACACCCTAGACCGATTTGGCAAAGCCACTGCCAACAACGTAGAGTTTTGTTTAGACTATGCTCAATTTGAGGCTGAACTAATGGCCACAGAAGAGGACCAGAATACCTGTCACTTTGCCTTCATGACCCTGTTAGAATTCAAGCAAAACGGCCACCCACTTCAGACCTACGTAGAAGAGTTCACCAAACTACAGACCTGTGCTATGCTGGACAACAAATTGGCTGCCATCCTATTCAGAAAAAGCGTGAACCCAGGGTCAAAGGACCTCCTCAAGCACCACCACCCCCACAATTGGATTAGAAGAACTTATTGTGCTCTGCCAAGGACTAAGTTTAAACCAAGAAACTCACGGTGCCGCCCCCCATGGACCCCGGATGGCCAGAAGCCCCACTGCGGCCAGACCAGCCATGACACCTGAGGATTTGCAACAACATTACAGAGACAGGTTGTGTTTCCACTGCCATGAAGCAGGACACCAGACCAGGGCCTGTCCCAGAAGAAACCAAACTTCAGACTCCCTTGCCCAATTAAACACTACCTCTCAGTCTTATAAGTATATCATAGTGACCCTAGAAGTGAGAGATAAAGTATTTAACAAAAAGGCTTTCTTAGACACTGGGGCTGACAAAAGTTTCATTGACCCTGCATTAGCGTCCAAGCTGGAACTCACCCACTCAGATACTCAATTCCAAGTTACTATGGGAAACAGCTCAACTGACATTGGCCAAGAATGTAACCAACACCTTGAGCTGAAGATTGGGCAAATCACCTACCCCTTGTCTGTTATCTTGTTAAAAGGATTACCACACCCATTGATACTTGGAGACTCCTGGGCTGACAAGCATGGTGCAATCCTGAACTATTGTGACCAAACTGTAACCCTGGGAAAGGGACCTAGCTCCGACACTGTACCCATTCAGCTGAGCCCACACATAGTACCCCCCACCAAACTCATGACCTTGCAATTGGACCCTTGCTCAGGGAAGCTGCCCTGAGCCCTCAAGAAATGGGCCAGTATCTTCAGCAAAGAGGCAGCAACTCAACTACCTGAACACTCTATCTACAACCACGCCATTGACTTACTCCCTGATACACAACCCAGCCACAGCCCCATCTATAGTTGCAACCACAAAGAACAGGTGGCCTTGAAAGCGTACATTGAAGACATGACCAAGAAAGGATTTATCTGAGTCTCAAAGGCCCCATGCTCTTCCCCCCTACTATTTTTTGGGAAGAAAGATGGGGGGAATGAGACCTTGTGTAAACTACCAGAAGCTGAACAAAATCACAGTAAAAAATCCAATACCCCATACCTAATGCCAATGACCTATGTGATGTCTTGACTGGAGCACAAGTATACTCTAAGATTGACCTCCAAGATGCTTTTAACCAAATCTGAATCAAAGAAGGTGATGCATATAAAATGGCTTTCAAAACTCAATATGGACTCTATGAATACCTAGTCATTCCTTTTGAGCTATGCAACGCCCCTAGCACTTTCCAGAGGATGATTAACTTGGTCCTTGGAGAATACCTGGACCAATTCTGCGTGGCATATCTTGACAACATTCCAATATATAGCAAAACACATGAAGACCACCTCTGTCACCTGGACCTCATCTTGGAGAAACTAGCAGCAGCCAAACTTCACGTCAAACTCAAGAAGTGTGAGTTCTTCCAACTGGAGGTAGAATTCTTGGGCTATGTAGTACAAATTGGTGGATTTGCCATGGCCCAAGATAAAGTGGATGCGGTCACAGCTTGGCCCACCCCCATCTATCAGAAAGATGTTAGGAGTTTCCTGGGGCTAGCAAACTACTGTAGAGATTTCATCAAACAATTTTCTCAGATTACTCTGCCTCTGACCTGCCTTTGCTCAGAAAAAGTCCAGTTTGAGTGGACCCCCAACTGTGTTGTTGCCTTTGAAGCCCTGAAGTTGGCCTTCACCTCTGCCCCTGTGTTAGCCATGCCTGACCACACAAAGCTGTTCATTATGGAAACTGACACTTCTGACTTTGCCCTGGGAGGGGTGCTTCTTCAGGAAGGAGGGGATGGTATTATACATCCTGTAGCATATTACTCCAAAAAGATGATCCCTGCTGAAGGAAACTATCCTATATATGATAAAGAAATGCTAGCTATACTGAAGACCCTGAAGCACTGGCGCAGATACCTATGCGGCGCTGAGCACCCATTAAAGGTCCTAACAGATCACAAAAACTTGGTTTACTTCTTCAAACCACGTCAGCTTAACCAACAACAATCAAGATGGGCCCTAGAACTGGCAGACTATGTACTAGAAATTGACTATAAACCCGGCAAAGTAAACATTATCCCAGATGCCCTAAGTAGAAGAGCCAACCTGATCCTGTCTTCCACCAAGTTGAGAGATCACAACACCCATACCCTGTTGGATACAACCAGTGGAAGAATACAGCTAAACTACCTGAAAATTTTTGCTAAGAAATTGGACGTATTAGAAGCCCAGGCAAAGGACCTTTCTGCCAAAACTATGGTCTCAGAACTCTCAACACAACTAGACAGCCCCCTGTACAAAAGAGGTTACTCACTAAAAGGAACCACCCTACTGTTCCAAGGAAGAATCTATGTACCAGAAGGATTAGCTTGGATTTCTGTACTAAAGGACTATCACAACTTGAAACTAGCCAGCCACCCGGGCCACCACAAAACCCTTCAAAGCATCAAAAGGAATTACTTGTGGCCCAAGATAGACGCAGATGTTATCAACTACATTGAGGGCTGTGAGACATGTGGGCGCACCAAAACAAGACGCTCTAATCCAAAAGGCCTCCTCCACCTGCTGGACATCCCTTCAGGCCCCTGGAAATTGGTATTCATGGATTACATAGTTGAACTCTCATCCTCTAAAGACTACAACACAATTATAGTGATGATTGATTGTTTCACCAAAATGGCCTACTTTGTCCCCACCACTACCCATTGCACTGCCGCCGAAACTGTCTGACACTTTCATGACCAAATAATCACCCAACACAGAACCCCAGAGAAAATAGTGACAGACCAAGGACCACAGTTCACATCTCATTATTGGGCGCAAGTGATGAAAGACCTAGGAATCAAAAGGTGTGTGTCCACTTCCTATCACCTCCAGACCAACAGCCAAACCAAACAGGTAAACCAGATTTTGTAACAGTACCTCTGATGCTACAAAAACACCAATCAAGACAACTGGGCAGACCTATTATCCACAGCCCAATATGCGTACAATAGCAAAGATCACGCGTCCACCGGGATGTCCCCCTTCAAAGCCAATTACGGATTTGACCCCACTTGGGACCCCAAGATTGGAAACCAGGAGTCTAACAAAGCAGGTAGAACATGGATGGAACACATCCACAAAACCCAGATGACCTGCTCCCAAAACCTAACCCGTGCAGTACAGACTTAAAAAGCCTTCACTGATAGAAAGCGCACCCCTGAAAAGCCACTAGAGATCGGCAATGAGGTCTATCTAGACTCAATGAACATACCCCTAAATGTCCCATGCCAGAAGCTAGCTCATTGAAGAAGCAGTCCCTATCAGATCACGGGCCAAGTAGGCAAAGTAGCTTACTGTCTGAAGTTACCTGACACCTGGGAAATACATGACATATTCCATCAATCCTTGCTGTTCAAAAAGGACAGAACATCCCTACCCCATCAGAAACTGAAGACTGCCCCTCCACCCATCCTGGTAGGGAAATCTCTTGAACATGAAGTAGAGTATATACACAGCAACTGTACCCACTACTGTAAGCCACAGTACTACATCAAATGGCTAGGATACCTGTCCAAGGAATGCATCTGGGAACCAGCTGACAACCTGACCAACACAGCTGATGCTGTCTGCTAATATTGGAAGAGGAAGAAAGCCAATTCCAGTTTAGAAGGGGATAGTGTTACAAAAGCAACAGTTTCAAAGCCCCAGGCGGGAATCAAACCCACTCCTAGCCACCAGGCGGGGCTAGCGGGCAGGGGAGATTTGCTTGCACCTGGATTTTTGCTTTTCAAAGCAAATCCAGGTACAAGAACTATTCCTGCCCTGGTGGCAGCTGAAGGGCCTGCTTTGGGCCCCAAAAGCTATGCCCAAGCCTTGTTGGGTTTGGCTGGGCCTAGGCAGGCTATTTTTAGCTGCCCAGTAAACCCATACCAAGCCCACCCTCCATTAAATAATTTGGGGTCCCCAATTGGGGACCCCTTTTTTAATCAAGTTCTTTGGGCTCAAGAGAGCCTGTCAAGCCAGTCCAAAAATGGTGATCAAATTGGAAAAACCCCCAAAACCCCAGAAGCCAAACCTGCCAAAATCAATGACCAGCCAAGCCAAGATGAACCATCAAAAAGCCAAACAACTGTTCATGAAAACCCCAAAAATAATCATGAAGCAGCCAACCAAACAGCAGAGCCTGAAATTCCAAGCCTTGCCACACAGATAGCATCAGAAGAATACCCAGAGACACCTGCATGTGAGTAAGTATATAAATCAGAAGCACTTGAAAAAGTTCTGTATTGTCATCCTTACCAAATAAAGTTGTTATGAACCTTTGGTTCACCAATCTGTTTCCATACCTATTTTTGATACTCTTCTATCTGCATACACCCAAGCGTCAGTACCCCTCTACTGGGATAGATAGTCAGACTCCAGTTGATAAAACCAAAGCCTTTGACTACTACTGCCCACCCAATGCTCCATTTGGCCCTGTACATTTCACTGAGTATCCTGCCAATCCTGATCACAAACCCTGGACATTGGAAGACTTGCAGCGGTACACCCGCCCAAACGCTCCCAAGGAACCCTACCAAATTGTCCAAGACGGCAAAGCAATCACCATCTACCCTTTGATCTTCAACAGGAAGTACAACAATCCTGCTGCCTACTTGGTCCCCATGAAACCACCCCAACACCCAAACCAACCATCTCAACCCCCCCACTTCTGATGCCTCTGGCCAGAGTAGTCAATTCCTGGGAGTGCTTTACCTTGCGCTCACGGGATTGATTGACTCTGCCTTGCCAGCGGCTGGACCTTAGGCTGTGGCTGGGAAGGCCCTTTCCTACCTGGTAAAGTTAGGTCCCATCATCTGGTGGGCCATGCCAGTACCTGCTTTGACTCCTCCATCACCTGCTGGAGCCCCACAGTACTCCTGGTATCCTGACAGGTTTGACAAGAGGTCCTACTTGAGAAGGGGTACCTTTGGCAAGTCTTACAGATGCTAGTCCTGAGATCTCAAAGCCTAAGGATGTCAAAAGGTCTTGATCACTGAAGTTCCACATTGCTCATGTGTCAATCAGTGTGTAGCTAGCAGTAGTTCTGAATTTGTGGTCTAGATTAACTATCAAAAGAGCGTAAGACTGGGTTGAAGATCAATTGACATCTGTGGTTGAAAGAAGATGGCCTGAAGCTGATTGTACTTTGGAAAGTGCCTGGAAATATTTGGCAGAATGACCTGATTGTCCACAGTAGAGGCACAGTCCTTTGCAGACTCGGTGTTTTTCTCTTTGGGGGCCAATTGGTAACCTCCCCCAGGTTTTGGAACTAGTCCCTTAGAAACCTTGGCAGGGGATGGTGAGTTTTGGGCGGGTGGAGTCTTGGTGTTGTTTCAATAAGGAAGCTGTTTTACCTTGGAGGACCATTTCAAGACCTCTTTGGTAAGTTCAGAGAACTTATCAGGAAATAAATGATGGGACAGGAAGTTCTTGAGCTCAGGGGACAGCTTTTTCTGGAAAAGGTAGCAGGCTTTGGCATCATTAATCTCAATTGCTTCCTTAATGCGAGAGAATTCTTCAATATAGTCCTTGGTGGCCATTCTGCCTTGGTATAAGGTCATTATGCGGTCTATGAGTTCTTCTGTGGTTTGTGCCAGTACTACAGTAGACAACAAGGAGTCACAGAAGGCAAGGTAGTTATCTAATAGCTTTTCCCTTGGAGGGTGGCCTTGGTGTACCAGACGCGTGCCTTGCCTATAAGCTTTATGGCCACATGGTGTACCTTCTGAGTGTCGTTCTGAAATTGGGCAGGAGATGTTTCAAACAGTGACTGTGAGAAGGCCAGGAGCATAAGGATCTTGTTTCCTTTGTTGTTTTCTGGAGATACTGCTGAAATCTGGTTTAGTACCATGGTTTGGTTCTGAACCTGTTGAGGTGCAGATGTGTTGGAGGCAACAGAGGTCTTGGTATGCATGAAGAGACAAACCAGATGATAGATGGTAAGGCTGACAATGGCGGCAATCAAGGTGACTTCTAGGCTCTTGATGAGTGTGGTGTAAAGCAGGTAACTTGAAGGGGTTTCTTCTGAGCTTCTAAGCAAGAAGCCCAAGATAGGTTCCAACAAACTGTCAGGGATCCACTTGACAGAGAACAAATCCTTATTTGGTGGGCCAAGGCCCCTAAGTTAATCCCTACTATTACTGAGCCAATGGGTACCGTGATCATGACAAGATGGCATAAGTGACCCAGGTAGGCAAATCTTCCTAGCATAGAGCTGAAGCAACCTAGCATATAATACCCCACCACATATGTTAACAGGTAGAAGGAGGCTTAGGGTCTAACCTACAAAGGTTTGTCAGAAGGAGGAGTGAACAAACAACCATAATGGAATTTGCGTCCCCAGTGGCCAGAGGGGTACTTAAATCATCCATGGGCTAGAGATTCCTAGTGATGAGCATTGTGGGGAGAGGAGTTGTGCTAGTCAGTAGTGGGTTTTGGGTTCTCCAAGGCTAATACCACAGACAAGAAAGAAGCTAGAAACCAAAACAGGAATAAAATTCCTTTCATGGCTTCAAAATAGGGTATCAGAAGGTAAGTGATTTTCAGATATGGAATAAAAGTCTTTATTGTTGGAACAACTAAGTTTGATAAGGTTTGCACACTTGAATAGCCTCCAAAATGGATGCTGGGAAATTTAAGTGGGTATTGGGGGAAATAAGAGGGATTTGCCAAGTATTTTCATGAATATCATGGATAAAATTAATACCTGTGTCATATTGGCATTGATTTGAGACTAGAGGCATAGTATAATCTTAAGTTTAAAATGGAAGAAACCAAAGCAAGCCACAAGATTATAGTCAATTAAGTGGTGAAATAAATGAATATCAAGAGGAATGAAGTACAGAGCCTCAGTTTCATCTAATATCAGTAGATCCATGAGCAGCAAGGTGGTTCCAAGCAGCCAATCAAATGCAGAGTGGTAAGTGATGTTATCACTTAAGTTATTAACCTTTTCAAACTTGAATTGAAGTACAAAATCAAAAATGGTTCAATCAAATGGTTATAAATAGATATAGTAAGTTGCATAGTTGATTCTATACTAACAATAGGTTCTTTCTGAAGGTTCCAGGTTTGATTCCCGTTTAGATCAAGGCTAAAAACCAAACTGGTATCCAGTACTTGGTTGTTGTGTTTCTGTGTCTTTGACTTGTTAACTATATTATCAATAAAATTAAAGGAGTCAGGGAAGGAATCCCTGACACCCACTTCCTCTAGGATGACCATGTCTCTCACCATGCCCAGGCAGCCGCTAACCCAGATCCTGTATTAAGACTGGGTTCAGGAATCAACCAATTGAGCCAAGGGATCACCCATAAAAAGCCAAAATCCAAAAATAGCCAATCAGATGGCATAATTTGGCACCCAAGACAGACATCTCTCTCCCCCAGCCAACCAGCCTGCAAGGCGCAGAAGAAAGCTCATCACCCCCAAAAATTGACCTGGAACTGGTCAAAAGCAAGGGATGCTTATGCCCCTTGGGAAAATGGTGGCTGCAATGGGGTTTTCAAGGCCTACTGTGGCTGCAACCCTGCCAGATCATGTCAACTGGGGTCTCCCTCTCAAGAAGACACCATATGATTCCAGTATTTCAACTGGCAGTGACAAAGAGCACCCTCTCATGATATCTAAAGTGGGATCTGGCCCCTGGATGCCCCTAGCCCAGGGGCACCTCCAACCAGTGCTCCACAGCATCTGCCCCAATAAGAGAACAGCTAATCCATGGAGTTGGGGTCACCGCAAGAATCTTGATCAACCAAGTTCCTGATGTGTCCTGCTTTGTGGACACTGACCCCTAAAATCCTACTGCCATGAATTTTATTGGAGGGGGGTATTTGGGATAAGCAATGGTGCCATCCTCTCACCCTATGCCAAGGTTGCCACAACCAATTCCTGACATCATTGATTATTTTAAGGAATTCAGTTCAGTCACCACCTTTTCCTTATACAGTTAAATTTTTATTCTACTGCTCCTAATGTTGGGTTAGATTCCCTGAGACATGCCCACATTTACTCATCCACCCAATCCTCTGTTGGCTGTTTCACTTCTTGGGTATGGTGAAGCTTTGCATTGCTTGGCACAGATTATAAATAAACTGTTTCATGCTTGGGATAAGCTTTGAGCTCCACCTGTAGCTCTGGATAAGTAGCTGATGTGTCAGAGATCTCCCAAGGTTGGACCCTATGATCATATAAGTGAATAATGCCCTTCTTCTATTATTGCTGTTTTGATAAGACCTTTATCCTGTTCCTGATCCCCATATTTACTGCCTGCTACAATATTTTGAAATAGAAAGCCTAGTCAGTTCCTAGAATGCTTACTACTAATGTTGGGGTGGCTGGGGTATATTAGCTTTACTACTATGTATGACTTTCTGCTTGCTCTCCTACAACACTGACTTGGCCCCCTTGGTTGTGACCCCTGCTCTGAAGGATGTGTGGGCTACTTCTGGGTTGATGGAAATGGCCACTCTGCCTGAAATCAATATGGGATACTGGATGGAGTACAGAGACCTGATTCTGGAGAAGTGAGTCCTGGACACATCTCAGGCTTTGGGGAAAGTGTATCCCATCCAACCTCTACAAGCCTGGGCTAAACTTGTTCATATCTGTCCAAGTTTTGCTGGAAGCTTCTTGGGTGGGGCCAACTTCTGCTCCGCACTAACAAACACTGCTGGTGTGAATACATAATAGAGAAGATCAAGGCTATGCTGGTAGGGCAGGAACCCCAGCAAGCCGTCCACCCAGCCAGGCTGAGACCTAAGGTAGAGCAGCATGGTTGGACTGTAAAGGGATGGAGGCTGCTGGGCATACCTGCTGGACCTACCCAACCAGCTATGCTGACATAGGTTTGCTAATGTGGATCTGTACTGCATTGAGACATTGATCAGACAACAGCCCCAGTAACCTGCAGTGGATGTGTACTGGGATTGAGCTGGGGGCTGAGCCCATATCTGGATGTCCTTGTACATGGCTTGCTGGATCCTTTCCTCTTCTACACTGGTATCAAGTAGAAAGGAGACCCTGTCTCCCTGGCTTCTTGGCCTATTACAGTGGATCTCCTGCATGGCTGAAGATAGATCTGGGCAGGTGAAGCAAACTTCTCTGGCTAGGTCATCTTGACCAACCAAATGGCCTGATCTCTAACCCTTGGTGGGGCAGTGCCAAGGACCCACTGACTTGGATCAACAAACCACTATGCCCAAGCTATACCTGCTGCAGCCAAAGGGTTCCCATGCCCTGGTGCACAGATGGGTGAAACTCTTCCCACCCGCACCTTCCTGTATCCACCCCTGGCAAGCAACTGGGCGGCATGTCTCCTGGTTGGATCTGATAAATGTGGGTACTCTATAAGAGATCAGCATATTAGGCATCTATCTGATGGGGAGTATCATCTTGGTACATTGGATAAGATATGTTATGTCCCCTGTTTTCAGGGCCCAGAAAGCCCTGGACAATCAGCTGACCTTCCTAGAGGCAAAAAAACCCCACAGCTTAGGAACCCCTACCAAGTATCTCCCAGAGCAAGAAAACCCCCCTTTTGACTAACAAATGGACAAAGATTTGAGAGGCACACAAGCCTCAAATCCCTGGCTTCAATTCTATTATCAAATTTGGGCCTCTCCACTATTGGGAAATGGTACATTGGGAGCACAATTGTTTGATTATTTGATTGGGCGCTCAATCACTTGTGGGATCTATAAATAACTGTGGCACCTAGGCATGCTGCAGTTCAAGAAAGATTCATGTTATACCAACCAATTAGCACCCACCCCCTGGTCCAAGTATACAAATTCCAGTGAAAATTGTAAGTTTAACTGCAATTGATGCCATCAGTTCTCTGGTGGCACTAAAAGCCTCAAAATTACCAGTAAGTATAAATAGTGAGGAGGAGAAGCCCTCTTCACTGTTGACATATTAATAAAGAGAGTTTATGCCCATAAATCATTATCTCATTGCAGGAACTGTCTATTTTTGCTCAAATTTAATTATTCTCTTTGCATCTATTTGGGAATCCACAACACAATACAAACTTGCCTATCCATATCCTCCTGGCTATACTCCTGCTACCTCAGTCAATCCACCCTGCGCCCTTGATGTGGAGTATTACCACTCTAATCATCTGAATCTCCTTCCCAAAATGAAGGAGATTCCTGCTGCTCCCCTCTACCCAATGCGCCTCCTTCCCAGGACTTCAGCAAGTTGGTGTTTGTCTATATCACAGTATTGAGGCTGGCCAGCCAGGTTGTGCCCCCTACTGGGAGTTGGTGCCCCCTAGCTACTGCAGTCAACTACCTGGTCTGTACCACGCCTATTGTGTACATGGCCTTCCAGGCCCAGCATGCCTCCTCTATGGGAGTCCAGCCAGACTCTGGTATGGGCCGTGAAAGTATGTCAACCATATCAAAACTAGTAACCCTGGGCCCCTACTCTTCTTTGATTATAGGGGCATCTTGTATGCTTTTATTTTTGACCTCAGCTTACTACCTAAGACAGTATATGACCAAGAAACAAGAAAAGAACAAAAGCTAAGAAGAATTTGTTGCCAAGCCATCTCAGATCCAGACTGTGACCATATCTACCTCAAACCAGAATACTGCTGCCCCTACAACTTTTCCTGAACTGTTTCAGGAAACCAGGCATAGGTAGAGGCATTGTGCGGCTTGGGATGGGGTTGGTCAAGCTGGCTGTAAAGCCCACCATAGAATGGGTGCTAACTTGATAATGTAAGACATAGATCACCTGAGTAAGGACCAGAGTCCAGAGGTAGGGATCATGAAATTCACCATTCCTGTCAAGGTGATATAGAGTACTCCAAACAGTTGAGTGGATGTGGTCTCTGCAGCGGTGGGGGTCTCCATTGGGCGGTCAGGTTGTGGGGTTAAGGGCAGAGTCATGGGAACAAAGTAGGCAGGCAGATAATTGTACTTGTCTTTGAACAATCTTGGAAGCCTTTTGTACCACTTTCCTTCACGTCCTATGTATTCAGTTTCTCTAGTCCTGGCCAAGGGGTCAGCAATGAGGATGGTCTCCAAGTTGTACTCTGTGTAGGCTGGGTTGGGCGGGTATTTGGTAAAATGCACAGGTCTAAAGGGGGCTCCTGGGGGACGGTATAGTGCCTGGTTGGGATCAGCAGGTTGATCTCCAGAGGGAGCAGGTGCCTGATGGTCTACTTGAACGGAGTTAAGGTGGAAGATCACTAAGACTAGATAAGGTAAGATTTGTTTGAACCAAAGGTTCATAAAACTTTATTATTGAAAATGATGATGTGGTCATCACCATACCACTGGGGTTTTTATACCATGGGACTTTGCTTCTTCAATTTTTGCAGGGTTCAGGTTTGCAGACAAGGCACTGGTGGGGCATGGATCTTGGCTTAGAGTCTTGAGGGCGGCAGATCCAGGTTGTGCCTGCTCTGGCAAATAAAAGTGGTAATGCTTTGTTCTGCTGCCATTGTTCACTATGTCACCTGAGTAGTTTAATTTTACTACCCCTTCTGGACAGAAGGCTGGCAGTTGTTGGTGGTCATTAGAAGAGTTAAAAATAGGTTTTGTTTTAACCTCCTTAAGGCAAGCTGCAACCTCTGCATAGGTTTGAATCTTTGGTGGCTCAAGGTTAGCATCAATCTGGTGATCATTTGGGGAATTGTCCTTGGGAGACTGGCAGTCCTTGGAGTAACTTGTCAACTTGGGTTTGCAATTTAGCAAGTGGGTGGGTTCCTGTCCAATTTGTGTGACTCAAGTAGTCTTTGGAGGGTCAGGGTTTGATTCCAGGGTTTCCAATATTGATTTTGAAACTCCAGTATTGGCTCTTGGCAGGTTGGCAGTAGGTCCTTCCCCAACCTCTGTTAGTCAGGTTACATCTCCTTTGTAGGTATGGGCCTTCATTGGCACCAGTTTGGCGGCAGACTGGCAACTATTCAGGGAATTCTCTGTAGTAGGCTGGCTGGTTGTAGAGTAATTTAACAATTTGAGCCTATGACTTAATGGATTGGTGGGTCCTGGACTGTCCTGGAGGGTTCAATCCTCTTTCAGGGAACTGAGGTTCAACTCTTAGTTTTTCAATACAAGTATTTAAATGTCATTCATGACAATCTGTCAAAAATGGACTTGGCTGGCTTCAGAAAAGAAATAATCATTATAAACATCCTGTTCCATGCCCATCCTAATAGCTTCAGAGACAACGCTCAGAAGGTTATGATGGTGGCCGCCCAGCTGAAGGATGACGCCAGAGAAACCTTCTTGACCAGCCTAGAATAAGACCTGGACCTCATACTCTCCTACAATTAATTCCTGGAGAGAATAAACTCTGCAACCACTCCTGCTGGGGCCAAGATCCAAGCCTACATGGGGCTCATCTGTCTGACCCAAGGAAAGGATAACCTGGAGACCTATATACAACAATTCTCACGCCTGGATGAGGCAGCCAAGATTCCTGACAACATATCAGGCCTGCAATTCAGAAACAGTCTGACCCCACATCACACCAGCCTAATAAGACACCACCAATGCAATATCCCCAAAGACAAGCTCCTGGCTATTGCCCAAGGCATGGACTTCAGCCAACCACAAGGATACCACAC
The DNA here is from genome assembly GCA_014839935.2 of Entomophthora muscae. NCBI lineage: Eukaryota > Fungi > Entomophthoromycota > Entomophthoromycetes > Entomophthorales > Entomophthoraceae > Entomophthora > Entomophthora muscae. The sequence continues at coordinate 310,946 of QTSX02002206.1, forward strand.
CAGTCAACCCCAGAACAACCAGACCCCTGGTGCAAGTAGGCCCTGTTTGAACATGATCCCTAAAGAGTACCACTGCCTCATCATAAGTGGGCTATGCTTCTATTGCCACCAGAGTGGCCACTTATCCAAGGATTGCACTAGCCACTCTAACAGAACCCAAGGAGCCACCATTTCAGCAATAAGCAATGCTTCCCAGTCTTATCCTATCATTGACACTACTTTATGTTACCATGACCATGAGGTGAACACTGTAGTCCTCCTAGACAGTGGGCCAACCCTCATTTACATGGAACATAGTCTAGCTGATGTTGTAACTGTGCTGTCTTAGCAGAGTTACAAGGGGAAAAATATTTAGAAGCTAGATAATAATCTTTATTGAGAGATAGTGATTATATAGTCATTATGAATCAAGGATAACAGGAACATAATTGTATTGATCACACAGTTGGATGGAAGAAGGGGGTGGCTTGATCCTGGTAATGAGTCAAGCGCCAAAACAAGGTATCCACGGTAAGGAATTATCATTTGTTCATGTTGCTGGATTTGGAAATTTGAGTCATCTTCCTAGTTTGGCTTCAAGTGGCTGAATAATTGGATTACAGATCACAAGCCTGTTTACTTGGAACCTTGCTGGCAAGTCAAGTGTCAGGGATCCAGTCTTGGGCAGCTGGCCTGCTGTTTCCTGGGGTGACCTGGGCCAGGGTTTTTGTGGGAAATGCCTATCACAAGAGGGGAGCTAGCTTAAAAAGGTAGGAGAAGGACTTCCTCACCCAGAACTATAGGCCAGCAACCAGGATTATAGTGTCAATCACCCCTGTGAAGGTGATGTACACAATCCCAAACAGCTTGCCAGAATGGTTGGTTGGGAGGTTGGGTGAGGAAGCAGGTATAGATTTTGGGGTCACAGGTGGTTCCATGGGCAGGTTGTAAGCAGGGAGATAGTTGAATTTCCCTCTGAACAACTTGGGTGTTGAAAATATCCACAGCCTTGTTGGTTGTATCTAACTGCAGATTGTATGCGGGCCAAAGGCTCAAGTTCAAGTATCTTTTCCAGGGTATATTCCTTGTATTCAGATTTCAGAGGGTAGTCAGTAAAACAGATAGGTCCAAAGGGTACACCAGGAAGACAGGAAACTGTGGGCGGTGGGGCTGGAGATCTTGAACTGAATTGGTAGATAGCAAATACAAAATAAGGCAATAGCTGTGTGAGCCAAAATAACATAACCTTTATTCAAAAATGGTAATAAGTTTGGAGCGCGGGGTCCTTTGGTCTATATAGCACCCCACCTCCAAACTTAACAATTTCCATGAGGGGTTCATCAGGGCATTAGGAAAGGCAGGCCCAGGGAACTGGGTGCTTGGGTCCAAAGGCAGTAAGATGGCACTCAGTCTGGGAGTTCTTTCATTGGTCAAGAATCTTGATTTGGCTACCTGATTATCTTGCTTTAGTGTTGTGGTCATGGGATTAGGCCGCAGGCCCATGCCTCTTTCCTGGGTTGGCTCCTGATTGGTTTCTGGTGTAGACTTCAAGTTTATGAAGCTAATAGTTGCCAAATCAGTACCTCCATTAGGCGCTGTGATTAGTCTTCCATTTGGTGCAATAATTTTCTTGGTTTTGCTTGTTTCACTGCATAGGTCAACATTCTTGGTATCAGCTTGTGGGGGCTCAATCCCAGAAAACGCTGGCAGGCAGTCCACAGGCTCAGCAGCCCGAAGAAATCCAGGGTTGGGGTTTGATTCCTGCTCCCGGGCCCGGGTTTCCAGATAGGAATAATTGTCAATCCTGACACCATCCCCTTCTTCTCCTGAGGGGCCTCCCTTCTGATTCTTCTTGTTCAGGTAGAGTTGGACAGCTTCTTGGGCATTATTCAGGTTGCTCAGCATTTCCCAAGTACTTTCTTCTTGTGGATATCCTTTTCACTTGATGTAATACTGGGGTTTTTGGTAGTGAGTTTGGTTTCCATGTTGTATTCAACTTCATATTCTTCAGTGCAGCCTGTTTGGATGGGTGGGGGGGCTTTCTTAATCCGTTGGTGGGGGAGTGAATTCCCATCTTTTTTGAACAACAGGGAGCAGTGGAACACATCATTAATCTTAAAGGAGGGAGTTTGGTCTAGCTTGAAGGCAGCCTCACCAACTAGTTTGGTGATCTTGTGGGGGCCACTTCTTCTGTGAGCTAATTTCCTGCAGGGCACATGTAGGGGTACATTCTAGGAGTCTAGGTATACTTTTTCTCCAACTTGTAAGGGTTGTCCTGGGGTTTGTTTGCAGTCAGCAAAGGATTTATATGTTTGCACTGTGCGGTTCAGTTTGGTCAAGCATGTTTTTTGTGTGTTGTGAATCTGTTCAATCCAGGAGCACCCAGTGGTGTTCAATTCCTTTTTGCCAATCTGGGGGTCCCAGGTGGGGTCAAACCCATAGTTGGCTTTGAATAAAGACATGCCTGTGGAGGCATGGTCCTTACTGTTGTAGGCAAACTGAGCCATGGGGAGCATTTTGGAAAATTGTCCTGATCAGTGTTGGCATAGCATCAAAGATATTTTTCAAGGATCTGGTTTACTTGTTCAGTTTGGCCGTCTGTCTGTGGGTGGTAGGAGGTAGATACACATTGCTTGATCCCCAAGTCTTTCATCACCTTTGTCTAGTAGTTTGACGTGAATTGGGGTCCTCTTTCTGTGATAATTTCCTCAGGTATTCCGTGTTGTGTGAGGATGCGGTTGTGGAAGTGTTGGGCTGTTTCTGCTGCCGTGCAATTGGTGGTGGTTGGTACAAAGTATACCATCTTAATGAAGCGGTCTACCATGACCAGGATTGTATTAAACTAGAGGGATGGAGGAATTTCCACAATGTAGTCCATGGAGACAGATCTCCAAGGTCCATGGGGTATATTCAAGGGTCTTAGAAGTCCTTCAGGTTTGTTTCTGCGAGTTTTGGTCCACCCACAGGTCTCATACCCTTTCAGGTACGCACTTTTGTCTTGATCCATTTTTGGCCAAGTAAAGTTCCTTCTGATGCTCTGGAGGGTCTTGAGCCTACCTGGGTGTGCAGCCATCTCAGAATTGTGGTAGTCTCTCAAGACATTAGTTCTGATGTCCCCTTCTGGTACAAAGATCCTGTTGTGGAGCATTAGTGTCGTTCCCTTTAACAAGTAGCCTTTTTGGTAGTGAGCTCTATCCAAGGATTTGGAGAGGTCAGAGATCATGATCTTGGTGAACTTGTCTAGTGTTTGGGCCCTGAGTACTTCTGGTTTGCTGGCTCTGATTTTCATCAATCCCAGGTGAATGCCTAGGCTTGCTGTGTCCAAGAGGACTTGAGTGTTATGGTTGCAGGTTTCTAGGTGGGTAGGCACCAGGTCAGTTCTTCCACTTAGGGTGTTGGGTACAAAGTTCACCTTCCCTGGCTTTTAGTCTATGATCAGAGTGTAGTCAGCCAGTTCTAAGGCCCATCTTGCTTGTTTTTGGTTAAGCTGGGGTGGTTTGAAGAAGTAGACCAAGTTCTTGTGGTCTTTCAGGACCTTTACTGGATATTCAGTGCCACATAGGTATTGGCACCAATGTTTCAGGTTCTTCATTATAGCTAGCATCTCCTTGTCATATATTGGGTAGTTCCCCTCCTCAGGTAGCCTCTTATTGGATTAATATGCTACAGGATGTAGCATACTATCCCCTCTTTCCTGAATAAGGACCCCGCCCACCGCAAAGTCCAGCGTGTTGGTTTCCAGAACAAAAGGTTTTGGTGGATCTGGCATGGCCAGGATGGGGGAAGAGATGAAGGCAAGTTTCAAGATGTCAAAGGCAGTGGTACATTCCAGAGTCCAGGCAAAGGTGACCTTGTCAGAGCAAAGGTGGGTCAGGGGGAGGGTAATGTGAGAAAAAATTTGGATGAAATCCCTGCAATAATTTACCAGACCCAAAAAACTTCTCACCTCTTTCCTGATTTTGGGCACTGGCCAAGAGGTTATTGCTTCTACTTTATCCTGTGCCATGGCAAAGCCGCTGGTCTTCACTACGTATCCCAGGAATATAACTTCAGACTGAAAGAATTCACATTTCTTAAGCTTAGTGTGTAAGTTTGCTTGGGAGAGTTTTTCTAGTATAAGGTCCAGGTGGTGCAGGTGTTCCTTGTGAGTCTTGCTGTAGATGAGAATTTCATCCAGATATGCCACACAAAAACAGTTAAGGTATTCCCCTAGGACAGTGTTAATCATCCTTTGTAAAGTGCTGGGGGTGTTGTAGAGGCCAAAGGACATTACAAGGTACTCATACAGCCCATATTGAGTTTTAAAGGCTGTCTTGTACTTGTCTCCATCCTTGATTTGGATTTGGTTGAACGCATCTCTAAGGTCAATTTTTGAGTACACCTGGGCTCCAGTCAGTATATCACAGAGGTTGTCAGCATTGGGGATGGGGTAGCGGTTCTTCACCGTAATGTTGTTCAGTTTTTGGTAATTCATGCATGGACACATCCCACCATCTTTTTTCCTACTAACAGCATAGGCAACAAGCAGGGGGCTTTTGACACTCAGATGAGCCCTTTTTTGTCATATCTTTGAGGTATGCTTTCAAGGCTACTTGCTTGTAATGGTTACATCTATAGATGGGGTTGTGGTGCGGTTGAGTCCCTGGTAACAGGTTTATGGCATGATTGTAGATTGAATGGCTGGGTAGTTTTGTGGCTGCTTCTTCACTAAGCACATGGTTTCATCTATGTATGAGGTAGGCAGTATCCCAACACTGGGTTCTATCTTTATAGTCAAGAGTTTTTTGTTAGGGGATTGGTCATGGCTCATGCAAAAAGGAACAGTGTCACAGGATTCAGGTTGTCCCAACGTGGTGGTTAGCTCACTATAGTTCAGGATCAGACCATGTCTGCTGGACCAGGAGTCACCCAGTATAAGGGGGTGGGGTAGTCCCAGAAAGAGGATCAGGGACAACAAATATAAATTGTGTCCAATGGTCAACAGAAGTTCTTGTTCACACTCATAGCTGGTGTCCAAAGAGCTGTTTCCCATGATTACTTGTAGGCTGCACTCTGAGGCTGTCAAGCCTAATTCCTCTGTAGGCTGGCGTCAATGAAACTTTCATCTGCTCCTGTATCAATAAAGGCTTCAATCTTGCGCTTGTTCCCCACTACTTCTATGGTCACTTGGATGAATTTTTAAGACTTGGAAGAAGTGTTTATTTGCACCAGTGAGATTGGGGCAGTGTTTTTCTTAGAACAGGCTCTGGTCAAGTGGCCCGCCTTGTGGCAGTGGAAGCAGAGTTCTTTGTGGTAGTGTTGTTGGAGCTCTTCAGGGGTCATCCCTGTTCTGTTGGGGGTTGGTGTTTGGGGTTGGCGGGTCTGGGAGGAGCCAGTGTTCTCTTGATTCATGCTAAGACCCTTGCACAGGGGAATTAGCTTGTCTAGGCTGAGGGTGGGCAGGTGGTGCTTCAACAGGTCCTTCATTGCTAGGTTGACTCCCTTTCAGAAGATAATGGCTGCCAGTTTGTCCTCAAGTTGGGTGTGGGTTTTCAGTTTGAGTAATTTGTCAATATACACTTGTATGGGTCAGGGGCCTTGTCAAATTTCTAACAGGGAGCTCAGGATGTAGTATCTAGTGCTGCAATCTTCTCCAGTGGCCATTAACTCAGCCTCAAACTTGGCATAGTCTAAGCATAATTCTATGTCTTCAGCCGTGACCTTGTCAAACCAGTTTAAGGCATCCCCAGATAGCATTGAAGCAACCCCAAGGATCTTCTTGGTGTCACTGGCATAAGAGGGGGAGTTGGTATGGAAATGCAGGCAGAGGACCGGCATGGCGCGTTGAGCTTCCTTAAGTGTGAGCTTCCCCATCTGAGGCATCTCTACCTTTGTGAGGGACTGATTCACAATCACATTTTGCACTTGGGAGGAGGGAGCTTTGTTGGCGTCAGCGGTATTGGCGTCGGTTCTCTTTGGGTCATTTGGGTTCACATTCTTTCACATGGAAGAGATCAGGTTTGTGGTCATCTTATAGGTGTAATAAGTGATTACCAATAGCAAAAGCATACAAGATGCCCCAAGAAATAACAGCATCTTGGGGCTCAGGGTACCAGGTTTGATAAAGATTGCCATAATGTCAGGGATCCAGTCTTGGGCAGCTGGTCTGTCATTTCCTGGGGTGACCTGGGCTTGGTTTTTTGCAGGCAATGCCCATCACAAGAGGGGAGCTAGCTTAAAAAGGTAGGAGGCAAACTTTTCCACCCAGGACCACAGGCCAGCGGCCAGAATTATAGTGTCAATCACCCCTGTGAGAGTGATGTACACAATTCCAAACATCTTACCAGAATGGTTGATTGAGAGGTTGGGTGAGGAAGTGGGCATAGGTTTTGGGGTCATAGGCGGTTCCATGGGCAGGTTGTAAGCAGGGAGATAGTTGAATTTCCCTCTTAACAACTTGGGTGTTGAAAATATCCACAGCCTTGTTGGTTGTATCTAACTGCAGATTGTATGCGGGCCAAAGGCTCAAGTTCAAGTATCTTTTCCAGGGTATATTCCTTGTATTCAGATTTCAGAGGGTAGTCGGTAAAACAGATAGGTCCAAAGGATACACCAGGAAGACAGGAAACTGCAGGCAGTTGGGCTAGAGATCTTGAACTGAATTGGTAGATAGAAAATACAAAATAAGGCAATAGCTGTGTGAGCCAAAATAACATAACCTTTATTCAAAAATGGCAATAAGTTTGGAGCGCGGGGTCCTTTGGTCTATATAGCACCCCACCTCCAAACTTAACATTTTCCATGAGGGGTTCATCAGGGCATTAGGAAAGGCAGGCCCAGGGAACTGGGTGCTTGGGTCCAAAGGCAGTAAGATGGCACTTGGCCCGGGAGTTCTTTCATTGGTCAAGAATCTCAATTTAGCTACCTGATTATCTTGCTTTAGTGTCATGGTCATGGGACTGGGCCGCGGGCCCGTGCCTCTTTCCTGGGTTGGCTCCTGATTAGTTGCTGGTGTAGACTTCAAGTTCATGAAGCTAATAGTTGCCAAATCAGTACCTCCATGAGGCGCTGTGATTAGTCTTTCATTTGGTGCAATAATTTCCTTGGTTTTGCTTGTTTCACTGCATGGGCCAACATTCTTGGTATTATTTTGTGGGGGCTTGATCCTAGAAAAGCGCGGGTGGGCGGTCCTGCAGTCCACAGGCCTGGCGGTCCAGGGGGTCCAGGGTTGGGGTTTGATTCCTGCTCCCGGGCACGGGTTTTCAGAGAGGAAGAATTGTCAACCCTGACAGCAAAGATAAAATAATAATTTAAAATTTTTAATATTTGATTTTATAAATTTATTAAAATATAGAGCTGATCTTTAGCTTATAATAAGCTATTGGACATTAAGATTTTCTTTTTATTCACAGAGATATGTTGTTTTTAGTTTTATATAACCAAGCTCTCTTTGTCGGTCAATTCAATCCTCAGCAGAGTTTCAACATACAATCATATAAAAGTACTGTAAACAATTGATTGTGCTACTTCCAATTTTAATCCACACATTCTAAAGTTGGATAAGCTATACAGATAAGCCACTCTTTAATAGTTGAATGATGATTTGAAAAATAAGAAATTAAATAAATATTTATAGTAGTTCTAGTGGTCTATATTGTCAGTTCAACATAATTTAGACCACACTCTACTGAATTCAACCTGAGTACTTTCAAAGATGCATGTAAGGGATTCATGTAAGGATGAGCCAAACTGAGCTTTTGGCTTGATTATCAACTTTTCAAATCAAATTTAGAGAAAAATCAATTCAGTCAATTCCTTTACCACTTGAGGCGACATTACATCCAGACAGACAGATAGACAGATAGACTCACTTTTATATATATTAATTTTATATTCCTATCTATTCATTCCATCCACTTGGAATATACAGCCACAATTTGAATCTTGCAGTGTGTCTATGTTACCCCGCATTCTGGTTTATTTAAATAAAGTGCCACAAAAATTGATTTACTTGAAAAAAAAGCCAAATTACATTCTGGATTGTGAGTCGTGTATGTTGGATTTGACAATCCCGCATTTTGTCCAACAGTTTTAAATCTACAGTGGTGGATTGAATAGATCTCCAAATGGAATATAAATTCAACCAGCTGGTTTTAAATGCTTCTAAAAGATGATTTCTGGATTTGCAGATTGGATTTGTACTGAGATACTCCATTTGTTGACTCAATATGCAGATTTGAAAGACACAACCAATATCGCTCAGCTTGAGTTGTAAATAGGGGTTCTCGATTTTAGCCACATCAAATATAAATGTTAAACTAAAACTCACTTTTGGATTGATATGCTTAAACCATGGAGCCCTCATTGTAAATGACCAAGTGCGCAACTTTTTCTATAAATATCTATTTTATCTATTTTTAAAATTCCTTTTTATGGAATAAAATTGAAATATGATTTTAAAAATAGTTTTTAGATTACATTAACATATCAATATTTAATTATTTTACTGAAACCATTCACTATAGAAATGCTCAAATGGAAGGGCTTCAAGCTAGGCATTTTAAACATATACATAGTAGATATGTATCCTTTTTAAATAGTTATTTATATTTTCTAAAATAAACTCAAGGAGTTAGTTAGGAGTAAACTCCTTCCTCAAAATGGTCGGATGAAGTTCACTGCCTCTCTCTCAAAAGCCTAGCTTTAAGTTTAAACCTTTAGGAATAAAGTCTTTTGAGCAAGAAGACGATCTTCCCGTTGATCTGTTTTAGACCTATTGGCGAGACTGATTGATACTTGAGAACTTTTTGTTGGTGATATAAGACTAACAAATAGGATCTTCGAATTGTTTTACATTGCACGTCAATCTTTGTAAACTGGAGCACCAATATTATGCCGTGTAGTAAAATAAAGCCAAATAGGTTACATCAGTAAAATAAATGATTTTGCAGTTTAAAAAGCTAATAAAATACGGATACTTTATTTATGTTTATAAATGTTGAAAAATATGCAGTAAATAACAAGCTATGTTTAAGAGACAGTGTATATTAAGTAGCTGACATGGTGTTTAATCACATTTTTTATGCAAAGCCTAAATCATAAAGCTATTTTTAGGGCGTCGCTAACTTTTTAAAATATTAGAATTGTATATATTCACTTCAACCAATAAAACAGCTCCATTAAAAAGTAACTGCCTCGCATAATGAAGAGACTTGATAAAATAACTTTTTTAGGATTTAAATTAAATTGAGCCCTATGAATGTTGTAGTTTTTAAAGGAGATACAATAAATATGAAGATTAATAAAGATTATTTAAACAGCATTAGTACAGGCCAAAGTCTCATCAACTATTTTTACATTGGTAGATATTCACATCATTTTTTCTCCATTTAAAAATATACCTTTGTTGAGTATATACTTCTGGGAAGTATATAAAACAAAATAAAGGGAGAAATTAAGGAGAGAATGATAGATTATTGATATTAATTGAGAGGATTATATAGTATCATGAGAAGCCGCATGCTGTCCATGTGGTAGGACCCGCCATATCAAAAACGGCACTTCAATTTATGCCATCCCAAATTTAATTCAAGATAGTGTTTTTTGTGTTAGTAAATTTTGAATCACAAAAAAATAAAATAAATGAAAAATAGTTAAAATTTACATATACTTTTATAATGCAGCATCTCAAATTTATGCCATCTCAATTTTGTCACTTCAAGTCAGATTAATTAAATCTTATTTTGCTAACTTTAATTACATCTGAAATCACTTTGTGTGGGGCGTATTTACGCCATCTCAACTTTACGTCATTTCAAATCACACTATTTATATTTAACTAAAATAAGATTATCCTCAAACTAAAATAAACCCTGCTGTATAGTGCCAGAAGATGTTGCTGTAGTATTAATCCAAGACACTTATAATAAAAACAACCTAAAAAGACACCACTATGATAGTCCTTCTAGTGATTGTCATTGCTGGGTAAAAAACCAGTTTGTTATACTGTAAATTCAGAACCTAAAGATAAAAATGCAGGATTGTCAAATTCTTTTGTGTGAAATCATCAACTTAATGGAGTAATTTTCATCCCATAACAACTTACTTTTTTATATAAAATGATAGAAAATATTCCAGTAAGTTGGTGAGTTCATGCAAAAGAGTTTGACAATCCCACATTTTTACCTTTAGGTTCTTAATCTACATTATGTAATTTATAACTTTATTATACATGAATACATTGATAAGGGATCTCTTAATAAAATGTTTTAATAGTGTTGTAACTGTGCTGTTTTAGCAGAGTTAAAAGGGGGAAATGTTTAGAACTAGATGATATTCTTTATTGAGATATAATGATTATATAGTTAGTGTGAGTCATGGATAACAGGAACATGATTGTGTTGATCACATGGTGGAATGGTGAAGGGGATGGCTTGATCCTGGTAATGAGTCAAGCGCCAAAACAAGGTATCCTACATAAGGGATCATTATCTGTTCATGTTGGATTTGGTAATTTGAGTTGACTTCCTAGTCTGGCTTTGAGTGGCCGGGTAATTGGATTGCGGGACACAAACCTGCTTGTTTGGAACCTTGCTGGCAGGTTGAGCCTGCTTTTTTGACATCCCCCAACTGAATGTTGGCCTCCTCTGGGGGTAGGTTGTCAGGGAGGTTGTCAGGAGCCCGGGCGTCATACTGGACTAATTGTTATTCTGTGGCAGGCAGGGTGGTCTTGCGTTGTTTTTGTCTTGATTTGCACAGTCTTAGGCAATCATGGTGTAGGGTCTTGTCTTGTTTGCGCTTCCTGAGTCCTTGCACAAGGTAAGTGTTATTGTTTTTTACCTTTAGAATGATTGCTGGGCCTACTTTCTTGGGTTGTGGTTTTCTTTTATCAACGTTCATGACCTAAACCTTGTCCCCAACTTCATGTCTATCTCGGATGGGGACAAAGTTTTTTGCATATGTTCATTTTCCTTTTCTGTTTGTTTGCTGTTGGCCTCTATAACCTGGGGGTCTGAGCTCGGGGGGACTTCAATTGGGATTTCCATTTTGGGTCCTGTTAATGCTTGGATGATATTTGGCTGTGTGCAGTATACCAACTCAAAAGGGCTTTTTCCAGTGGATCTGTTCACTTGGGCTTGACACACAAGTAGTGCAGTTGGTAGCTGTTTATACCAGTCTTCAGGTCTCCTGGTGGTGAGTTTGGCTAAGGCTTGCACAAGGCTACCATTAAGCTGCTCTACACGTCCATTAGCCTGTGGGTGGTATGGTGTTGTTACGGTGTGTTTGACCCCATTTTTAGTGAGGTATATGTTGGTGTTTTCAGAGGTCAATTCTTTCCCTCCATCAGTTATCAGGAGTTCTGTCTTTCCAAACTTGCTGATTATCTCCTTGCCAATAAATTGTTGTATGTCATTGCCAGTGTGTGCCCTTACTGCTTGGGCTACTGGCCATCTTGTAGCAAAGTCTATGGTGGTGATGATATATTTCTTGTCATTGTGTTTCCCTGGCATGGGACCAACAACGTCAAGGGCCCATACCTTGAAGGGTAGTTGTGTGCGGATGGGTAGTACTGAATTTGGAGGGGTTTTGCTTTTGGCAAACTTTTTGCATACCTCACATTGGTCTAGGACTTCCTGAACGTCACAATATAAGGTTAGCCACCAGGCCTTGTGCTTAAGGAACTCATATAGGTTTTGACTCTTGGTGTGTCTGAGGTCTCTGTGATAGCGCAGGATGGTGTCTACTTGCTGGTGTGTGAGGATATAGGGAATGGTAGTACTGTTGGACATTTTTCTGTGCAGGGTCCTGTACACATCAGCAAATAGGTGTTTGTTTTTGATAACTGTTTCCTTTGTTATGTCAGTTGTACCAGGGGGGAAACCCTTGTCCTTTGTTTGTAGTACCAAGAGAGGCCAGTCTGGGTCAAGCCCATTTTCCCCTCTTGTGGCACGGACATATAGGCGTGAGAGGGCGTCTACCATGACAAGCTCAGGCCCAGGTTTGTACTGTATGAGCATATTGAATCTCTTCAAGAGTTTCATCCAGATGGCTTGACAGTGAGATAGATTTGCTTGGGTTTTGAAATATATGAGCAACTTATGGTCAGTTAATGCTGTGAACTCTTCCTGCTGTTCCAGATAACAACGCCATTTGACTAGACAGTGCACAATGGCCAACAGTTCCTTGTCATGGATAAGTATCAACACTTGCCATCTATCAACTTTTGTGATTAATAGGCTACAGGAAGGAATTCACCATCACTACTCTTGATTTATAAGACTCCCCCAATGGATGCATCTGAGGCATCAGTTTCCATTTGGTATTCTCCATCATGTTTGGGGTATTGCAGGATGGGAGCTGTTGTGAGCTTCTCCTTGAGGCGTCTAAAACAGAGGTCATGTTGGGGGGTCCACACAAACTTGGATTTGGCGCCAGTTATGGCAGATAAGGGGGCAGTCAAAATGCCACAGACAGGTATGAAGCGGCATACATAGGCCACCATCCCCAGGAAGGTGCAGAGTTCCAAATTATCCTTGGGTGGTGGCATCTTGCATATGGCCTGTATCTTTTGACTGTTGGGTTTGTTGCTGTCCTTTGAGACTATGTATCCAAGGAAGTGTAATTGTTTGGGAAGAACTGGCACTTGGAGGGCTTGGCCAAGAGTTTGTGTTGTGATAGGGTAGTAAAGACTGCCTCAAGGTCTTTGTGGTGCTGTTTCACCAAGGGGCTGTAGACAATGATGTTGTCCAGGTAGACTAGGGCATGTTTGCCTATGCGTGGCACAAATACTTTGTTCATGAAGGTCACAAAGGTGGACAGGGCATTTGTCATGCCAAAATTGAGCATCACACATTTGTGTGAGCAGTATTTAGTGTGGAAGGCAGTCTTAGGGATGTCTTCCTCATCAATACAAATCTGGTTGTAGCCTTCAGTCAGATCAATCTTGGAGAAGACTGTGGCTCCTCCCAAGGCGTCAAAGAGATTGTCAATCAGTGGTAGTGGATACAATTCTTGATGGTAACTTTGTTTAGGGCTCAGTAGTCTGTGACCAGACGTAAAGTACCGTCCTTCTTGGCCACAAAGAACACTGCAGCCCCAAAAGGAGACTGTGAGGAGCAGATAAGTTCTTTCTCCAATGCCTCCTTGAGATAGGCACGTAGGACATCATCTTTGTTTGGGGTTAGCCTGTAGATAGGGCGTGCTTTAGGGACAGCCCCTTTGGGTTGGATGGAGTGTTGGATGTGCTTCTCAGGGGGGCAGCCCAGGTAGCGCTTCCTTGAAGATTTCTGGATGACAGGCCACAATTTTGCGGTCCTGAGGCATGGAGGTATCCTGGTGATCTTTGAAGTGTATGATCTCATACTGACATGAGTTCCAGTCAATTGTCTTCAGGTTTTCCTTTTTGTTCAGGGTCTCTGTGATGCGCACAAAGACGTGGTTGCATAGGATTTGGTCCACTGAGTCAGGGTAGATCTGATGGTTGACACCTTCACACTTGATGGTCAAGACTGAGGTCGCCCAGTCTATGTGAGGGTTGTTCTTTTGTAACCAGTCTAACCCCAGTACAATTTCAAACCTTGGGAAGTTAATGACAGGCCCTTGGATGGTGGAGTGGAGGTTCTCAAGCATGACAAAGAAGGAGGTGGTTTCTCTTGTCACAGCAATGTGGTGTTCATCAGCCAGAACCACGTTTTTAATTTGTAAAGGATTAGTGGTTAGCTTGAACTTATCTACAAAGCTGCTGTTGACTAGGGGTTGATCTGCGCCCAAATCCAGGAGTGCTTAGCCTGTGTAACTGCAAAAACAGAAAGGATAAGACATCAGTTTATTGGGATGTCTGGCAATGGTGTACGGTACCAGGTCTTATGAGGGTACTTGGATCATTGGACATTGGTCCACGTCCTTGGTTTGGTACTCATCATTTGGCAAGTCAGGAGTTGTGTGGGGAGAGCTTGGCTTGCTTAATGCTCTCCCCGGGCTTTTCCCTCATCTTGATTACCTTGCATGGCAGTGATACAGAAATGGGTACAATTTGACTGGCCATTGTTCCCATTCCAATGTCCGCTTGAGCTTTTGGGTTTATGGTTGGTGTTATTCCTATTGTTTCTTGGGGGTAGTTGAGTGGAGCGCCTGCTTGTGTGAGAATCCTTGGGTCTCTCTTGTTTTCCCATTTGTGACTTATGGAGGGTATTGGAGTTTTATTCTGCTTTGCGGTATAGGCTTTGTAGGTTGGTCACTTGGTCCAGGTTCATGTGTCTCATCACATGCAACTTGAGGGTGTCATAGTACATGAGGTGTGTAGCTGGGGTGTCAAAGGCCATGTCAGATGATTCACAAAGTCAGAGTTCCCCATAGGTGCAGGTTAGTTCCTTCACAGTGCCTGTCTGGGTTAGGTTCTTTACTTGGTATATGATCATGAGCGCTGTATCCTTAAGCACAAATCTTGCCAAGAAGTCTTGCTTGAAATTATCCCAGTTCTTGTTGTGTGTTTCTTGTGCCACTTTTCACACCAGGTGCCAGCATTGTGGGTCAGGCAGATGGAGATTTCTGCAATCCAAAATTGCTGTGGACATTCTATCTGGGCCAGCTTGCTCTGGGCAGACTGGATCCATGCAGCAGCATTGTTGTTGTTGGCCCCAGCAAAAGGTTCCAAGGAAGAGCTTTGCAATCTTTGGGCTACATAGTCAAACATGGTGTTTTTATTGATTGGTTGCGGAATAGAGGAGGGAGCCTGAAAGAGCCCTTGTGCAGACATGGTGTTGAAGGTGGGTAGTGAAATCACCGTGTTCTGGTACAGGACAAAGCCATCAGGTATCTTGGTACCAGGGGTGTACAGGGTCCAATCCAGCAGGAGGCCAGACATAATTATGTCAAGGATTTATTGGCCGCAGCGCGTGCAGGCAACAGGTGGAATTTTTTCAAAATAAGGTAGGATGGATAACCTACCTGTGCTACCAATGTTGTAACTGTGCTGTTTTAGCAGAGTTAAAAGGGGGAAATGTTTAGAACTAGATGATATTCTTTATTGAGATATAATGATTATATAGTTAGTGTGAGTCATGGATAACAGGAACATGATTGTGTTGATCACATGGTGGAATGGTGAAGGGGATGGCTTGATCCTGGTAATGAGTCAAGCGCCAAAACAAGGTATCCATCATAAGGGATCATCATTTTTTCATGTTGTTTGATTTAGAAATTTGAGTTAACTTCCTAGTCTGGCTCTGAGTGACTGGATTATTGGATTGCGGGTCACAAACCCGCTTACTCAGAAACTTGCTGGCAGGTTGTGCCTGCTGTTTTGAAAAAAGCAGAAATTAAAATTAGGGAGTAACTTAATTAAATTTTATTTGATATTTTATTAAATTCTCAAATGGAAGGAACATAACAACAGAGTGACAATGCACCCGTTGTGCACCGCAGTTGTGATTGCCCACACAGGTCAAAGAACAGAGTTAGTGCAATGCAAGTGCCCACTCAGGAAGGAGACGGGAGAGGAGAGTTCAATAGTGACGCTGCACTGACACAGCCGGTTTGAGGAGCACAAGCTGCTAGGGTGCGTAGCATCAACCCTCGGATCCCCAAGCTGACCCAGAAGCCCACCAAGTGTAAGGTCTTGCCCATAATGGTGCAAGGTTATAAACTAAAGCGTACAAAGCATTGGGATTCAAATTTAAAAGATATAAGAATGTAGGTACTGTCTGTAAGATGAGCTTACAGAACCTGCTAAAAACCTATATTGCATCACAAATGTAGTAATAGAGTTTAAAAGCCCTAAGCACAGAAGATAGAATAAGGTGTTCAATAGTGAACAATTTTTAACTAAAGGAATATCAATATTAGGATATTCTTCATCTGCAAATTGATACATATAACTATTGAAAGATTCTTTAAGGGAAAAAATGGATACAACAAGCCTAAGGCTTGTTGTTTTACAAGTTCCATTTGGATTAAAGAAAAAGCTAAACTAAGAAAATGAATTTAAAAAAACAAAATTTTAAAAATTACAAATTTGAAGTTTAAAATTGTAAAAGATGAAGGGGAAGAAATCACTTAGAATTTTGGCTTAAAGCCTACTCTTCAAAAGCTCTTTATTTATAGAAGAGAAAGCCTTTTCAGTTGGACCATGATCAACAGGAGGAGCAGCCAAGAAGAGGAGCAACTGGAGAAGTTGGAGACAATCAGATCCAAAAAAAAGGAGAAACACAAAGACCAGTTCAAGTTTGATAGGCAGAATAGGCTGGGGAGAGCAGCAACAACTTGAAAAAATGAGTTTTGAAAGGTAAGCAAAAAGTAGAATAAATATAACTTAAAGTAGAGAAATATAAGCTATTTGAATAGCTGAGAAGATAGTGGGTGACAACCGCGTCAATTTAAACGCAAATCAAAGAGAAAAACAAGGTAATTAACTTAAAATACTTAAATATTAACTTCTAATTTAAAATTCCAAATATTAAAAAAATACTGAAAGATTAAAAATTGAAATTAAACATCAAATATGATAATTTAGAGAGCCTGCCCTTCAGGGCAGGGCATGACATTACATCTCCAGATCCAAGCTCAGGATGTGCTTGAATATAAGAGTTGATGGCATCAGGACAGTTTCCAAGGTTGGACAGTGGCTCCCAAGAACTCTCCTCAGCGGAATATCCCTTCCAAAGAACTAAGTATTGGAGTTTACTATAGTGGTAACAATGGTTGATAATGGAGTCAACCTCATATTCAGGAGTCCCTTGGACCATATGAGGAGGGGGCAATTCATTGTAATAATGAGAAGGAGGAGGAGAAGTCTGGAGTTTGAGAAGGGACACGTGGAAGACATCATGAATGTGATACCCTGGGGGAAGTTGGATACAATATGCAACCTTTCCAACTCTTTCTGTTACAAGAAAAGGCCCTATGAATTGAGGGCTAAGTTTACGGGAAGGCCATCTGATAGGAAGATTATTTGTATTTAGATATACAAGATTGTTGACCTGAATGCCCTTTCCCTCCTGACAATGACAGTTGGCCTGGACCTTGAAAACTAAAATAGCCTTAGAGAGATTCTCTTTTAAGGAATTATGGATTAGCTCTAGCTGGACAAGAAACTCCTTGGCTAACAGGGAACAGACAGAAGAGGTGACAGAAGGAACAAAGGCAGGAGTGTAGCCTAAATTTGCCATGAGCGGAGTCATCTTGGTAGAGGAATGGGGAGTAGCATTGTAGAAATACTGGGCCAAAGGTAGGTGAGAAGCCCAATTGTCCTGTTGTTTGTTAAAAAAACAGCTAAGGAAGCATTCTAGTGTCTGATTGGTACGTTTGGTTTGCCCATCAGACTGAGGATGATAAGAGGTGCTAAGGGAAAGTTGAACACCTAGCTGAGTCATAAACTCCTTCCAGAACAGGTAAAATAATTGTGGTCCACGGTCAGAGACAATATCTCTTGGAGTACCATGGTGGATGAAGATGTTCTTGACAAAGAGGGAAGCAGTCTGCTTTGCAGTAATGTTAGAATTGCAGGGAGCAAAAATAGCCTGCTTTGAGAATCTGTCTACAATGACCAGTATGGTGTCAAAACCTTTGGACTGAGGAAGCTGGACAATATAATCCAGAGAGACAGACTGCCAAGGACCTTCAGGGACTGGGAGGGGACATAGAAGACCCACAGGTTTCTGGATGGAGTGTTTGCTTCTCTGGCAAACTAGGCAACTACTGATGTATGACTTGACAAAGGTGGACATCTTTGGCCACCAGAAGTGATTGCAGAGTTTAGAAAGTGTTTTCTTGTATCCAGAGTGGCCTGCAGCAAGGGAGTCATGGAATGTGACGGTTAGAAGCTGTTGAAGGTCCAGAGAAGGAACTACCAAAAGGTTGTTGAAGTATAACACACCACCCAGCATGGAAAAGGAAGGATTTGTGACTGTCTTATTGTTTGTAAGAGTGTCAATGATCTGAGACAAGGCTTTATTGGAAAGCTGAGATTTGTGGATTTGCTTCAGTATATTGGGGGTTGTAGTACTGATAACATTAAGTGTCAGAAAACTCTCAGGTGGGAGGTATATCTTGGTGTTAAGGATTTTGTAGTCTTTGTCAACGTCAGCTAATGAAGGATGACAACTAAGCGCGTCAGGTAGGGTATTAAGTACACCTTTCTTGTACATAAGCTTGAAGCAGAAATTTGACAGCTCCAGTACCCATCTATCGTGTCTTTGGGAGATGCAGCGTGACTCGGTGAAGTAAAGCAAGTTCTTATGGCCTGTGTGGATGAGGAAGGGCTTGTCAAGTCCCTCAAGGTAGCAACGCCAATGCTTGAGTGTTTTGATGATGACAAGAAGTTCCTTGTTGTGTACAGGGTAGTTTTGTTCAGCTGGAAGATTTTTTTGAGAGAAGTATGCAGCAGGGTGTTGCATCCCATCCCCCCCAAGCTGAAGGAGAACACTGCCAACAGCATAGTTGCTGGCATCAGTCTCAACCAAGAAGGGTTTGAAAGAACCAGGCATCAGGAGGACAGGAGTGGAGACAAAGACGGCTTTGGTAGCATCAAACACAAGCTGGGACTCAGGTGTCCAGACAAAGGGAACAGAAGGAGAAGTGAGGATAGTGAGTGGCAAGACTAAAGAAGAAAAATTTCCACAAACTTACGGCAATAGTTTGCCAATCCAAGGAAGCCACAAAGTTGTGAGCAAGTCTTGAGAACAGGCCAGCTTTGGATAGCATACACCTTGCTAGGGGAGACAGCAAAACAGTTTTGAGTGACAACATAGCTGAGGAAATCAACCTCAGTGCAGAAGAATGAGCACTTAGAAGACTTTGCAAACATATTGTAGTCTCAAAGTCTCTGGAGTACTTGGCGGACGTGGGTGACATGGTTGTCAATGGAAGAGGAGTATATGAGGATATCATCAAGATAGACAATGATGAACTCGTTAAGGAAGGGCAGAAGTGCCTCATTCATTAAGGCCTGTAAGGTTGACGGAGCGTTACATAATCCAAAAGGCATTACATTGTATTTGTATAAACCAAATGGGGTACAGAACGTGGTCTTCCATTTGTGGCCAGGAGAGATTCTGATCTGGTTGAAAGCGCTTTGGAGATCAATCTTGGTGTATATGGAACTACCAGCAAGGCAATCTGTCAAAGCCTCAGCAGAAGAAATAGGGTATCTATCCTTGATTGTGATCTCATTAAGGGCTCTATAATCTACACAAGGGCGCTTGGAGCCATCAGATTTACTGATAAAGAAGATGGGGGAAGAACATGGAGAAGTAGATCAAGATATGAAACCCTTGGAGAGTTCCTCATTGATGTAGTTCTTTAGTAGAGTGTTGTCAGAGTCAGAGAGAGGAATAAGCCTTCCCCAGGGGGAGTGGTGCCTGACTTAAGGTTTATCTTAATATTGTAGGGCCTATGAGGAGGTAGCAGGTTGCATTTCTCCTCACAAACCTGATCCTTGGAATCAGAGTAACAATAAGGTAATCCATCCTTGTCCTTGGCGGAAAGAGTATCTGGGATAGTACTAGAGATAGCAGTCAGGTTTGGCTTGGAGGAAGTTGAGCCAAGAGTACCAGGTACAAGGGATAACAATTTGATAACGTCATTGCATGTACATGATATCTTGTTGTTTGGGTGATAAAAGTTAAGCAAAGACTCTCTCAACCATGGGAATCCAAGGATGAACAGGAAGGATAATTTGGGGGAAGAGTTACACGTGACGCGGAATGGTGAGCCCTCCAAGTCAATGGTGATGGGTTGGAGGATAGGTGTGGCGCCAATGAGAGTGCTGTTTCACACCTTGACATCAAGAGATCCAAAGGCAGGGAGTCCAGGTAGTTTAGCAAGTTTCTCCTCAATGAAGTTGGAATCAGCGCCAGTGTCAAGAAGAGCAAGCACCTTGATCTTTCCCAAGGGTCCATGAATGATCACTAGGACAGTAGGTGACTTGTAAGTATTGTTAAGGGACAGCAAAGTGAGGGTGGAGGTCTTGTTGACAAAGGGGGAACGTTTGGAGAGAGGACAGGCTGGTAGAAGATGATCCTTTGATCCACAGTAAGAGCAGAGGTTGTTGTTCCTTCTTCTAAGGACTTCCTCAGCAGTAAGGCAAAAATCTCCCCCAGACTTTGGCTTAGTGCCAGGTGGAGAAGTTGAGGAGGTCAAGGCCTTATCTGTAATAAACAACCGGGCTGTAGGGGATAGGTTAGAAGGAAAGTGTGTTTTCAAAGAAAGGTATTTTTGGTTCCACTTAACCACTTCTCTGATAAGAGGTTCTAGTTTGTCAGGGGGATTGTGGTGGACCAAAAATTCCTGGAGAAATCTGTTGAGGCCTATCTTGTAGAAGCTGCAAGCCTCAGCGTCAGAGGCTTGTAGTCTTGACTGGAGGGAGCAAAACTTCTGGTTGTATTTGCCAAGTGGAAGAGAACCTTGTGTGAGACCTGCAAACTGGGAAGCAGAGGGAGTGGATGACTCCTTGTCTTCTCCAGAGAAAGATAGGAGTGAACTGACAAAGAGATTGTAATTCTGGAGAATTCCCGGGTTGCGTATTGAATGAGAGCTAAACCAATCTCTGTAGTGACCAGTGAGCTTCTCCGCAAGATAGAGGAACTTCTGGGAGTCAGTGGAGAACTCAGACCTGTAAGCAGTAAAGTGGGCCTGAGCATAAGCTAAAGTGTTAAAAATACTAGGGGATGGTTAACTATGGGCTAAGGTATTGAGAACTACTGTTTGGTTGGTGTAGGTAGTGGGGGTATGATCCTCCTTATTACAAAAAACCTTATTGTATAACCAATCAAGTAAGAAAACTACTAGAGATAACAAAGTTACAATAATAATAGAGAGAAACAAAGCTAAAAAGATAATAGAAGAGATGGAAAAAGTGTTGCCTGGGTCAATCCCATGAGAAGCCAAAATAATGTAAGGTCTTGCCCATAATGGTGCAAGGTTATAAACTAAAGCGTGCAAAGCATTGGGATTCAAATTTAAAATATATAAGAATGTAGGTACTGTCTGCAAGATGATCTTACAGAAACCCGCTAAAAACCTATATTGTGTCACAAATGGAGTAATAGAGTTTAAAAACCCTAAGCAAAGAAGATAGAATAAGGTGTTCAATAGTGAACAATTTTTAACTAAAGAAATATCAATATTAGGATATTCTTCATCTGCAAATTGATACATATAACTATTGAAAGATTCTTTAAGGGAAAAAATGGATACAACAAGCCTAAGGCTTGTTGTTTTACAAGTTCCATTTGGATTAAAGAAAAAGCTAAACTAAGAAAATTAATTTAAAAAATAAAATTCTAAAAATTACAAATTTGAAGTTTAAAATTGTAAAAATTGAAGGGGAAGAAATCACTTAGAATTTTGGCTTAAAGCCTACTCTTCAAAAGCTCTTTATTTATAGAAGAGAAAGCCTTTTCAGTTGGACCATGATCAACAGGAGGAGCAGCCAAGAGGAGGAGCAACTGGAGAAGTTGGAGACAATCAGGTTCAAAAAAAAGGAGAAACACAAAGACCAGTTCAAGTTTGATAGGCAGAACAGGCTGGGGAGAGCAGCAACAACTTGAAAAAAGGAGTTTTGAAAGGTAAGCAAAAAGTAGAATAAATCTAACTTAAAGTAGAAAAATATAAGCTATTTGAATAGCTGGGAAGACAGTGGGTGACAACTGCATCAATTTGAACGTGAATCAAAGAGAAAAACAAGGTAATTAACTTAAAATACTTAAATATTAACTTCTAATTTAAAATTCCAAATATTAAAAAATACTGAAAGATTAAAAATCAAAATTAAACATCAAATATGATAATTTAGAGAGCCTGCCCTTTGGGGCAGGGCATGACATCAAGGCTATCATCACCAAGAAAGTCAAAAACAAGGAGATCAAAAATACCTCCTATGTCTTTGACATTATGTACCGCCAAGAGTTGGTCCTGTCAGTCATGCTGGAGAAGTTTAATCCTGTGCTTGACACCAGCTATGAGCCCTGCATCAGTGATAGCAACTAAGAAGACAACAACAAGCCCAAGTTCTATAAGACTATGGAGGGGCAGCTGGTGTTAAAAAAGGTTACAGCCTTCTACAACAAGGTACCCATGCCCTGTGTTGTGCCCAATGCCAACAAGCCAATCCCCACTGCTAAAAAGCCTGCCCAGAAGCACATCCCTGACATCAAACGCATCATCTTGCTTAAGCTAATGCGTGAATCTGGTGACTACAAGGCGGCCGCAGCTCTTGTTAGAGTGGATCCCAAGTACACCTCCAAGACATTCAAAACCTTCATTGAGACTGGCTGAGTCCTTACCACAGAGAAATCCTTGTGTGTTTCCACTATGCTCACCAAGGAGCACAAATGGGCAATCTTTCAGTGGATAACCCGGGACTGTCATCTTGAACTGGCAAATATACAGGACATGGTCAAATTCACTTTTGGGGTTGAGGCCTCAAATTCCTTTTGCTACTATCTGGTGAAGGGAATGCACTTTTCCTGGAAAAAGCTTGGGGTATCTCTGTACAATTAGAATAGCCCAACCAACATTGAGACCCAGAAAAAATACACTGAGACCTAAACTGCACTCAAAAATAAAGGGACAGCAAAATTCTACTATATTGACAAATCAGCATTTGCCTTGTTTATGTGCAATGCATATGGGTATGTTGCAAAAGGCTCCAATGACGGGGTAGCTTGGTGTGCTGCAGTCCATGCCACATCCTATTTAATGGTGGCTCCCCTTAGTCCAAATGGGATTGAGCTGTATCAAATGATAGTAGGTTCTTACAATAGCAGGACCTTCTTATCTTTTCTCCAATTGGTCCAGGAGCACCTGAGGCACACAAGCCCGGGCTTCACCAACGTAATTATTTTGGACAACATTGGTCTTCATAAGGTGGCTGATATTCTCAAGGAATTCCCAATGATTGACACTAGCATTGCAGTGGGCCCCCAGCAATTAGACACAGCAAATTTGTGCCTTCTCTTCCTCTCTGCCTATTTGCCCTTCCTAAATCCCATCAAGGAAGTCTTTGGGTGGCTCAAGCAAGTTGTCAAGCAAGGAACCCCGACTGGGACTGAGGACCTCTTTGATTTTCTGCAGGCTGGGATCCACACCCTCCGAGCTGAGACCGTGGCCAAATTCTATATCCATACTGATTCATTTCTCCCTGTGTGCCTTGCTCAACAGCCAATTAATTAAAGGCTTAGTGTGTCTGACTATTTTATATTCTCTAATTTACTATTTAAGATTTATTAATTATCATTTTATATTTAGAAGCTTTCAAGCCCGCAATCACATTCAGTGGGACCATCAATGAAGGTTTGTAATTTATTTATTTTATTATGGCCTCTAAGGCTATCCCAAACACTTTATACTGGATTATGCATATATTTTATATCACTCTTGTCAAATAAATATAAAAGTTAAATTAAAAAAGTTAAATGTAAAGTGTACAAGTTAGAATTAAATTTTATTAACACATATTATTATGCTTTTATAGAGACCTTCTCTGGGAGTTTTTTTGAAAAAATTGTTTGCTAAAATAAGAATTAGAAAAATTAATTTTTTAAAAAGAAAATTTTAAAAGTGTAGCTTATATTTAGGAAAAACATTTTTATTGAGGGCGCCTGTAGTGGGTTCTTTGATATGTAGCCACCTGGAAATGAAGGTGGCACACAACCTCCACTGTCACACTGTAGACAGTGGATACACCCTGATTGAAATATTTGCGGCGGCTAGTAAAAGGGAGTAAGGTGAGATGGGAGTTCAGGAGCAGCTTTTCTGCTAGGGCTGCAGTCCTGTAAATTCCTGCCAGTACCAGGGCGTCCTGGATTACGTGGTCCACCAAGTTGTAGCCCAGGGGACCTTCTTGTTGTCCAGGGAGTGCCTGGCCTTGTTGATCCCAAGAAGGACCCCGTCCAGGTCCTCTATGGATGCGCTCATTCCAAAGTAAAAGAGATACCTGAGGTAAACCACCAGATGAAGCCTTTTTCCAGCAAAGGCTTCTGTAAACTCATAGAGTTTATTGTAGACAGAGCTGATCTTCTTCTTTTGCTTAGTCTTGCCAAAATTAAGATCCATAGCCAGAGGGATCCCTGTCTCATCAGCACTCCAGGCCATCCCAAAGTCAGCAAGGAGGATTTTGGTCTTCTTCATGGCTGTTACAGATGCAACAGCCAATTTTCCTACTGTGCGCTCAAAGTTTTACATATGTAGATATGGTGTGCTCCACTGGGAAGCAGAAGCAAGCAGCCACATGGGCCCAACTCATCTCCAGTACGTTCTTGAATGGGAGCGTTGCCAGGACGTCCCAAACAAGCTCAATAAAGTTTACACAGTAAACTTCACTGAGGACCACTGGGTCAAGACAGACCAATTGGGCATCATTTTAGGCAGTAACTGTCCACTCAGATGCCCCCTTGTCATTCTTCAGCCCAGCTAATGCCTCCCAGGACATCATAAAGGTACCATGAACCCTATCTTTGAGCTCCTGCAAAACAGGGGGGACAGATAGAGCTGTTTGGCCATGTGAGTGGCATCATTTGAATAGAAGGTGGGCAGGAAAAAAGGAACCAGAACCCGGCAGAGTTCACTGTCAATGTTTTCTAAAAAAAGGTAAGTATTTTGGATTTTTATTAATTATAATTTTTTATGTACCTTTGCGGGTTTCCTCCTTGCCTGCGGCTTTGGCAGGCTTTGCTGTTCTTGGTGCAAGCAGTTAAGAGGTCAGTTCTATATCATCAGTTCTTGCTTGCTTGGCTGGCTTGAGATGTGCATACATCTCAGGGTTGTTGACCCAGACAGACAGCACATAGAGGGAAAAGCATTAGAATTGAAGGCCTTCCACAATGGTCTTCTGGACATTTAAAAGGCGTCCAACTGTTGTTTTGGGGGTGTCTGGCATCTTGGCCATGAGTGACTTGGTGGATGCCTTATCAATTTTGTCCCCTGTAAGAACAGCAGCCTTGACTTTTGCATTGACCTTGTGGTCAATGTCTTTGATTTTTGCAATTGCAGAGTCAAGATCCTTCAAAAGCTTCTCCAATTCTCTCATATGATTTTTTACTTACCTTTCCATATGTTTTTATAGCTTTTACCCCAATAAAATCTGTATTATTCTGATACTGTTGCCTCTTTGTTTATTCCTGTTTTTTTCCCATTTGCTACACTATCCCATCTTTTTACCCATTGTGTATATGTTTTACGCTCATCTTGATATGTGTTGTTTGCTTTGTGTTGGCATTGTTTCCTTAATTGTCATATTATTTTTAGTACCCAACCACAGTCCCTTGTGAAAATATTAACAACAATTTGGTGATCAGCTAAATTTGAATTATAAAATTATAGGTTAACTGTTTTTAGATAAAGTTGTTACTGATCTTAATTCAAAACCTTAATGATTAACTTTAAGCCAATTAGGAGCCAGGTGATAAAGTGATTGTTGTGACATAAAGAATCATTCAATAATTCTTTGATGCATGTGCGCTAATTAATATGATTGGCTGGTTGTTTTGCTATTGTGTGCCATTGTTGCTGTGGTAAGTTGTTGATGGACTAGTGCCCAATTGGCTGCTGGGTTAGCACTAGTCCGCCAACAACTTGCCACAGCAACAATGGCGCACAATGGCAAAAAAACCAGCCAATCATATTAATTAGCGCACATGCATCAAAGAACTATTGAATGACCCTTTATGTCACAACAATCACTTTATCACCCGGCTCCCAATTGGCTTAAAGTTAATCATTAAGGTTTTGAATTCAGATCAGTAACAACTTTATCTAAACACAATAAAATTATAATTTTCTATAATTTAAATTCAGCTGATCTCCAAATTGTTATTAATTTTTTCTTAAGGGGTGTGTTTAAGTGCTAAAAATAGCTGTGTTCTGGATCTATACACATGGCATAGTAAATATACAATTTTATAGAAATAAACTGAAAATAAAGAATAAAATCAACTATAAACAAAGAGAAAATGAACAATTGAAATTCAGAATAAATATAATATAAATAGAAAATGTTTGGCAACAGGGAGTTTATTGGAGGACAGGGAAGAGTGATGCCTAGTAGGCAGAATAGTGTGAGAAGGAAGGCGTAGAGGTGGTGCTGGCCTGGGGGTCTGGGACCAGGCAGATGGGGCTGGCAGGTGGGGGTGGTGATGGTGGGGTAGAGGCAGGAGGATTTATTGTGATGCTCTCCATATACTGCTTGTCATATTCCTTGTCTGAAATTATCTTGATTGGTTGATAGATGGCTGTGGCATAAGGTGGGAGGTGCTTATCTTCATGTGATTGGTTGCCCATTTTCACGTGGAAAACCATTTGAGCAAACAAGTCAGCCACCATTTGGAAACCAAAGAGAGACTCATGGTCAAGGACACCAAGATAAAACCATTAAAATCCTGAGGGTGGCACTCCCAGACTGTGTCTCCAATATTGAAGAACACAACATCAGCCAGATGGATGTCTGTGTGGCCAGCTGGATAAACTGATGTCTGATGCCCATGTCCCTGGATTGCCTCAAGGGCAGTGGAGCCATCATTTATCTGGTGGCTCAAGAAAACCTGGTGGGTGGAATTCAAGATGTTCCAGGAGTTGAGCAATTTGCCAAGGATGTGGCAGTACTTGTAACCATTAGTGAAATCAGGATTTGTTCAATAGTAGATAAATCCCTTTGCTGAAACAGCTGGAAACGCACCAATGAACTTCCCCTCTTGACCTTATTCCTTCTATTTTTGGCAGCAGCTTTCCCTTGCTCACCAAAATCATCAAAATCTATTAATAGCTTATAATAGGAGATTAACATGATTCTATTGAAAAAACTTGTCAGGCATTAGACCAGGATGGATTTGATGGCAGGATTGTATGGGGAATTCTCACTGCCATCCCATTGGTTGCCAGCAACATTGGTCAACACTCTGACTGAAGCCACATTTCCATACATCCAAAGCTGCACCATGCGCTCAGACACCCAAATGCCATGGTGCACAAGTTGCTTCCGGACCTGGAACAGGTGAAGCTTGGGGTCCCGCTGCAAAAGATCAAGCATGATTGGATATGCCTTGTTGATCTAGGACTCTGGGGCCTTTTTGGCTTCTTGGCTGTCCCAATCAGGTTCCCCTTGTTCATCAGGTTGCTGAATTTCCACATGATGGTGGCTTGGGTAAATTGCAATTGGGTGGCAATCTGGCCCCAGGACAGGCCCCGCAGGTTGAGTGCCACAATTTCTTAGAGAATTTGGGCAGTAATGATTCTGTGCTTGGGGCGCTGGGCTGCAGGATCTGAAGCCTGATTGGCTGAGGGGGGGCAGGTGGCTGATGGCATGAAGTTGTTCTGAATCAGGGTTGCTATTCTGATTGGTTGGTTGGCAGCTTGTGTGGGGGGTGTAAGGGAGCAGGGGAAGAGCTAGATGCTAAGTGGCTCTCAAACAAGTCAAAGCCATAGGGGTCAGGGATCAAGTACAGTTCAGCTTCCTCATTACCTGCATCAAAGGCTTGGGTGTAAATGGGTGCCTTCACGTTCTAAGTGTCACCTCCATTAAAGCTGGCTTGGCTGTGGCTGGCTTGTTTGCTGGTGCTGTTGAAAAATTTGTTGTTGTTGAAAACCATTAAAAAAACCTAGGATAAAATCACTAAAAGTAGAAGTTTAAACTTTTATGATTTATTTTTATTTTATTCTTGAGTCCATATTTGAAAAGTTCTCAAAACCATTTTACACAAATCAGGAGCCATGAAAATGAATAAAATGCCTCTGTTCCTAAATTGGATAGTTGTTGATTGGCTGTTAAACTGTTCTACTTCTATTTTAGGCTGCTCATACTACATATCTTGTGTGACTTCATTTTGTTTTTTGTTTGTGAAATCTTGCTTCTAGATTGCTCTAATTTTAATTTCATTTTAGTCCTTATGTTGGTGACTTGTATTAATCCTGATTGGATTATAATACATTCTGGAACAGCATCTATCATTTCACTTGATGTGACAGTCCTTTTTGTTTGTGGTTTGAACTACGCCGCTTGATGTTTGATATAATTTTTATAATGTGTTAGTAAACTTTTTTTTATAGTTTGACAATTTGTTTGTTCACCAAAAATATTTAAATTACTTGATTTCTGAATCTCACCTAACTTGGGGTTTGCTTAAATATGAAATCATTTTGTTTGAATCTGAAGTATTTTTGGTTGTTGCCATATCTTTTAAAACTACTGTAAAAATAAGTTATATTTACATTTTTTTCTGTGTTTATTCTTGCACTTTGGTGTCATCTTCCTAGTCTAGTCTAGAGTAGATTTCTGATAATTATCATTCCCAGGGCCTTAAGGTAAACTCCTTACTCATCCCTTAAGACTAACTTCTGGCTTAGTACAAACCCATTCCTACTGTTAGAATTTCCTTTTGTGTCCCTTGGCTGCACCTAATTACACAGCACCAGCCATTCAATTATCTTAAAAATTAATAGATCTAGTCAGTAACAATAAACTGCAAAGGCAAGAAAAGAAAAAATCCAAGACTATCTAACAGAAGTAGCAAAAAGAAGAAGTGATGGCAAAGGAATAAAGAATTGGGAATTTGAAAGGGCTCTACTTTATCAGATGAAAAAATAGAAGAAATAATATAAAAAGAAGGAATTATATTATTGGATATATAATTGAACAATTTTATTTACCTGGATCACAACAGAAAATAAATTGTAACTCTTGCTGACATCAATGAGGTGGCTATGCAGCTTGAGAATTTGTTTAGAAAAATGTGTGTTATAATTGGGCAAACACTAGCCTATGTTGGGGGAGGAGACAAGGGTTTCAGTACATACACTCAGGCCTGGGTTAAAAATACCACCTGAAGGCTTTTTTAGGTGTATTTTAAATCTCTCTCAAAAGATTTCCAGGCGTCTAGATATGAAAAAATCTACATATTTTCTTGTGCCTGGAATATGAAATGATGATTATAACCTCCAAAATATACTCAGATGGGCTCCACATAGCGCCTCCTGTCTAGTTGAAAATGTGCCCCCTGGCTAGGAAACATGTGTTAGCTGTGCCAACCCAGGCTGCTGATGGCTTTACCACTGAAACTGGGTATTTATTTGAAGCAAAAAATACTATTTTTTATTTTTAGTAATCTTAGGGGCCAAGAAGAGAAAATGCTAGTACAATATATACCTACCACACTTCACAGAAACTTCACAGAATTTTGTTTTAGATCAGTTTTTTTATTGCAGAAGGGTGCATGAATAGTTGACAGTGGAAATCACTAGTCAATATCTACTATCTATTATCAATCTCAACTAATTTAACCATTTTTAGGAAACTTACCTTGAATGTAGTCCATGTACGCAAGAGTGTGTATGATTCTACTAGAGCCTTTGATTATTAAAAGTGGAATCATGGTCAAGATTAATGACTTTTACTGGAGAATTGCTGAATACCTGTTCTATGAAACAAACACTATACTCTAAAAGGGTACAGAGTGTGTGTACTTTAAATATCTTGTGCCACAAACAATTTATTACCTGATTGGGAGCTTAGATTTGACTATCCCCAATCTATTAATAGTGTAGGCCTGGTTTTTTTTAAAAGAACAAGGGACTTCTGGTCAATTTTTGGTCTGAGTGGGCCCACAATGAGGAGGGGTTATCTCCTAGAATGGATTTCACTTATGAATAGACCTCCTATAAAAACAAAACCAGAGCAGTTCACAACAAGCTATGTGAATTCTCTTTTGCCTACTATGAACAGATGCTTCATATGATGATGTGTCTTTACTGACTGTTTTACATTGAAAACAGTAAGAACATGGAGGACCAAGAGGGTGTTGCACCAGCCATTGACAAGGTCAGGCGCCTGCTGGACACAAAAACTGTCAGGGAATTTTTCCCTGACTACAGCAATATTTCTTTTATTGATAAGATTCCAAATTTATTTACTCCAAGACACCCAGAAACCAACAAAGTATTGATATATCCATACACTGGGCAAAAACACTGACTATGACAGGGATCAAACCCAGAACCCTAAAGAGAAGTCAACAGTTAATTTACGGTCTAAAGTTCAACTTAAATTATCTATATATAATGATTCAATTCATTTGGCTTCTGCTTCTGACTTTAGTTTTGCCTCTGAAAGTGTTAATAATTCATTAATACACATCACTTACCACTCAAAAGTTGATTGGCTGCCTTTAACTTTGTTGCCACTCTTGGATCCACTTCTCATATTAGAAAATCAGGCTCCGTACTTGATATGCCCTTTGATTAAGCTAATGAACCACTTAATTGTCTCTCATCTTTTGGCTGGTTATTGATACTTCTCCTATCAGTTCTTTATTCTATACATTAAGCCTCAAATAGATGCACATTTGAGACAGGTGGTCATGTTAATCATTATATTTATGAAATTCATTTGGAAATCCCCTCATATTTTAAGATCCTCTTAAAACTGTTCCACCCTGTTTTTGGGTATTTAAGTGAGAAGATTATATCCTTCATACTTGTTTCAACAATAAAGATATTTCTTCTCCTCTAAGCTTGCCTTCATGTATCTCTAGCACCCCTTTTCAAAACCATGAAAAGAAGTCAATTCCTGTTCTGGTTTCTAGTTCTTTTCCTTTCTTTTCTGTGGTATTGGCCCTTGAAACCCCAACTCCTACCACAGACTGGCACAATTCTTCTCCTGATGACTCCCACCAGAAGGAGTCCCTGGCTAATGGTTGGTTCAAATATCCTTTAGATCACTGGGGAAGAAAGTTCCAGTACAGCTGGTCCACAACTCTACCTCCACCTGATAAATCTTCCTCGGTGAGACCAAATGCCTCCTTCTACCTGTTGTCCTACCTGGTTGGATATTACTTGCTGGGCAGATTCAGTTAAATGATGGGTCAGTTTGCATTCATAGGGCACTTTGTTCACCTGGCAATGGTTAAGGTTCCTATAAGTTTGGTTATTACAGGGCTTAACTTAGGGGCCTTGGCTCATCAGATTGTGACCTTGTTCTCTCTCAAGTGGGTCCCTGACAAAAACGGTCACAGATGGGTACTGCTTGGCTGAGAAATTCATCCAGGATGCCCTTATACCTGATGATACATATGAGTTGTGAGCGCCATCTTGAGAAGCTATTCTTGGAAATTAGATATATGTGCCTCCCCTTCACAAATAGAAGGGTGATCTGGGACTAAGGCATCAGCAGCATCCCAGAAGCAGCTGCCAGGATCTCTTAGAAGATCTAACAGGATGTCCTTTCCTTAAGCCAAAGTTAATACATTTACAATAAACTTTATACCAGTACTTTTAAATTTTATTTTATATTGTCATTAATTTTTTAATTCTTTATTTTAATTTTAATTTTATCTGTATGGTTTACAAAGTTTTGTTTTACTTTGATAATGTGAAACAAATAAACGCATATGAATAGCATGTTTAAGTTAGTCTTATTTATCAAGTGTTTTTCTATACTTTAATTGTATTTAAGTTAATTTTATATGGTTAACAACTTTACAAAAATAAACTTTTAAAGCAAAAAAATAATCTATAAATTTGAAGTAAGTTAAACTTATTCAATTGGAATAGAAGTTAGACATCTGTTAATAAAATAATCCAAGTGAGCATACAGTTTACCCACTTACTTAGTTGAGAGATTATATGAACCCGCATTTAGCCAATTAAATACTGTAGATTCAGAACCTGAAGGTAAAAATACAGGATTTTCAAATTCTTTTGCATGAACTCACCAACTTACTGAGATATTTTTCATCCTTTTATATAACAAGGTAAGTTGTTCTGGGATGAAAACTACTCCATTAAATTGGTGAATTCACACAAAAGAATTTGAAAATCCCACATTTTTACCTTTAGGTTCTTAATTTACAGTAGGGCCAGGTTCATCTGGGGTGCCACATTTAACAGCTTGCTTGAACCACCCAAATACTTCTTTGGTCAGATTCACAAAAGGCAACTGCACAGGGAGTAATAGGAAGCACATATGACCTATACCCAATTGGCTTTTGTCAGTTGGTACACTAGGGTTATTCATAGAGAATATATAAACAGCTTCCATTACTTTGTGGATCCCAACATTATCTAAAATAATGGCATCAATTAATCTGCTGTAGATTCTCCTGAGATTATCCTTCACATTCTGAAGGAAGGTCATAAATTGCTAATGTTTTGGGAGCCTTTAATCATCTCGTGGACCTCAGCACCTTTGGGACTGAGGACAGCCACCATAGAATATGCAGTGCCACACTCTGACACATCATTAGATACTGCCAGGATTGACAATTCTTTCCCCCTGGAAACCCAGGCCCAAGAGTGGGATTTGAACCCTGGATCCCCATAGGCTGCCAGCTCTATGGACCAAGGGACCACCTGCCTGCGTTTTTCTGAGGTCAGGCCCCACAAGCTGAAGCCAAGAATGAGGGTCCAAATGGTAAAGCAAGTCAAACCAAAGGAATTAGTGCGCCAAACAGAGGAGCAATCAAGGCGCCTAATGGAGGCAATGAAACTTCAATCATTAGCTTCATGAGCTTGAAGTCTACACTGACAACCAATCAAGAACCATTCCCATAAGGAGTCACAGTCCTGCAGCCTGACCCCACAACCACAACTCTAGAGCAAGATAATCAAGTAGCTAATTTGAGATCTCTGACCAATGAAAGAACTCCCAGCCCAGGTGCCATTTTGCCGCCTTTGAACCAGAGCACCCAGAACCCCCAGGCCCGCCTTTCCCAATGCCCTGATGAACCCCCCATGGAAAATATTAAGTTTGGAAGTGGGGTGCTATATAGACCAAAGGACCCCGCACTTCAAACTTATTGCTGTTTTTGAATAAAGTGTCAAAACAGCAGGCTCAACCAGCCAACAAGGTTCCAAGTAAGCAGGTTTGTGACCCGCAATCCAATTATCCAGTCACTTGAAGCCAGACTAGAAAGTCAACTAAAATTTCCAAATCCAACAACATGAACAAAGGAAGATTCCTTTCAGTGGATACCTCATTTTGGCGCTTGACTCATTACTAGGATCAAGCCACCCCCTTCACCATCCTACCGTATGATCTACACAATCATGTTCCTGTTATCCATGGCTCACATTAACTATATAATCACTATCTCTCAATAAAGAATATCATCTAGTTTCTAAATATTTTTCCCCTTGTAACTCTGCTAAAACAGCACAGTTACAACAAAAATTTATGTTATTTTGGCTTACAAAGCTACTGCTTTATTTTGTATTTACCATCTATCAAATCAGTACAAGATCTCCCGGCCCTCCTGCCCCTCTGCCTGCAGATTCCTGTCCTCCAGGTACTCCTTTTGGCCCCGTCCACTTCACATAATACCCTTTGAAACCTGAATACAAGGACTACACCCTGGAAAAGATACTTGAACTAGATCCTTTGGCCCGCATACAATCTGCAGTTAGATACAACCATCAAGGCCTGTGGATATTCTCAACAACCAAATTGTTTAGAGGGAAGTTCAACTATCTCCCTGCCTACAACCTCTGCATGGAACCGCCTGTGACCCCTAAGCCTATTCCTGCCTCCTCACCAGACCTCCCAACTGACCACACTGGCAAGCTGTTTGGGATTGTGTACATCACCCTCAGAGGGTGATTGTCACTATAATCTGGTTGCTGGCCTGTGGTTCTGGGTGGGAAATTCCTTCTCCTACCTTTTTAAGTTAGCTCCCCTCTTGTGGTGGGCTTTACCTGCAAAAAACCTGGCCTGAGTCACCCCTGAAAATAACAGGCTGGCTTCCCAAGACTGGATCCCTGACAGATACCCTGTTACAGACATCCTTTTATACATGGACATGCAAATTTCAGAGAGTTAAAGTCAACAATAGTCTGTTGATATAAAAAAGAAAAAATGTTTTTATTGTCCTTGAGTCCAGTATATGTGACAGAAATTACTGGATAATATGAAGCTGTTTCTAAGTGATGGGGAATTACCACCTAAATCCACATAGAATTGATGATTAACCACCAACGCAGCCTCATATATTTTTTTATGAAATTTCTAATTGTAACTCCAGGATTAAGTAGAGCAATTAGTCCTAACCAAAGTAGTCCAAGATAAATGACCTGGGAAAGCATCAATGCATCTTCAGCGTAAAATTCTGGGCATTGGGAATTAACACAATTTTCAGTTTCAAGAATGGGGGGAGGAGCTGCAAAATTGGCTGGCATGAAATTGACATTGGGAGGCGCCGACAACAAAGTTCCAGTTGCAGGGCCCATCTTCCAGAAATGATTTGGTTCATAATCAGATTGTACGGAATATACCAAAAACCCAATCACAGGATGCATTTTTTTAAAAATCAAAATTAGAACTTGGGATAAATGATTTTTATTGAGTAAATTTAGGAGGAATCAACTCTTAGAGTCAAAACAGGGAAAATTATTCAATATATATCAAAAAAAAGCAACTAAGCAATACCACCTGAATCTTGACCTCCTATTCCTTCCACATTGTTCAGCAAGTACCTGGTCCAGGTTACAAAGAACTCTTGAATGACCAGTTTCTGACAACCCTGCCGATTAACAAGCTCATATTGGGTGACCCTCAAATTACGTTGATTTATCAACATCAGTTTGAAAGGGGGAGCTGGTTTCAGCTGGCAGACTGGAGCAGCTGTGACCCATTTTTGATCAACCTTTGGTTCAAATCTGTTAACTTGGTTAATTTTGATACAGGTTTCCCGGCTTTCTGAGCCTTCTTACTTGGACAGACAATACCCGGCATTATGGAACCTACCGTGACAGTATATGCCTTGGTGCATCTGTGTTGGTTGTCAATATTTGTTAGGATATTCCCATTATATGGAGATACCCCAAGATTTTTTCAAAAGAAGTAAAGCCCTCTAAAAAATCAGTAGAAATAGAAAATTGAGGTGACAACCCCAATTTCAACTTTATTGTTGTCTGTATACTTTCTAGTTTAAGCTGTCAATTTGATTGATATACTGGCATATTGTCCATCTATATTCTCTTTTAAGAATAGTTGATAGTTATTTGGGTTTCCTGATTAGATCCATTTTCCTGGTCTTTCTATAGACTGGGTATAAGCATTTGGCTAACTTTGGGAAAATTTTGAAATACTTGAGGCCGCCTTGTAGTTCATCATTTTTTCATAAGTTTGATGAACATGAGACACTTGGCGCTGGAGATGGGCTGTCCAGCTCTTGGAGTGTACTGGGCAGTGTTGTCTGATTGGGTGAAATGGGCATTGGCATCTGGTTGTAATATTCAGTGAAATTTTTCAATACTATCTGCCCTTTTATGTTGAGTAAAATTCTGGCTCTTCCTTGTCTTATCTGTCTCCTTTGCTCATATACAAGTCCTATCTTGTTTCAAGACAACTTCACACTTCTTATGTGTAATATAACTAGGTGAATTATTGCAGTATTTGATTGAGCATACCAGGGAGACATGTTCAAGTTTTTCTCAAAATTTCTGAATATGTTAACCTTTTGAGATTTTATTGTAAGCCTTGAGACCTTTTGATTGGTGCTCCCAGCTTTTCCAGTATAAACACTCTGTTGCTGTTTTTGAGTTACCTGTCCTCATCTTTGCTGGATGTGTTGTTTTTTGCTTCATTGTCCACACATGCAGGGACACTGTTGATAGACTGTCTGAAGCGCCTGCAGCCTTGGAGCTCTCCTCTAGATGTACTTGCCTTTGCTCTGATTATGCAGTATTTTTTGTAAAAACATATAAATGTCTATTAATATTTTTAACATTTTAGATCTTGGATCTTTAAGCCTGTTTTGAATACCAGATCTCTCATGTATGCTGCATACTATCTGTTTATGTAATATGGTGCTACTTTGTTGAGCTGACCTTTTTGTTATTATTTTTATCACCTTTAAGATATTCCTTTGATTTTGCGCAACTTTTACTCCCAATAAGTAGACTAGGAATACTTTTACCCAAAATTTGTTTTGGACTGTATGCATTGATTTAAACAGCTCAGCACTGAGGTAGTCATTAGTGTGGCTTGTTTTTATTTTGGTCTGTGCGCTGTTGATTTGGCTTGACATTGCCCATATTTCCATGGGAAGGTCTGCATTATAGTTCACAAGTTGATTTCTTGTGGCTTGGGATCATGATCTAACTGCATGGATTTGATGTGAAGTTTTCTTGATATACATGCTGTGTATTTAGTTTGAACCCACTATCATATATATATACACCAATAGCTATCCAACTGTGTGCTTGATGTTGTATTTTGTTTCATGTGCACCCTTAGTTTGCTCAAACTTGACTTTGGTTTGTCCATCTCAACACCTTTAAGAAATACATCAGTGTAATTTTTAAGGATTTTAGGTCCCTTGAGCTGCTGATTTATGTACCTTTAAGATCTATTAATTGCACAAAAATTTTACTGCCACAGCACAAATGATGCTATATTGGGCTGATCTATCTTAGATTTTTGTGTTTTATTTCTGTTGAACTATCAGTTCACATTCAACACTGTATACCCTGAGATTGGTTTTGATGTCAATAAAAAACACTGCCCATCTTTCAAATTGATGTTTGGCTTAAAAAAAGAGACAAGCTGGTATACATTTTTACTGCACACCTTCTTTCTAGTAACCCAGATATAATATTTTAACTACCTGGTCAATCTTGTATGATCTCAATTGAAAGTTTATTATTGTGATTGCTGCAGCATCTACAGTTGCTCTCTCTTGGGAAAACAATTAAATGTCCCAATTAATGAATAATTGATGGCGCTTGTATCATACACTCATATTATATGTGATCAAACATTTTGAATACTAAGCAGAACATTGCCTGGACACACCTCATGGCTGCCATGACGTACATGGTCAATATCTGGCTTGGTATGATACTATATAATGCCCTTATTATTATTCAAATAAAGTATCATTATATTCATGATTTTTCTCCAAATCTTGTTTTATATACTTCTAAGAAGTATACACTTGACATATTGCAACCAGTATCTGTCAGCATTGGACCACTTTAATTTAAAAATCAATTAATTATAGAAGTGTGTATCTGATACAAGAGTTAATTATATAGTTCACTAATATACATCTTTAAAGACTATCCCATGGTTTGACACAGTATGGTGAAGCTTTAAAATATGATAACAAAGGTAATAAAAAGATGTGTATGAGTTAAGCTGCCTCACACAGAAATGAAGTGTGTCAAGGTGCAAGCTCTTGGAAAACTCCTGTTGAGTGACACATAATTAATGACTTCCTTTGGGAGGTAAAAAGTCTCAAAGATAATAAAAAGAATCCTTATACCAAGATCAAAAGTACAGAAGGTATCTTGGATAAAACCAAGTACATTTTTCTTAGCAAAATTCAAACCTCAGGGATGATAACTACCCAAAAATAGGTGCTGCAGGGCCAATTCTGGCCTGTAAAAAATTTCAAGTTTCTTAAATTGGTTGGAATTCAATTGAGGTAGGTTTGATCTCATTTATGAATTTTTTGTAAAAGCATAAAGGATAAGATTCTGGGGTAACTCAACCAAGTGCATTGGGATTTTGAAGCATCCAAACAAATGCTAGGATGTAACAAGCCATGGGGAAAATACCTGGTTGAGAATGGAAAACTGGCAATCTTTTTCTAAGGTATTTCTGAGCAGCCTTAATTGCTAGGCTGAATTGGGAATTTAAGCTTAGGTCTGTATGGGTTTAGTTTGGTTTAGGATTTAAGCTCCTGATAGGCATAGTTGATTGAATGAAGGATAATTTTGCCATACCTAGCAGTTTGTTGGTGGCAATGTAGCGCAAGTGTGGAGGTGAACAAAAATGTAACATATTCTGATTGGTCAGATTTAGTGAATACCAAATTGGGAACATGATTGATTTAATTGAAGCTTTGAATTATGGTTAGATTGACAGGACTGATGGTGACTTCTGGAACGTTGGTGATATAGTTGGTCATGCAACTTGTAACCAAAATCCATAACCCCTTTTTAAACCCATTCTTGGGGTTTGTTTTTTATTAGCTTGTATGATTGGGAGGGTAATGCATTTATTTTGACTTGTAAACTTTTCAAATAATCTATTTGTGGTCATGAAATTTATTCTAGGATATGCAGGGGAAGCTTTAATCCAATTATGCCACTGATGTGCTTGGTTCCCAATTCCAGTATATGGTGCATAACAATACCATTTATTAAAGTTGAAGCTATGTTGGTTTATAAAATAAATGATGAGATCATTCAGCTGCCAGGTATTGTGTAAATTATGAGGCAGCCCTATAATAGTTTATGGAGAAGCTGCAATGCAAAGCAACTCCCTTGGATTGCTAAAGATTATGTACCAGTAGTTAATTCTAAGCTTCATAAAAGCTTTACTTGTACTCCTTTAGGAAGCGTATCACCAATCATCTTTCATCCATGGATTTGAAGCTGATCAATGCCTCACCCAGCAAGCCACTGGAACATGTGGGCGAATCATGATAGGACCACCCTGAGCCAACCAATGAGCTCGTTTAGCTGTTGTTGAGGCACCATTCAATAGTGATGATTATATTAGGAGCCAAAGCAGTGAATGGATCCCCGTTTCTAAATTCTAAATAGATGGCTGCTGATGAGTACTAAACTAACATATGCCTGGCTTCTATCAGTGGCAAGTGTGATTGGTTGCAAGGGATGTTCCGGTCGCGGCCCAGCCCAGGCAGAGCAGCCCTGTTCCGACTTGCTGCTCAGAATTCATTATGGTGGCAAAGGCTATATTGCTTAATTTCCTTCTTCATGTGCAGTTTAAATGGAAGCATAAATTAATTTATGCATTCTAATTTGACCCTGAG
The DNA here is from genome assembly GCA_014839935.2 of Entomophthora muscae. NCBI lineage: Eukaryota > Fungi > Entomophthoromycota > Entomophthoromycetes > Entomophthorales > Entomophthoraceae > Entomophthora > Entomophthora muscae. Next base: position 349,666 of record QTSX02002206.1, read on the forward strand.
CTGGCTGCAAGTGGAAGCTGGAGCTTGTGGGTGGCGTCAGATCGGGCGAATCGAATCAGGATCGAACCACCCTGCTGGTAAGATATGACTAAATATATCTAATATCCAATTTGATTTCCCATTTCCTGGTTCAAACTTTCATCCGGCAGATTGCTTAAGCCAATCACTATCACCTAATTTCGCCGTGCAAGGGTTTAAAATTTGATTTAACGTTTCCTTACCCAACTTCTACGTGAACTGGTTTGCTGTCGGTTAACATTTATACACACCATTCAAGTAGTCCATCTCCACTGCTTGACCTTAAACTCATTCACTCCCTACCACCTCCTTCACCATCAAATCAAATCACATCCGTCAAACGGCACCCTCACAGCCGATCCGTTGCCATCCCAACTGCTATTGTACAATTGACTGACCACAACTTTATTTCAACTCCAATCACTTCCCGGCCACTTCTGCAAGGCCCTAGTTCTTTAAACTATGGACTGCTCTTGTTACTGGGGTCTTCTCAATGAGGACTTTGACTTCCTCTACATCTCCAAGAACATGAGGGAAGTCGGCACTCAGATCGGCTATTGCTTTATTCGCTCTTCTCTCTTCCAAATCATAGAGCCCACGTGCATCCCGAAATTCAAACGTGACCTCGAGACCTTTAAGTCCATTGCTGGGTTCAATGGAGTCGCCATACGGTAGCCCTCATCCCTATCTGCTCTAACCTTTTTAGCATTAAAGCCCGCAACTTCTGGACCGGATACCACCAGGAGCTCGATAAAGGATACAGCCAGACTGGTCCCCCCACCCCAACATACATCACCTATTCAGCTACGATGCAGGTTATCTCCCCTGCTGTGATTTTGGCCTTGTTTCATGTCGATGAGGACTCCCTCCGAAGGCGCAATATTCACTATTCAGTTCGTTGTTTTCAGCACTATGACCAAGAGGTGAGTTTTTTCCAGGATTAAAATTAACCTACCCAAAGGAAATAAACATCATCCACGCTTCCCTAGAAAATAACTTGACATCAGCTCGTCGTCTGCCTCCGTTGAGCTCTCTCCACACTTCCTCTACCACTCCAAGTATCCTGTCACCCTCCTCTCCTGGGTTTCCTCCCTTTCAATATGAGTCTCGTTCTCTTTTGATTTATGACTCTCATGCCCCTCAAATACTGTTGGCCTGGCCACCAGAAAATTTCTCACGGCTTACCCGGCAGGGAGCTCTTCCCTCTCCCGTTTTAGGACACAATGTTCTCTTTGACCCGAGGGATTCCTCTCGGTTTCTAAGTGCTATTGCCTCTCAATTTCATGAAAATAGATTGCATGTACGAATCCCGTTTGGTTCTGAGTTCGTCGCTCCTACTGGAGTTAAAACAGAACAAATCTTATATACTATTGGGAATATAACCCTTGCTTGCTCTCAACTCGTGACTTCTGACAGAAGTTCTTCACAACAGAACCAACTGTATCCCTCAAAAAGCATGTCCTTCCCACGAGAGTCATTCTCGGTAAGGCTAAGCGGGATTTCTTCTTCTAACATTCCCAGCAAGAAAACCATCCTTTCGGCATTCACCGCAAAATATCTGCACCTGTTCTTTCCAGTCATGATTATACACCCTCTAGCAGACTAGGAAATCCAATGCTTGCTAAAAAGCGAAGCACCGAGATGTTTTCAAGGCACAGCTATGGACTTAGCCGGCCCAAATCTTCTGGGGTGCTGGTCCCCCTCAGGGACCAAGAAAATATTGCTATGCCAAGAAAATCCTTCTCCAACGAGTCATTTCGCAAGCAGGTAACCGCTCCCCTCAACACTTAAGCTGACCTCTTTAGGATCAAACGCAAACTCCAGCCAAGACTGGTAGTCGACTTTTCTCTCTATTCCCTTCACGCCCGCTTGGCCTTAACTTTTCAACCCGCTTCTGGAGAGGTTCGGGCAATGTCAAACCAGAGCTCAGCGAACCCGTTGGCGCTGAGAATGCCACTGTTCTCCCCTCGATTTCCCAGCTGTGCCCCCAAAGCTTTTCTGGGCAGGATCGAGAACCAGAAAGCCCCAATACTTCCCTCCCGGGAATCTCACAACTCCTCTCTTCTGATAACGGCCCTCCTTGTTCGCCTAAAGGGCACGGATTCCCCCTTTCATCAAGGCCAATATAGCTCAATGGGAAGGCATATGGGCCCTTCACACTCTCCCATGGGGTCGACCCCCTTGACATCACCCCTCTTAGCTGGCCCTACTCGCATGTGCCTCTCCTGTGGAACAACCGCTAGTCCTGAATGGCGTCGTGGACCCAAGGGCCAGAAGACGTAAGGCTAAATTTACTCACTCATTGAATTTCATAGGCTCTGCAATGCTTGTGGACTCAAGTATTCCCGCCAACTTAAAGCAGCACGCCTACAGAACCAATCTGAGTACCCAACCTCCCAACCCACTTAGATTGAGTTCTGGACAACCTCTAGAGCAATTTTATGTTGCTATTGTTTTTGGTGCATATTTTCGCCGCTTGGCGCTGGGTTCGTTTTCCTGTCCTTTGAAGAACGTGTTTGACGCTTTTATGGGATTTTGGCTTGGCCTAAAAAATCCCCTGGTTTAATCTTTTTCTGAGCTGGTTTGTTCGGATCTCCAATACACTTCATTTAATAGTTTCCCGTCATCCAAAATGTCACTGTACTCTTAATCCCCTTTTCATCAAGCATAAACATTAATAAATGCGAGGAGGTGGCATCTTACCCTATACAGTAGATCTTAAATATCAAAGGCCTTGCTTTATAATACTCACGTGATGGATGTGGAGGAATCAGAGTACGCTATGGGCTATCAACTTTATAATTAATCATGTCAAGATACAGACCCAACAAAGGCTTTCATAAGCTTCAATAAGCTCTTTTTAACCATTCATGACATGCGATTTAAATAAAAGAAAGGAATACAAGCAATCAGGTCCAAGTATAAATCTATTCGCCAAAATCTGCAAAGTACAGCCCCACCAACCTTCTATAGATAGAAAAGTCAGTGATGTAACGTAATTCTAGACAAACCCACTCCCAAAGGAGTTGTTTCTGCGATGAAGGCATTCCTTGGCTTGTAAAACGTCGTTGCTTAAGCCTATCGTTAAAACATTGTTAAGGTGTGGCTATATTTGATTCGGCCCCAAGCGATCACTAGAACGTGAATTGGCTACTTTCATAAAAGGTAGAACTAAACTAAAATAGCTTCAGATATAGCTGGTATCGCAGGGGTTGAGCCAACTTCCAACCGGCAGCCCACAAAACCGAACCAACCTCATAAATCCCCTCCATAATTGCTGCCAACAAAGGATCCACCCCTTCCAATCAAAAGTGGCATGCCATTCCTTGTGGAGCAGGCAGTGCAGCAGATATAGGATCAGATCCCTAAAGCTGTAGCGCAATTCGGTTGGAACGCGAGGAAAGGACCAAGAAACACTCAAGCTTACTACGCTTCCCAAACTATCATCATATATCCTAAGTATCCGAACGGATGTAGCTCGACCAACATATCTCCTCAGGGGTTAGGTGGATCTCACAGCATCTCCTATATGAGATTGGAATCAAACGTATACCGTACCTTGGGTGCACGTTTCAGGGGCAAGTCAGGTCCCCAAGGCCAAGCCCAAACGGTTATGAAAACCAAACCATTTTCACATAGGTACCTCCTTTCAGGCTGGCATGCAGACTAGGTTGGAGGGAGATTAAGCTCCTGGGAAACCGCTACCCAGTGTTCTAAGAAATAACTTCAGTGCATAAAATCACTGCAAGCAACCCCACCATCGAACCCAGGGATGCATTAGAGTCTCATCCCCAAAACCAGAGTATACAGGATCAGGGGTAGATAGGAATTGGAGACCAGGAACCAGCCCAAATTTGGCCAGAGTAGTATAGGGTGCCATGGTAGGGCTCAACAAACCCAAGGTTTTGGATCCTGGGTAGGGTAGAACAGTCCCAGCAACTGTGGGATCCCAAAGCTACACCCCTACTTCTAGGATAGCTTGGATTATATCACAAGGCATCCTATATAGGGGTCATTATTTTTTAGATTAAGCCAAGGCGCCAGCTTAAGCATTTCAAAGCCTTTTAACTTCTTTGGTATCATTTAAGTTATAAACTTATGTTTTTTGAACATTAATATAATGCTTAGTTTACTGAAGAAAAGTTTAAGAGTGTAAATTATACAAATA